>CM071934.1:19990003-20126863 GCA_016081115.2 Rehmannia glutinosa
ATAAGAATATCATCAATGTATACGAACATGAAACTAAAATAATCTTTGAAGAGATTATCCATCTTTCTTTGATATATTTGGGGTGCGTTAGCCAATCCCATAGACATCATATTCCAAATATAGTGTCCCTGTGGTGTAGAGAAAGTCAGTAAACTTCTTACTTTCTTCCTCCATCTTAAACGGTAATATCCGGACTTGCAATCGAACTTTGAGAATATCTTGGCACCTTTGATGCGATTGACGGATGTTCTCGGCTTGGGATATAGTATCCGTCGAACTCCAAAATGTTATTAATCATTTTGTAATTAATAAATTAGTCTTGGTTTTCCTCTTTTGATTTCTCCATGGTTTCTAACTAAGAATCCCTGATCTTTGTATAGAGAAACCTGGTGAAATTAACTTAAGGTCAAGATGTTCCTTAAGTATCTTCTCGCATATCCTCACGATCCTCCCGATTCATAAGGATTGGCTTAAATCTCACGAACTCGTACTCCTTTCCCGGGTTTAACCTTTAAGGATGCTTTTAGCTCATTCTTGTCCCATCATGCCAAAGGATCTTCATTATAATTCCTTTGGATTTTCTTCTTGATATCCTCGAGTGATATTTGTTCTTCAATGGTTACGCTCACTGTGGATTCTCCATTAAGCTCACCTTCAATTCAAAGAATAACCCTCGGAGTAACTCGTTCTTCTCCTTGCACTCTGAATGAATACAAGTTATTATACCAAAGCTTCTTATCCTTTCGAGAACCGAATTGTCTATAGGATAATAAAGCTTCACCAAATTTCCTTCGATCCACCATTTTTGGATTTCGGAGTTTGGCTTCATCACCACGCTTTGCTGCGAAAATTAATAGGCATTTTTCTCAGAAATGCTTCCCAGATCTCGGACAATGATCTTATGATCACATAAGGTTGTGAAAATAAGTTTCCTTGTCTCATTTTCCTGGGTAAATCGCTTGAATGTTTGTAGGAAGTTATTTCCTAGCAAAACATCTGCACCTATATCATGAAAATAGATTGGTGGCGTCTTCACCTTGTACCATGGGGTACTGCCCGCGCCTCCGATCATGATTTCTGCTTGTTTAATTCCTCTATTAAGGATAAAAATCATTTTAGAGAAATCTCTTCCTGCAATAGCTGGTAGATCCTCTCCAATTTCTTTAAGAAAAACATTCGGCTTTGCAGTACAGATTCCGGCACCTGAATCAATATAGGCGGCGAAATACTCGGCTTTATATTCATATTTAGGACTTCTCGATTTTTGAAATCTGGGATATCAAGATTTAGCATCAACCCATATGGATGTATCGGATCTAGATGTGATCTTCCATAAGGCGTCTGGTGAATGTTTGGCCTTCTAGGAGGTACTCGAATTCCTGCAAGAGGTGGTCGAGCTCTTGTTCCTGAAAGTGTTTCATTCCCTGTGGTGAAATCTCCAACGTGATGCATTCTCTCGTCCAGGGTTCCATGATTTGAACCCGCACTTTCTTCGACGTTGGGATTTACTGGTGGCGGTGGTGGAATTGGCGGAATTGGTCTACCATGAGGTCATAGGTAACCAAAGCTGATCCATCTCCTGCGTTCATCTTTAAGTCTACAATACCTTAATCCCGCGAAGGATTCTGCCAGGTCATGTAGATCTTTAAGATTGATCTTCTCCATATCCATCACTTTTAGTTTATGATGGATTTTCCTTTGATGATAGCAATGAGCTTTTCATCGTCCGTCATTTTTCGTATAACTTCGATTGGTTTCCCTTTTTGGTGTAAATAGGGTACTGTTCCAAAATCAATACGTTTCTTTCCTCCGGAAGAACTTGGTCTCATCCTCCAGGTTCTTAACTCGTTTCTTCAATATCATGAAGGATTTCAAGAGTTTTTCGATATTTCACCATCTTCTCCATCAGTTCGATCTCGATGAACTTGTCTTTGTAGATAAATATGGCAAAGCTTGCCATAAGTCGCACTGCCGTCTTCTCGATTTCTCTAAGATCTGCTGAGATCTTAGATGTATCTGGAAGTATCTCGTTCCATTCTAGTACTCCATCAGGAATCATTGTTCTGATGGGAATTCTCATGAGCTACTTCTTGGCGATTCATTAGATCTACATATAAGGTCTGGTTTACTGTCCAGAAACTCATATGATATGTTGCTCGCATTTCGCATTGCCTCAAGGCTTCTCTATCGGCTCTGGCGCGTTCTTGTATCTCATATTGGTGATTCCAATATGCGATCTTATCCTGGTGTTCTTGTGCATACATCGTCAAAATTTGACGATATGTCCTGTAAGGTGTACATCTCGGACAATTGTCCGGATCCATATTCTCGGAGAGCTTCTCTTCACCAATTGTTAATTACATAAAAATAATAAATATAACTAAAAGTTCTTAATAAACCTAGGCTCTGATACCATTTTGAGCAAATCACTTAGTCAAATCAGCCATTAGTATGAATAAGGGTATAATGGGTATTATGAAAAATATGAAATAAACCCGGTGGACCAATTTTGCCAAGACTTGAAACTTACTGGACTAAAATTGCTCACGTGTAAAACTTATAGGACCAATTTTGCAAAAACTTTTAAACTTACCGAACTAATTTTGCAAACTCAATACTTAGAGGACCGGAATTGCAAACCGTTCATAGTTACAGGACCAATTTATTCATTGTAACAGTCATGATCAATGAAGATATGCATAGGCCAGGAATGTATCCAGAATCACTATTGAATTAAGTGCCCTATGCCTGCAAAACTTTTTGAGAAAGACAACATTTTTAAGGAGCCGGCCAGACTTTGACATGTATCAATAAATATATATTAAGTTGGACCTACATAAACAAATATTTAATAATGAATTGGAAGAATCGATATTGTGTGACCTATTCCCAAATTCTTTCAGCTGTTAACTTTCCTGTTTGTTTTACATGCAACAAAGACAAGAGTCTCAAGGGTCAACATTGTTTCAGACAAATTTTTTATTTGCCTTTTCCTTTTTCCTCCCTGGATTTGCCCCTAACCCAATGTTTACATCCCATTTTACCTCTTACTGATCTTATTATTACATTGAAAACATCGGTTATGTTCTGTTTCATGTTAATCTGTTTGGTAACATTTCAACTGGTCAACTGGTGACAAGGATGCATTTTTAATGTGTTTTTTTAACTTAAGACAACAAACATTACCCTAAAGTGTATTTTGTAAGAGGACAAAAACTTTGTTGGCATTTTGCAGAAAAGATAAACGCGTAGCTGCTACAATGTAGTTTTACTAATGTAATATACAAATTCTATTAGACCTGGTAGTTATAATCAGTAAGACACAGAATTACATATTTGCATAACCAAAGTTTTTCAGTAACTGATCAACAAGCTGAAATTAAGAAAATGGATTCATCAAACGACACTTTCAAGAGCGCTAACTTTGACGGATTAGAGCAGCAAGAAGGGAAGAAATCATTCGAATCAGTAGAAATTTTCGACAGCATCAAAAGTGATGAGTCCGAAGAGGAAGAAGAGTACCGCAGAAAGACGCGTAAACGCTTCATCATTATAGCTATTTCGTCTGTTATCTTGGTGATGCTCATAATCGGTGCAATAATCGGAATTCTTGTCCCGATTCACACTAAACATAACCCCTCTTCGTTTTCCATCATGGACCAAGATTCCATCAAAGCAATATGTAACTCGACGTTGTACAAAGATTCTTGCTATTCTAGCATACACTCCCTCCAGCTGTCATCGCGCCAAAATCCTGACAGTCCGATCGAGATCTTCATGCTATCCTTACAGGTCACATTCAATGAGCTTATAAGTCTAAAATCTTCCATGTCCAAAAGGCTCATTTCCTTCACGAAAAACGTAAAAAACGACCCCATCACCCAAAACGCGTTAAGTAATTGCGAGCATCTCATCCAGGGCGCCATTGATCACGTAAACATGTCAATATCGTCCTTACAGCCAGAAAACATCGACAATTTCTCAGAATATTTGGTTAGTGATGTCAGAACATGGCTAAGTACAGCGATAACCGATCAACAGACATGTTTGGATGGGCTGACAGAGTTCGAAAACATTTCTCTGTCAATCCAGGAAGAAATAAACGCATCAATGCAAAACGCCACGATTTTTACAAGCAACAGCTTGGCGATTATTTCCAACGGATTCGCGATCATCCGAGGCTTTCAGATTCCGGTTAACAGGAAATTGGTAGAGGCAGAGGAGGTGAATTTGAGGCCTAACCTGACAGTAGCAAAAGATGGGAGTGGGGATTATCGGACGATAAACGAGGCTGTGCAAGCCATGCCTAAAAGAAGTAAGGAAAGATTCTTTATTTATGTGAAAAAAGGAGAATATAAAGAACAAGTGGTGGTTCATTCTGATTGTTGGAATCTAATGATATATGGAGATGGAATGAAAAAGACAGTAGTTTCTGGCAGCTTGAACTATGCTGATGGAGTGGCAACTTATGATTCTGGCACCTTCAGTAAGTTCTCTGTTCCAATTCTTTTATTAAATTATTTGCTCATAGTACTATCACTACAGATTTAGGTGTACATGAAAATTTGCTGCTTCAAAATATTCATTCATCTGCCATCATTATTCTCTTGTATCATGTGTTGGATTCTTGGCCCAAATGTAGGGTAAATTGCACTTTTTATCCTGTAACTTCAACCATGTGGCAGATTTGGTCTTCCGTTTGACAAAACCACCGTATATCTTTAAAAAAAGTCTCGGATTTAGTCCTTAATTCGCTGGAAATTTCAAAATTGCTCAGAAAATATTACGTGAGTTGCACCTGAAACAAAAAATTTGGGATTTTCAAATATCGGTTCAAAAATTAGAGTTACCGCTGGTGTAGTTATTGGGTAATTAAGGTGTTGAACAAAATCCCAATATTTGGCCGGAAACCCTACTTTTTAGTCGGAGATTCGGAAATCCCCAATTTTATGCGTTCACGTGTGAATTTTTCTAAGCAATTTTGAAATTTCCAGCAAATTGAGAACTAACTTCGTGAGTTTTTAATGGTAATGGGGTGATTTTGTCAAAAATGACCAATTTGTCGCACCGCTGTCTACAGTTACAGGACTAAAATTGCAATTTGTCTCCAAAACAAATGACAGGAAATCTTGATTGACATTACACCCGTTCCTGCAATATTTTACTTCTCTAACGAAATTTTGATCGACATTTTTAATTTCCAAAACACGTGCAGTAGCCGAAGGGAGAGGCTTCATTGCGAAAGACATGGCATTCAAGAACACAGCCGGCCCAGCAAAGCTCCAAGCAGTAGCTCTACGGTCTTCCTCGGATGAATCCATTTTCTATCGATGCCACATCGATGCATATCAAGACACTCTTTACGCGCACACAAATCGACAGTTTTATCGCGAATGTGTAATTAGAGGAACAGTCGATTTCATCTTCGGAAATGCAGCTGCAGTTTTCCAGAACTGCACCATTCAGCCCCGACAGCCAGGACCGGGCCAGTACAACGTCATTACAGCACAAAGCAAATCGGACCCGAATCAGAACACGGGGATCTCAATCCAACGGTGTAGGATAATTCCATTCGGCAACCTGACAGCCAAAACTTTCCTTGGCAGGCCCTGGAATAATTACTCGACAACTGTTGTCATGGAAACATATATCCAGGGGATTGTGGATCCTATGGGATGGACTCCATGGGAGCCCGATAGTGAAGCGCCTGATACGATATTCTATGCTGAGTATATGAATACAGGGCCTGGATCGGTTCTGAATCAACGGGTAATGTGGCCCGGGTACAGGCCCAATATTACAGAAGAGGAGGCTGAAAAGTTTTATGTAGAGCCCTTTATTCAGGAAGCCAATGGCTAATTAAATTGTGATTCATATGTGAGATTGCTTCATCTCTCCAATCTTTGGTTGGTAGTTTGCATTTTTTCCAATTGTACCATAAAATTTAGTCTATGATATTTTTTTGTAAAACATCAAAATTGCCTAAATGTTAATTCCAATGCATTATTTTCAGAAGCTCGGTTAGATTTTTAAAAAAGAGGACAAAAAGGCTATAAAAAGAAAATTAGTAAACCAATAGGGAACTTGAGTTGACTCATAATGTGATTGTGCTGGTAAAGCTCTTAAAAGGAATTTGACATGCATGGCGGTTTTGCTTCGCCATGTTAAAAAAGACAGAAATATCCATCTTTTTTAAGTCAACGTCAGCATTTTACGTTTTTAAGACAATTTTACCTAAATTTATGCTCTCGCTCTTTTTATACACAACAATACGCTCTAGCAAAATTCCGGATATTTTTACGCTTTGTTTCAACATTGTTTCTAACATGTTTCAACAACCAAGAAACAATATAGAAACAAACCAGAAACAATATAGAAATACTATCCGAGCAAAAGAAGTTAAAAATAGGTAAAAATTGTATTTAAACATAAAAACTTCATGAAAAACAACAAAAAAAACATCGGAACAACATTAAAAATAATATGGAAACAACCTTAAAACGACGTAAAAATATTTAAAACACCACATGAATAAAAAGAGCTTAAAAATAGGTAAAAATTATATTTATACATTGAACACTACATGAAAACAACAAAAAAAAATTATTAGAACAACATTAAAAATATTATAAAACAATACCGAAACAATAGAAACAATGTACAAAATAATATATGAATAAAACATAACATAAAAATAGGTTAAAGTTGTTTTGAAACATCGAAACAACGAAGAAACAAAGATAGAAAAGGCAAAGAAACAAAATTAAAAATATCGAAACAACTTATATAACATGTAAAACAATGCAAGAACAAAAAAAAAAAAAAAAATAAAAATAATCAAAAAATATGCGGGAGCATAAAAAAATTAGGTATGTAGGTCCCAAGGGGTGTAAGTGTAAGGTTTAGAAGGGGGGTTGAATAAACCTTACCAAATTTTCGATTTAGTCCTTTTAAATCTACAGAGTTAATTCTACACAATTGTGTCCTTGATGGAAAGTCGAGTTAGTCACTCAAGAGAGTTAATCTTTCATCGACTCACCGATTTGTTGATGGAGTAACTCAAATTGTTGGCTACAATTTAACTCACGTGTGGTTTTATTTTCATTGGAAGACTTAACACCCTTAAGTTTGATTAAACAAAATATTAGAGCTTGATTTAGTACTTGTAAATTATCAAATGGATAGCAAATTTATCGTGAGATATAAGCAATTAAAAGTGCGTGAATTTAAATGTCGAAATGTAAATGACACAAAGAAAGTTTTTATAGAGGTTCAAGATGGGGTAATTCTTCTACTCCTCTCTTCTCCAACTCCTGGAGGAATCCACTAAGTAATGATCAGTTTACAAAGTGGTAAATCCGATACAAGTCTTGATCACAACAAACCCGACTTGATCCTTTGGGACTCGATCGAGACGCCTTGATCACTCGGGCTTCTCGTTCGACTCAGCCTTTCTTCACAGGCAGGCGCTTTGCTACTACAGCTCACTTGCTCAAGCTCTTTGGATTTGATCACGAAGCCCTCCAAATGCTTAAGACTTAGTTCAACTTTGAACTTTTCTACAATCCTTCCTGGAAAGTAGACCCCTTGTTTTCAAAGGTTTCCTCTTCAACTGGTTGAAGCTCTCTTTCCTTCACAGGTAAGTGTTGGATTGATGTACTTCGGAATGTAGGCTTGAGGATTGAGATTGTTTCAGTTTTTCTAATGTGCTTGTATATCTCACGTATGTGTCATTCATGCATCCTCTTTCTCAACCAAACTCCTCAGCCTTTTATAGTGAACTTTCAAAAATTTGCCCGTTGAAGAGATAGGCTTGTTTTTGAAAGTCACTTTGCAGTCGTTGGCTTGCAGTTCTTGGAATTGCCGTTTCCTCGTATGAATTATTCTTTTCACCTTTTCAGAGTTCTGACACGGTGTAGTGCTTCCCATTGGTTCATTCCTTTTGCACGCTTCTGGGACTGAGCACTCCAAGAAAGGTTGTATGGAGATATTACTTGTTTAAGTAAATCTCTTGATTTCGGCAACGGTTCTTTTATAGTTATCTCGACTTGACCGCATTTCCTTGCTTTCCCAGGTGACTTAGAGTCGCTTCCAATCATTGGATGACTCTTCCGTCACTTCAACTTGAGACTTGGCTTTTCTTGAGTTGACTTGATCGATGCTCCACTCACCGCATCTCACCGCTTCTTCAAAGAGTGTTCCCGTCTACTCTTCTTTGCCATACTCAATTGCCTCACAAAGAAGTCTTCCTTCCAGTCTTGATTGTCTTCTTGCATGTTAGGCGTAGTCTTGTCTTGACTCAGCTTGGCCACTCTATTCATTACAATGCATTTTACAACAAGAATTGGGGTGCCAACTTTCTATTCTAAGTTTTACATGGCATTCATCAAAATCTAAACAATAAAGTTCCTAACAATTTCCCCCTTTTTGATGATGCCAAAACTTAAATCATACAAATATGCAAATAACAAAGATACATACAGATAGTGTATTGACATAGAATGTATGCGCAGAATCAATATTTTTATTGATCATATCATTCTTGTACTTAACACAATCAAGCATGTGGTGTATCAGAGTATATAACTGTCTTCACAAAAAAAATTTATAACTTTATTACAGAAGACTTACATTGTATGTATTTACATAATAAAATATATGAAGGGTTGGACAGCAACACTTCATCTCCTTCGCTGTCTCCTTCTTTCATCTTGATCAAGATCTTCTTTCTCTTCTTCTCTTTTTCTCGTCGTCACCGCTTCTTTTTTTCTTCTCATATGCCTTCCTCGGCGGCCTTCATCTTTCCTTAGTCTTTCCTGTCTCTCCCGCCATAGCCGAGTTTGTCTTTTGTTTTCTTCTTCTATTCTCTTTGCATACTCGGCGTTAGTTTTAGCCACTCGCAAATTTTCCACTTGGTCAAGCCCAGCCCAAGAGATCCCTCCTTTCTTTCCGGATCTACGTATTCGATATTCTTGGGCAGAGGCCAGGTCCAAGCTTCTTCCTCCACTTTGCTTCTTCCTCTACTCGGGCGTATCTTTGATCTTTGGGGTCTTCTTCTTCCCACTGATTGACTAGCAGAGTGACCAGCAGAGCGATCACTTAAGTCTCATTGTCTGTCGCCTTCTTCACACAATGTGAGACCCTTTTCCCAAGACAAGTCCCAAGCTTGAGCCATGGACATATTTGCAAAATATCCTTGATTCGAGTGTTTTGAATTCGTCAATCGATCGTGGCTCGTCCCCGACATCCGAAATGGCATACGTGTCTCGTCAACCGGAATGCCTCCATGTTCTTTCAAGATGTTCATCACCTGGCATCCATTCTTCCTTCCACTTCCTTCATCCCTCGCTTCAATTTCTTTTTCTTCTCACCATAGATACAAAGCAGAGTCTTGGAGTGGCAGAGTCACGGGAGTTTGTCGCTTATAATGTCATTTTGTGACAGACCTGTTGGGGGTTTGTGCAATCATCAAGGTCATATCTTTTGATCCTTCCCCCTCACAGATTTTCCTTTCTTTAGTTTCAAAATTTCTCACCTGATTTTCCCTTCTCACCGCTTCCTTTCTTTTCAGCTTCGGATTTTTGCCGCTTTAAGGTATTTCTCTTCCCCCTTTTGGCATCATCAAAGGATAGAGGAACCCCAGGAACATCTTTGGCAAGCATGAAGTCGAAGTCTTCTCGATGGTTGAATTTCGCTTCAAGTCTGCTGCGTTGTATGCAAAGACGGAATTCGATGCAGTAGCGTTGGATTCTCGCTAAAATCGCTTCATCTCGGCCATGAGAAGGCTGAATTTTCTTGTCATGTGTTCTTCCAAACGCTGTATATCATTTGCATTTCGCTTCACGCAGCCAGCCTTGATCTCGGCGGTGTGAGCTTCATGCATATGCTCAATGTGTTCCTCACTTCGCAGATCAACATTCTCGGCTCTCCACACCAGCAGCCTTGTTGAACAAGGTTCAAGTATCTCACCCATTCCACACGCATTGATTTCGTTGTTGTTGCCACCATTCCCTTATTCGAATCGTTATGCCTCTTAAGTCACCGTAAGGGTGGCATCTCGTTGTCCAATCGCATGTCCAAAGAGGTTCGATGCCTCTCCATCTTTTCAACTTCAAAGAAAGAGTGCCTTGAACACTTCGATTTCACCGATTCTTCATTGCGGTGATGGCCATACAAATCGCGAAATCAAAATCGGCTGGAATAATGGTGCTCGAGTGAAAACAGAGCTGGTCTGTGATAACGTGCTTGCTCGTTTTTCGACTCTTCGTGGAGTTCTCGTATCTCCAGTGAGAAAGGGAAAGATTCTACAAAAGATTCATCACCGCCGATCGGGATCTGCATTCGATGATGAGCGGTGCGCGTGAAGTTCTTTTGGGAATCGATCCACTGTAGCTTGAGGAGCCGAGCAGCGGTGGTTTCTGGTTCACTGGGTTTGGTTGTGAAATAGACCCGGCTTGTTGAGCCTCAACTGCCTTAACAGCCTTCGTTGGTCTCAGCTGATTTTTCCTTTTCAGTTGACTTATCCTCGGCCTTATCAGCAGCGTACATCGGACGATGATGAGATTTCTAGAGGTGGCTCATCATCAAAGTTAAAAGTTTGACGAGTAGTCTTGGGATCGACTTACTCGTACTTGGAACACCCGCACCTGAGTTTTTGGATTTGTCATCATGGGGATGACTCGGCCTTCTTCTTCGCTTCTTCTTCGATCCCGGAAAAGTGACATCAGGGTTGTCCTGGGAATCATGAAGTGCACCGATCTCCTTCTCGGATGAGTCGATGATTGCAGGAGGGATGTTCTCTACTTGACCTCTTCTTTACCCCCGGACGCCTCAACCTCCCGTGGGCCTTCATTTCCTCCCATAGCTCTACCGCTGCGAGGCCTTGGTCCTCCCTTTCGACAGTGTCACTGCTGTCTTAGGGGTCTTCTACAGTGGCATCCATTGAGTCTCAACCCCATGGATTGCACTTTCATCGCCTGCAGTGTTATCTCCCGTGGTCTGTCCCTTCCTCAGCCTCGACGCATCGCCAGCCGTCATTAGCCTTCGAGTAGTTGGCATCTCACCGGAGACAGTCTCAATCGTCCGAGCTTCGTTGATGGCAACTTGATGTTCTTCTTGTGATTGTAATTTCTCTTCTTCGCCTCCTTGCTTCTTTGTGGAGTCATCTTCAAGATCCTCCGACCTTGCCGCAGTGGAGGGAGTTTCCCCACCAAGCACACCACCGAGTGACTTGAAGTGGGGTCACTCGTCTCCGGACTCCCGGCTATTGCAATTGATGGTTCAGCCGTTGGGGGGTGGTAGCACACCTTCAATAGGGGTTGGCTCGACTGGGGTCCCCACTAGCCCAGTTTCATCGCCATTTCCCTTATTGCTTCTTCTTCGAGTGAGTGAGGGAAGTGGTAAAGCAACATCGGTGGCTATTTTCGAACCACTCCCATTGGATCGATTTCGACTATGTTCGAGGACTCTCCTGGTCCCTCCATCGCTCTTTGCTCGTGAAGGATTATTGATTCATGCAATGCTTTGCTGCGCATTTGTAACTCTTCTCGGGGCAAAGAAAGATTCTCGGTTCCTCGTCACTTTCAGAGAAGACATCAAGAAGAGGATGGAAGTGTTCGTGGTGCCGCAGATAGGGCGATGCTTGCCTTTTCACGTGCTTCTTCTCGCTTCTTGACTTGCTTTGCTCTCTCCCCGTCCTTGTAGATTTGCAGGATGTCTAAGCAGCTTGTCCTCATCAAGTGCTTGGGAGCACGTAGTTAGTCCAAGGAAATTTTGCGCAGTTCTTCTTCTTCTATGAACTCGGGCCGTTGGAACTGTTCCTCGACTTGCTCAACTTCCATTTTCTCCACTCACGCAGACGATTTTGGATGTCCGGGTAAGGTGGAGATAGGATCATTACATCACTATCTCGCTTGGGCTGGTTCTTCTTGTGCTTCACTGTGAGCTACAACTGTTGTGTCTTCAGTGGCCTCTGCTGGTCGCCTCCAAAGAGATTGGCTTGTTTCAACAACTACATCCGAGACTTTACTTCTCCGATAGTCTCCGTATTTGTGCTAGCCGAGTAATCGACTCACGGGTTTCTCTTGTTCGGTCCGCTTGACGAGTCTTCTTCGTCTCCGGTTTGTACAGGGGAATTTGGTTCGGAGGCGGTGTCCTCTCGAGTCTTGGGCGGCGGGGGCTGGCCGGTGTTTGTTTCGGAGGAGCCGGCCGTCCTGGGGCTTGTCGGCTTCTCCTCCTTTTGACGATCGGAGAAGGCATTTGTGAGTCCTTCTCGACCGCCGCCGCAGGGGCATGTGACACGGCCGGGCGGCAGAGTGACTCTGCTGGCAGGGCAGGAGCATGTTTGGTTTTTTTGTGCAGGGGCAAGCGTGATTTTTTGGTACCGCAGGGGCGTTTTCTTCGGGCCGAGAGGAAGCACTGTGATTCTTCTTGGGGTCGGTGATTCCCCCTCACCGTGTCGCCTCTCTTGGCATAAGCTCGCCGAGCACCAGAGAGGTTAGCTCAACATCTCTCTTGTTGACATGGAAAGCCTTCCCATGTCTAAGAGGTACTCCTTTCACCTCCAAGAGTCGGCCAATCACTAGGCCATATCCTAGGGATCCTCCAAATGTGCCATCTTCTTTGAAGGACTTGTTCCCCACTCGGGCAGAGTCTGCTGTAGATAAACCCACCAGCTTTATCTTCTTTTCTTCGATGATTGCAGCCATCACAACCACTTTGCCTTTGATAGTTGGTCAAAGCGCCAAATTTGATGTCGATACATTTGGCAACTATGTCCAACAATTTGTGATAATCCTCCTTCAGCATCTCTTGTTTGTTGTGTATATAATTTTATCAAGAAGGTCGGACTTGGCTATTTCTTTCCATGCGTCACCCAAGTTTACATCGCTTCCTTAATTTCGATTGCTCCTTCGCAGTAGTGAGCAATATTCACCAAATCCTGGCGGTGATAGTACCGCTTCCCGTGAACAGATGACTTGATTCCTTCGCCGTGAATCTCAACATTCACGTAGAATTGTGCGACCTCCTCCACATAGGTCATAGGATATTCCAGCGTTAGAAACGGTTTTAGTCCGGACGTTTCCAACTTTTCCGCGATTTTCTTTACCAGGGTGTCGTCGGACCCTCGCTTCACCATTCCGTTTAAATCCACCGTCGAACCGGTGTGGATTTGCTTTCCTAACTTAGTAAAGTCGTAAGTTGGTGCTATTTCTAATTATATCAAGAAAAGTCTCGTAAATTGATTTGAATTTGATAGGGTTTCGAGAGTAGTTTGCCTTTGCTTTTGAGAGAAAAAGATGAACAGTTTTTAGAAGTGTGAGAGAGAAACGGATTTAAAATGGTTTAAATATGGTTTATGAAAGGACGTGCAGACGGTTTTGAATTGTGATCGAAATCAACGGCTTGGATTTCGCGACGCCTATTGAGCATTTCACGCCTCGTATTTAACGCGGCAAAGATTTATATCCAATCATAAGTTTAGTGTGCAAACTTTATGTGTCCGTACACATCATCATTATGCCGACGTGTTCCTTAAAACATTCCCGCTTAAGTCAAAACGATTGCGTTTTTGTCACTTTGCTCATAAGTTATTCAGCTTATCTCTTAGCCGATTTAACTCTACTCCTCGCAGCTTCTCTTGGTGACTCACCTATCACCGACTCGGTGTAGTTGTCTTTTCCGATAGGTGATTTCATCGAGTTGATTTTTGTTTTCAGCTCTTTTTCACTTCTTTTCTGTTCTAATGCTCTTCTTTGATTTGTCGAGTGTCACCACTCAATCAACCCCAACTCATGCTTGAGTTCTTCAAATCTTGACTCACATAATGGTTTTGTGAAGATGTCGCCTAGTTGTTTATCGGTTGAGATGTATTCCAAGATAATGTCCTACTTTTCAACATGATCTCTTATGAAATGATATCTCGACATCTATATGTTTTGTTCTTGAGTGCAACACAGATTTTGAGTGATTGCAATGGCACTTGTGTTATCACACATGATTGGAATTTCTTTTTCTTCAACTTCATAGTCTCTCACCGTTGTCTCATCCATAGGACTTGGGCACAACAAATGCCCGCAACTATGTATTCCGCCTCACTGAGAGAGGTGGCTATTGAGTTTTGCTTCTTGCTAAACCAGAAATTAGTCTGTTTCCTAGCATTTGACAGTGCCTCAAGTGCTTTTCCGTCCACTCGTGCATCCAGCGAGTCGAGTCCGAATAGCCAATTAGTCAATCCACCTTCCTTTGGATACCATAGCCTACTTTTGGCTTCCTTTCAAGTATCTCAAGATTCTTAGCCGCCGCCATATGGCTCTCTTTTGGAGCAGATTGAAATCTTGCACATACACCTACAAAGAAAGGTGATGTCCGCCCGCTTCTTTGTGAGATAGAGCAGTTGATCCAATAAGTGCTCAGATCTTGTTTGATCTACAGTGCTTGCCATCCGCATCCATGTCCATTTTGTGATGTGTTCATTGGTATTTTTACGTAAGACTTCTCTTCCATACCAAACTTCTTCATTAAATCTCTCGGTATATTTTGTTTGACTTACGAAGGTTCCATCCTTCATTGTTTCACTTGAAGTCCAAGGAAAAATGTCGCTCTCCCATCATGCTCATTTCAAATTTGCTTTGCATGAGGTTTGAGAATTTTTCACACAGACTCTTTGTTAGTGGATCCAAAAATGATGTCATCCACGTATATTTGAACAAGCAAGATACTCTTCTTGTCTTGAATTCTCAAAAGTGTTCTATCTACTTTTCCTTTTGTGAATCCATTCTCGTTAGGAATTGTGACAGGTATCATACCATGCTCGGGTGCCTGTTTCAATCCATACAGGCTTTCTTGAGTTTGTATACCTTGTCTCCAAGAGTCTTCTCGCTCAAATCCTCGGAGGTTGTTCAACATATACTTCTTCTTCCAATAAACCGTTTAGGAATGCACTTTTTACATCCATCTCGATATACAATGAAATTCTTGTGAGTCGTGCATAGGCAAGAAACATCCTTATAGCTTCCAATCTTGCACAGGGCAAATGTTTCATCAAAATCTATCCCTTCTTCTTGACAATATCCTTTGGCTACCGGTCTTGCTTTGTTTCTTACCACGTAACCTTCCTCGCTCATCTTATTTCGAATACCCATTTGGTTCCAATAACATTTTGATGTATGGGTCTTTGCACTAGTTCCCATACTTTATTTCTCTCAAACCGATTCACTCTTCTTGCATAGCTTGAATCCAATGTGTGTCATCCAATGCTTGTGACACATCTTTTGGCTCTATTTGCGAGATGAAGCATGTGAACATAGCTTCTTGTTGAGTTCTGGATCTTGTTTTGACACCTTCTCTTATATCTCCAATGACAAGTTTCGTGGATGGTCTCTCACCCATCTTACATCAAAGTTGGAGTAAGTTAGCCGGATTGATCGACTTGCGCTTGTGTTGTCTGGGTCGCTCTCTCGTAATCACTTAGTCAGTAAATTTTCCCGCCGCTTTTGAGATTCAGCTATCTCATCTTCTTCTCAATTGATAATCCCACCCCGGCCTTCACCAAAGATAGGACTCTTCTCGTATGGTTGGATGATTCAACTTATCATTGACTCTTCAATGTCTTCTCCATTTACTTTTGGCTCATCGAATACTACATGAATGGATTCTTCTCAGAACCATAGTTCTTTTATTGAGTATTCTCAGAGGCTTTACTTTGTTTGAGTATCCTAAGAAGATACCTTCATCACCTTAGCATCAAAAGCCTTTAGGTTGTCTTTGCCATTGTTGTGGATGAAGCATTTACATCCAAATATCCCTGAAATATGCAACATTTGGTTTTCTTCCAAACCCAGGATCTCATAGGAGTCTTTGTTAGCTGTCTATTTATCATACATCTGTTTTGGGTGTAGCAAGTCGTGTTAATTGCTTCACCCAAAATCTTTTTGTAACCCCCAGCCTAACATGGTCCTTGCCGCTTCTTTGAGGGTTCTGTTCCTTCTTTCTCGCAACTCCATTCTCTTTGTGGAGTCCTTGCCGCCGATAATTCATGACCAATGCCATTCTCAACACAATATCGAGTTATTATTCCATTGACAAACTCAGTTCCTCTATCCGATCTTATTTTGATAATGGTTTGACTCTTCTCATTTTGAATTCTCTTCATCACCGTGTGGTAGTTTTTGTAGAGTTTCTTTCTTCTTGCACATGAATATTGTCCATGTATATCTTGAGTAATCATCTACTACCACCAAGGTGTATTTCTTTCCACTTATGCTTCTTTGGTTCCACGGGCCAAATAGATCCATATGAAGTAGATGCAATATTCTTGTTGAGGATGGGCATGTCTTTTCTTTGAATGACGACTTGATTTGTTTTCCTTCCGACATGCATCACATATACTTTCCTTCTTGTATATCGAGTCCGGAAGTCCTTCTACAAGATGACTTCTTGCCAACTTGTTAATTGTTTTGAAATTCGTGTGACTCAACCTTTTTTGTGCCACAGCCTAACTTGATTCAAATTGTGTTTTGCTAGAGACAGTGCATAGATGGGTGTTGCAGCTTTGACCAATCCACTACATACATATTTTTCTGTCTATTTCTTGCAAAGACAACTTCATTTGATTCAATATCTTTGATTTGGCATATTCCCATGTTGAATCCAACATTGTAGCCCTTGTCACAGAGCCGATCGATACTCAAGAAATTGAAGTTGAGTCCTTCAACATATGCAACATCTGTGATTTCTAATCCATTCCTCTTGATGGATCCAATGCCTCTTATTTCACCAGGAGCTTCATTTCCCCCAAATATGACTTTTGCTCCTTTGACTTCCTTGAATTTTGACAGATTTCTCTTATTTCTGTCATATGTCCGGAATAAACCACTATCCATGTACCAGGTTCCTTAGCACTCACTGTTCCTTGAACCTGCAATCAAGGAAATTAAGTTTTAGGTACCCATACTTGTCTGGGTCCTGAGGGGTTAGAATTGTAAGATGATCCAACCAACCTATAGCCAAATGATTTGACTCTAAGGGGTTGCCATCTATCAGTGCCATAATCATAATTAATTCTGGCAAATTGCTTGGGGGTTCTAGGTTCATACAGCTGTCTCTTTTGTCTGTATGCCTGCATATGTGTTTTAGCAATTGCCTTCCTAGGGTAATTGTGGTGCTTTTGAGTGTAGTGCCTGGGTGCATGTGTGTGCTGATGAAAGCTCTCAAACTTTTGGAATGGCCTTTGTTGAGTTCTAGGCCTTTGCCACTTGGGCTTATATTCCATAAGTCTATGCTGATGGTTCACATTATTCCAATCAGCTTGGCTTGGATATTTTCTACCATTCCCATCATATGTGTTTCTTTTATGGATTTTCTGGGATTTTTGGTAGCTCTGTTTCTTCTTTACAAAGTATTTTCTCGCTTGGAGTTTCTTTGAGGACTTGGTCAATTTCTTCTCACTGCCCTTCCAAAGACACTCAACTCGGCCGTTTTCCTTTTCCTTTGTAACCAGGCCGCTTTGCTTAGTATTGTGCTTTGGAGTGAAAGTGTGTGCAATATTTAGAGTTTTGGATTTCTCGGACTCTTCATGACTTGAAGATCCTTTTTCCAAAATTACTTGAGGTTTGACATGGCACAAAGGAATTAAATCCTAAGCCTGTCTTGTCTCCACATTCTCTTTGACTCATAATAAGATCATCCAATGATTTAGATGCCTTAGTGAATGAGGCAATAACATTTTTGAGGTCATTCTCCTCTTTTCTATAGCAACGATTTCTCGCTACTAATTTAGCATTTTCACTTTTAAACTTTCATTTTCAATAGCTATTTGACTTAGAGTACTCGGCTCCTTAGTCACTTTGAGTTTTGACCTTTAAGTAGGTGTTTTCCTCATTCAATAGTGTGTGTGAGGATTTAATGTGCTCAAAATCTTTCATCATTTTGCCTAATGAATCATAAAGACGCAGAGGTGATGAAGTGTGTGTGTCACAACCATCCACAAGTGTCCGAGCTTGTTGAATTAGATTGTACCTCATCTTCTTGATCTTGTTCTTTGGCCATTAAGCAGATCAAGGCTTCTTCTTCTTCAGAGTCACTCGAGTAGTCACTTCACCGCTTCTCTCAATCATTGTCTCTCTTGACTTGGCTGTTTCAAGCATCTCTGCACCATCATTGCCTTTTTTTTTTTTCTTTTCTTGTCTTTTTCTCTCAAGACCTTTCTTTCTTCTTCATTCCTTTACTTGTTGACTACAGGATATGAGCAATCAATGGCATAGTGACCTGGTTGTCTACAATTCCAACATAGATATTCACCTTTTGATCACTCTCTTTCTACTCTTGAGTTGTCGGTCCTTTGATACTCAATTTGTTGATGATCCGTTCTCTTGGTTGGCCTATCATCCCTTGATTTGGAGGGAGCCGAGTGTCTTCCGGAAGATTCACCCTTTCTCTCTTGTAGTTCTTGTTAAAGAACTTGTTAAATCTTTTAACCATCAGGGCTATTTCTTCGTGTCAATTGCTTCTTTGACCTCAACTCTCTTCCCATCTTTGACAATTAGAGCAAACCGCTTGGGGTACATGTTTGCCTCTTCCTGGTCTTTTCTTCTCACCTCAAACTCATAGGCTTTGAGGTCCGAGAATAGTTCATGGTTGGATGTCTTTGATAGGTCCATGGAATGTCTCAGTGCCATGACCTTCATTTCCCATTCATTGGAAGACTTTTTAGGATCTTCATACACATTTCTTTCGTGTATATTCCTTTCCAAGTGTAGACAGCTTATTTGTGATTTCTCAGTAAACCGAGCATCCAGTTGATCCGATTCTCTCCCGAGATCATTTTGAAATTTTCAAACTTCGTACAGCCATCGATAATTTGTTTTCTTTGATTTGCTTCCGAGCCTTCACAAATCAATGTCGCCTTGTCCTGATTTCTTTAGCCGTTTTGCATGATTTGACTTTGTTGAACATGGCTTTGTCCAAGGTTTTGTAGAGGATGTCCTTGGCTACATTATCCAGGTTGTATCTTTTTCTGTCATCATTTGTCCACTCGGTTCTTGGTTTTTCAACCATGATGGTCTGGGAGCAAAGATCTTCTTCTCCTTCACCGCAACTCTTCGCAAATACCGTGTTCACCTTTAATATTTGTAGAGGCCCATCTTCTATCACTATCCACATCTCATCATATAATGCCGATAGATGAGCCCGCATACGGATTTTCCAATTCTTCAATGGTGAACATAGGGATGCATGTTAGATTTGCTTCCATGATAATGACTTTTAATAAAAAGAGTTTTGAAAGTTTAAGTACTAAAGCGATTTTGAAAAATTTGGAGATCTAGTTCAAGAACGGTGCGGAGGGTTCAATGAACCAACCGCTCCGATACCACTTGTAGGTCCAAGGGGGTGTAAGTGTAAGGTTTAGAAGGGGGTTGAATAAACCTTACCAAATTTTCGATTTAGTCCTTTTAAATCTACAGAGTTAATTCTACACAATTGTCCTTGATGGACAATCGAGTTAGTCACTCAAGAGAGTTAATCTTTCATCGACTCACCGAGCCATTGATGGAGTAACTCAAATTTGTTGGCTACAATTTAACTCAAATTGTGGTTTTATTTTCAAGGAAGACTTAACACCCTTAAGTTTGATTAAACAAAATATTAGAGCTTGATTTAGTACTTGTAAATTATCAAATGGATAGCAAATTTATCGTGCAGATATAAGCAATTAAAAGTGCAGGAATTTAAATCTTTGAAATGTAAATGACACAAGAAAGTTTTTATAGAGGTTCAAGATGGGGTAATTCTTCTACTCCTCTCTTCTCCAACTCCCGGAGGAATCCACTAAGTAATGATCAGTTTACAAAGTGGTACAGTCCAGATACAAGTCTTGATCACAACAACCCGACTTGATCCTTTGGGACTCGCCCGAGACGCCTTGATCACTCGGTGGCTTCTCGTTCGACTCAGCCTTCTTCTTCTGCAGTGGCAGGCGCTTTGCCTACTACAAACTCACTTGCTCAAGCTCTTTGGATTTGATCACGAAGCCCTCCAAATGCTTAAGACTTAGTTCAACTTTGAACTTTTCTACAATCCTTCCTGGAAAGTAGACCCCTTGTTTTCAAAGGTTTCCTCTTCAATCGGTTGAAGCTCTCTTTCCTTCACAGGTAAATGTTGGATTGATGTACTTCGGAATGTAGGCTTGAGGATTGAGATTGTTTCAGTTTTTCTAATGTGCTTGTATATCTCACGTATGTGTCATTCATGCATCCTCTTTCTCAACCAAACTCCTCGCCTTTTATAGTGAACTTTCAAAAATTTGCCCGTTGAAGAGATAGCTTGTTTTTGAAAGTCACTTTGCGTCGTTGGCTTGCGATTCTTGGAATTGCCGTTTTCTCGTATGAATTATTCTTTTCACCTTTTCGAGTTCGACACGGTGTAGTGCTTCCCATTGGTTCATTCCTTTTGCACGCTTCCGGGATCGAGCACTCCAAGAAAGGTTGTATGGAGATATTACTTGTTTAAGTAAATCTCTTGATTTCGTCAGGCAACGGTTCTTTTACGATTATCTCGACTTGACCGCATTTTTGCTTTCCCAGGTGACTTAGAGTCGCCTTCCAATCATTGGATGACTCTTCTGTCACTTCAACTTGAGACTTGGCTTTTCTTGAGTTGACTTGACCGATGCTCCACTCACCGCATCTCACCGCTTCTTCCCGAGAGTGTTCCGTCTACTCTTCTTTGCCATACTCAAATTGCCTCACAAGTGAGTCTTCCTTCCATCTTGATTGTCTTCTTGCATGTTAGGGCGTAGTCATTTGTCTTGACTCACTTGGCCACTCTATTCATTACAATGCATTTTACAACAAGAATTGGGGTGCCAACTTTCTATTCTAAGTTTTACATGGCATTCATCAAAATCTAAACAATAAAGTTCCTAACAAGGTACAAAAGTAAAAAATTAGGTACAAAAGTAATAGGAGCGTATTGTGTGGTATATGAACCAAAATTAGCGTATTCCATGTAATTTCTCCAAAATAAAAAAAAAAAAAATCTAGAGAGGCTAAAATGGTAGACCAACTTAAGCATTGATGTAAATTTTCCATGGTCCATCAAGGAATAGTTGTCTTTATCCCATCCTGAAGCAGACCGTATGTCTTTGTTGGAATTTGGTCTTAAGAAATGGGTGTTGACTACCTTTTGACCAAATAATTAAGTGGTTTCCATTAGTGAAAAATGGAATTAAATTATTTCTAAAAATTCTACTAAGAGAGTAGATGAGAATAACATTTGGAATTTCTTAAAATTGATTTGGGTGAATGAGAAATTAATGCTAGAAGTTAGCCACTTAATACAAATAAATGGTATGGAAAATGAAAAATGTGGGGAAGAAAAATGCTCCATCCCACATAGGAAATGGATGAAAAGTTTGCACACTTTATATATCCCAAGTTGGACTTATGGGTTTGGGTCTTGGGGTACCCAAGTTTTTAAAGGGGTGAGGACCTACATGCTTGTGGGTTTGGTTCAAACCACACGCCACGCAGGCCGCCGCCTCACGGTCCGGGTCCGGGCGTGGGCCTAGGCTTGGGCCCTTATTCTTTTGGATTAAAAACCTTTAAAAATAAATATTTAATTAATTTTGAATTAATTAAATAGATTTAATTAATTTTTGTAATTAATTAAATGGATTTCGACTAGGAAGAGGTTCGCACCCAATCACGGCGGACGCACGACCCGCGGCGTTCGCCGAACATTGGCGAACTAGCGCACAGTTGGCGCACGGCCCGTGCGCTGGGTCGTGCACCGCCGAACCTTCGGCGCACCAAATAAGACGGCAAGCGCGCACGCACGGCCGCAAGGCCAGTCGTCGCGCGCCTAAACAGTGCATCTGCAAGGTCAAAATGTGTCTTTTTCGAGCCAAAAGACGCGATCTTTCCATATGAGGCACCGAGGCCTATAATAATCGACCTCGATGATCGAATAAACATACGAAATAATCAAAGAACTTAAAATCGAGCATTGCATTCTCGCATATTGTCCGATTTCGTCCTTCAAAAGCTTGAAAGTTAAAAAACACCTTTGTTGTTCGTTGTGTTTCGAGTTTGCAAGTCTTTGTAAACTCGAGACATAAATAGTCATTGTATCTTAGGGACGACGCGGAACCGTTAGCATTAGTATACGGGCGTTTTTGTCTTGCGATTGTTGGTTAAAATATATAGTTTACTCATCAATATGCAATGTCCGGACGTGTACAATTCGTTAAGTACATCGACCGCCAATTACCCTTGCATATTCCAGTGAGAAACTGGTTCGCCTCTATTCTTGGCCAAGTGTAGACTTAGATCTAGGTGTCTTAGTGAGAACTATCAAAAGCATTAAACCTTCTAAGTATGCTTTCGACATAATGAGACGTGACAAGACAATTCCATCTCAAGTTCTAGAGATTTTAATCCTTAATATAACATCGATAATCCCATATTCTTCATGTCAAAGTTCTTCTTCAACATGTTCTTAGTATTCATGATTAAATCATGACTACTACCCATAATCAACATATCATCTACATAAAGGCATACTATGACGTAATCATTTGTAGTACCTTTAATATAGACACACTTGTCACATTCGTTGATCTTGAAATCGTTTGACTTCATAGTCGAAGTCAAACTTTTCGTGCCATTGCTTAGGTGCTTGTTTTTGTACATAAAGTGGCTTAACAAGTTTACACACCTTTCGCTCTTGACCGGTGCAACGTGCCCCTCGGGTTGTTCCATATAGATCTCCTTTTCAAACTCACCATTCAAGAAGGCAAAGTCTAAACATCCATTTGATGCATCTCAAGGTTATACAAAGTCTGCAATAGCAAAGTGAGAACACGAATGGATGTAATCCTCGTGACGGGAGAATATGTACCGAAGAAGTCATATCCTCCTTTTGTCTAAACTCTTTAGCTACCAAACAAAGCTTTATACTTGTCAATAGATCCATCCGCTTTATACTTCATTTTAAGGATCCACTTGCATCCCAAACATTTGCAACCGGTGGGAGATCAACCAACTCCCAAGTATGATTTTTCATGATGGAATCTATCTCATTATTGATAGCTTCTTTCCGAGAGGAGCTTCGGACTAGACAATGCTTCTTGAATAGTTCAGGGTTCATTTTCTAATATATAAGTTAGAAAATCGGACCAAAAGACTTAGCTACTTTTGTCCTTTTATCGTGTCTTGGTTCCTCTTCATCATCACTTTGAGGTAACCTTGTAGTTTCATAAGTTCGTTTACTCGAACTTTCTTCTTTCCGTTCTTTGTTTGGAAAGATATTCTCGAAGAATACAACATACCTTGATTCAATGATCATACCTTCATTTATATCAGAATTGCCGACTTGTGCACTAAAAAGCGATATGTACTACTATTGTTAGCATATCCAATGAAAGCACAATTGATCGTCTTGGACGGATTCTAACTTGTTTCGGCTTAGGTACTTTGACTTTAGCCAAACACCCCCACACTTTGAGGTATTTATATGACGATTTACGTCCCTTCCATAACTCATATGGAGTTTCATTTTTACCTTTATGTGGAATCTTATTAAGAATGTAGTTTGCAGAAAGTATGGCTTCCCACACAAGTTTTGGGGTAAGTTTAACTTAACAACATCGCATTCATCATCTTCTTAAGAGTACAATTTTTGCGTTCGCAACACCATTTGATTGAGGTGAGTAAGGTGCATGTCGTTTGATGAATTATACCCGCTTCCGAGCAAAATTCTTCAAACGAAGCAACATACTTCCACCTCTATCACTTGAATCATCTTAATTTTCAAATTAAGCTCGATTTTCAACTTCATTCTTATAAGTTTTAAAAGCTACTAAAGCTTCATCTTTGCTTTTCAAAAGATACACATAACAATATCTTGTGCAATCGTCTATAAACGTTGTGAAGTACTTTTTCTCACCTCGAGTTTGTACAAGTTTTAAATCACACACATCCGTATGAATTAACTCGAGTGGTTTAGTACTTCCGTTACCAAATGAAACAGTGCTTTGGCAATTTTGCTTCAATACAAATTTCGCATTTGTCTTGTGAATCCATTTTAAACGTAGATATTAATTCCGATTCACTAACCTTTTAATTGTGTTGAAGTTTACGTGTCCTAATCTATCATGCCATAAATTAGAACAATCCAACAAGTAAATAAAAGTAACGTTTTTATTCTTCGCCTCTTGGCGGAAAAATGACATTACATGCATTTTAAAAGTGCTCTTATCAAGGTAGCCTTTACAAAGAAACCGACCATTTTTGGTCATTACAAACTTGTCGGACTCAAACACTAGTCTAAATCCACCTTACTAAGCAAAGGTTCAAAGCCACAAGCTACCTATCCCGATGCAATAATGATTCGCCGAGACTTTCAAGTGAATCGCATACACGCATGCATTAATTTCATTCATGTGGGGGATTGTTGGAATTTGGTCTTGAGAAATTGGTGTTGACCGTTTTTGACCAAATAATTAAGTGATTTCCATTAGTGAAAATGGAGTTAAATTATTTGTAAAAATTCTACTAATAGAGTAGATGAGAATAGCATTTGGAATTTCTCAAAACCGATTCCGGGTGAATGAAAAATTAATGCTAGAAGTTAGCCACTTAATACAAACTAGTAAGGTGTACGTCGTTGCATGTGAACCAACGCGACGTGAACCATATAATTTTACTAATTTAATTGTAAATAAAATATAAATATAGTTTTAATTAATTTAGTTTTGTTATAGATATCATTCCATCTTCAAGATTAAAAATTTGTATTTTCCGAAATAAAATGTATTAGGTGAATTATAGTGAGGACAATGTGGTTTGAAAAGGCATGAAAAATTAAATAAAGTTGTCATAGAACTGTAACCAATGATTTTTTTATTTTATTTATGATGCATGTAAAGAACCCTCACATCGTATAACACATAATCCACTTAAATACCAATAACAATATACCTTGAAAAGGAAAGCAAAACATCTAGCTAGGAGACATTCCGATACCAAATTAGTATGCTTTTTTGAAAAAATGATTCATTATGTCTTGCCTATGGAAATTACGACAAACAACTTACAATATATTTCAACGTTAAAAACACATTCTTCCAAATCAACGTTGTCCAAGATTTGAATACTACAAAACAATCAAGATATATCCATGAAACGGTAAAAAAAAACTATATATAAGCAAAAAAATAGTTGTTCCACATTACAAGCTACATCAAGCGATATCTTGTTTTATTTTTTCGAATTGTCAATCCTCTTCTTACTTAAAACCGATAAAAGAAATTTATATTTATATTTGATTCTTTGAAGAGTATCTCAACATCACTTGAAATTTGCACCTCACTAACATTTGGTTATCCAATGTTTATTTCTTTTGTTATATCATTTTCCTATTTCATTCGCATTCTTTTTTTTTTTTTTTTTTTAGGAAAATTTCATCCGCATTCTTTGATTGACCAGGATTAGTATATATATGTACTTGGTCTTTCTCTTTCGCCCTTGGTCAAAGTGATTTGTATCTTTCCAATTACCTCAACTACTATATCCAGTTGTTTACTCACCACACTTATACTTTCAGGGTAATGAGAAAGCGAAATTTTATTATTTATGTTTGCAAGTTTAGGGGTTGTATGATTTTCATTCCAATGGAAAAAGTTATTTTTATCCCATTCAGATAATTTTCCAACTTTTTATTGGAAAATGTGCAACAATGAATATATGTTTGGTTTTAGAAAAAGTTTATAGGGTGAAAATTTGAGAATATGTTTGGTTTAGTATTTTTTTTGTTGACTTTTTTTTATTAAAAGATGTGATAATATGATAATTTATATATATGTTGTGTAAGTAGTGGGATCCATTGAGTGGTTTTGGTAAAAAGTAATAATATATAATTGGATGAAATTATTAGTGATGTGGCTAATTTGAAAATTTTTAATTTGGAAATATAATTTAAGTGGATGAGAATGGTAGTAGTGGGTTCCACTTATGTAATATAATGTTAAAATTGAGTAGTGATGGTTGTAATAGGTGCCATTGAATAATATAGGGTTGAAAGTTGAGTACGAGGTCCGAAAATTGATAATATAGGTTTGAGATTGGAAAATGAAAAGTTAAAACTGGAATATAATAATGAGATTGTGTAAAACAAACATGATTTACATTTTTTTTTCAATGGGAAAACTCCAACGGATGAAAACCATACAAGGCCTTAGCCTTCCGATTCATGTTCTATCTCGATTTTAACAATTTTATAAAAGTAAATTATAAATTAAATAATCAATTCCATTAAAAACGATCAAAAATTCTTTTTTTTTTGTTGATCGGTATCAAAATTCTTTTGAAAGAAATTCCTTGTTATATCATGATATAATAATTTCATCAAAATCCATATTCATCAACTATTCTATATCTTACAAAAAAGAAGAAACAATCTAAAGAAAAATAAATATTGTATAATATAATATGTTTCTCGTTTAATTGATCGATGTTAAATACTCATGAATCTAGCATTCGATATTTAATTTATATAGTTAGTACTAATTATTACCTTCTCAAATATAGTTATACATCCTTTCAAAAAAAAAAATATAGTTATACATGCATTATGATCCCTTTGTACGGCATTCAATACCAATATATCTGCAATTCATGGAATAATGCTTGTCATTTGATGGTTGAACAATTTAATTTATTTAAGTTTTTCAAATTCGATTAATACTTAATATTGTTTCAACATCTTCCTCATTATACATATTTATAGCATGTCGCATTGTCTTTATTTTGAAAATCAAGTAGCACATTCTTTGCACGATTAATGCCATAAGGACAATATATTTCAACTCTATCAACGATTCTTTGAAACAAGAATACATATTTCGAAAATATAAATTTGTTAAAATACTACATAAGTGATGTTATGTAAGAAAATAAATTGATTGTACTAATAATTTTATAAAATAAATTAATGTTTTAATTTTAAAGAACTATTATAATTCAAAAATGATACATGATGGTCATGATAAAAAAATATAATTATATTGATAATGATCATTTTTATGTAACATGAGTTTTAAATTTGGCATTAATGTAATATGGGTTACAAACCCATGTTAATGCAACTTAAGTTAATGAAACTCATGTTTCATAAATGGTGCAATTTATTTTGTATGGAGTTACCATACAAGTGGTTACAAGATGTGAGTTATGAGTTAATTTTGATGGAGAAATTAACTATAAAAGGGACACAATCCATGGGTCCTCTTGTCACTTGAAGATTGTAAAATACACCATCTATTCATTTGAGGAGACAAGAGAAATCCGTGGAAAATATCGTAATTCGATCGCTTGAGAAAAAGTAATGGCCGGAGGTATGTTGATGCCTTAGCTTCCGCATACGTGTTTCATTTTGGGATGTAGAAACATGATTAAATTGGCTTTAATCTAACATTTGGTATCAGAGCATGTTATGCCTCTGCATTGCTTATTCGGATATATGATTTTTGTTTAGTGTTTATATGTTCGAAATTTTTGGTCGTATAAATCTGATTTCATCCGGTTTGAAATTAGATTTATGGATGATATATCTTTCAGTTTTACTTTTGGATTCATGATTTTGATGAACCAAAACTAATGTAAATCCATCTCTAGATATATGTTTTGGATTTTAAAATGGATATCTTGGAATTTTGGGATTCGCCAGTCCATTTTTGACTCTCGAATACTCTGGGCTGAACTGTTTTCTGTCTCTGTGATGAAGACAGATTTAAATAAAATATTCAGTAAAGAATTAAAAAAATTCTGAAATTTTTGGTCATATAAATCTGATTTCATCCGGTTCGAAATTAGATTTATGGATGATATATCTTTCAGTTTTACTTTTGGATTCGTGATTTTGATGTACAAAACTAATGTAAATGCATTTCTAGATATATGTTTTTATATGAGTTTTCCATGCCTTTTGGATTTTAAAACGGATACTGGAATTTTAGGGTTGGCCAGTCCTTTTTTCGACTATAGAATACTCTGGGCTGAACTGTTTTCTGTCTCTGTGATGAAGACAGATTTAAATAAAATATTCAGTAAAGAATTAAAATAAAAAGAAAATTCTGAATTTCTTTGTGAAGATTCAAACATGGGTGGAATGCTATGGGCATGCGTCTTTATAACCATTTAGCCGTTAGTTTTCTTATTCGGAATGTCTACAATTATTTTATATATCTTAAGTTTGTTCAAAGTTGGATGAAAAAAATATTTGCGAGTAGTCCGTTTAAATGGGTGGCGTGCATAGGATCTGCAATTTAACCAATTAGGCTGTGAATGTTATTTGTCATTCATGTCATATTATAAGATATATTTGGTCAGTTTGGGCATGACTTATTACTCAGAATTGATTTGATTAAATATTTTTGTGCTATTCTGGAATATTATTAATGTTCATATATGATTAATGTTTTAATGCATATAAATTATTTAAGTGCATGATATTTTGTATAATCATGCAGTTTATGTTTCATTTACGAGAATTTAATTATAAATTTTTTGCATGTCATTTTGACTTAGATATTGCTGGTATTTGTAAAACATAATTATCATTAAGATAAATGTCTAAGTGGTTAATATAATTTTTATTGATTAAAGAGTAGCCACAACATCTTTTATAAATAAAAATTATATATTAAGTTGGTATTTATAATCACATATGGATTTAGACATAAATTATGGTAATTATATATAATATAATAAAATTTATCCCACAGGAAATTCTATTGAATTTATATAATTGATCAGGATAAAATATCAAATTAGATTTTCTAATTTACCCACGGGGATTAGAAAAGGGACATAATTTGATAGTTTTGTCATAAAGTTAAAATGAATCTAATTGAGTTAAAACTTTGGCCCACAGCAAGTTTTATGTCTCTAGATTCATATTTCAACATGATTTGCATTGGTAAAACATGTTATATGGTTTAAAATAGCTTCAAATTTGATAATATGAGTATGTTTATGTTATATGCGTTATTCAACTTGTTAACTTCTCCGATATGAAATTTGATGTTCCCGAGCTCAATGGGGACAATTATAAGATTTGGAAGGAGAAAAATTCTTCTCCATTTGGGGTGGATGGACATTGACTATGCTATCAGAAAAATGACCCCGCTATAATCGAAAATAGCATCCCAGATGAAGTTGATCTTTATGAAAAATGGGAGCGATCTAATCGTCTCGTGTTATGTTCATAAAGACCAAAATATCTAATGGGATTAGGGGCTCGTCGAGCAATATAATAATGTTCGTGCCTTGTTGAAGGCAATCGATGATTAATTTGTGTCTTCGACAAAGCATTGGCTAGCACCCTAATAATGCGTTCTCATCCACAAAGCTTAGGGATTAGAGGAGTGTGCGAGCATATCATGCGAATGAGGGACATAGCGGCTCAACTAAAAGCATTGGAAGTTGAGATATCGATTCTTTCCTGGTTCACTTTATTTTGTGCACTCTCCTCCACAAAGTATGGTCCTTTTAAGATCTCCTATAACACACATAGGACAAATGGTCAATAAATGAACTTATGACCATGTGTGTTCGGGAGGAGGGACGATTGGCTATGGAGGAGGGTGAGAAAGTGAATATGGCAATAACATCGGAAAGAAAAAGCAAAATCAGGCCTATGATAATGGAAATGACAAGATTCTCTCCCCGAAGGACATCAAGAAAGAAGAAAAGTGCTACTTTTGCAAAAAGAAAGGGCACATAAAGAAGAATTGCCCTAAATTCTTGAAGTGGCTTGAAAAGAAAGGTACTCAACTTTCATTTGTTTGTTATGAATCCAATATGATTGATGTTAATCATAACACATGGTGGATTGATTCTGGTTCAACAATCCATGTTACGAATTCCTTAGGATTGCAAAACCTGCGGAAACCGGTGGGAAGTGAGCAAAACATCTACTCGGGAAATAAGATGCCCTCACATGTGGAAGCAGTAGGAACGTGCAAACTAGTTTTACGCAGTGGTTTTATTTTGCTTTTGGAAAAGACTTTTTATATTCCTAGTTTTGCTAGGAATTTGATTTATGTTTCAAGACTGGTATCATCTGGTTATTCCTTTAATTTTTCAGACTCTTATTTTATCATATCTTATAGATCCGATATTATTGATCGCGATATTATGTCGATGGTCTTTTTCGCCTTAATTTGCAAAATGATGATAACTGCATCTTTGCTTTGCACGTTCATGATACTGTTGGTATTAAGCGGTGTGTTATGAATGAAAAATCCTCAATGTTGTGGCACCGGAGATTGGGACACATCTCCATTGATAGAGTTAAACGATTGGTAAATGATGGGGTACTTAGTACTCTAGATTTTTCTGATTTTGTGACTTGTATAGACTGCATTAAGGGTAAGCAAACTAACAAGTCAAAGAAGGGTGCTAAGAGGAGTTCAAAAATATTGGAAATTATTCATACAGATATTTGTAGTCCAGATATAGATGCGTATCGTGATAAGTACTTTATTACCTTCATAGATGATTACTCACGTTATATGTATCTCTACTTTTAAGATCTTTAAGGCCGAGGTAGAGAAACAATGTGAAAAACAAATTAAGATCGTGAGATCGGATAGAGGTGGTGAGTACTATGGTAGATATATCGAGAGTGGACAAGAATCCGGTCCATTTGCAAGATTTCTTCAAGAGAATGGGATTGTTGCCCAATATACCATACCTGGTTCTTGGACCAAAATGGTATAGTTAAAAGAAGAAATCGAACATTAATGGACATGGTGAAGTATGCTTGCTAGCTCCAAACTTCCAAAGTCCTTATGGATCAAGCTCTTAAAACGGTAGTGTACATATTAAACCGAGTTCCAACAAAGGCAAAGACACCATTTGAATTATTCAAGGGTTGGAAACCGAGTTTGCAACATGTACGTGTTTGGGGATGTCCGTCTCAAGTAAAATTTTATAATCCTCAAGAAAGGAAGTTGGACCGAGGACCATAAGAGGGTATTTTGTTGGATATGCCGAAAGGTCTAAGGGATACTGATTCTATTGTCCATCTCATCGCACTAGATTTGTGGAATCAAGAAATGCAAAATTTCTTGAAAATGACTTGATCAGTGGGAGTGGTCAATTTCTGGATATTAGTTCTGAGAAAGATCATTAATATACTCGTTATCCTACTTCAAGTAATGGAGTGATTGTTGTTGTTAATAATGCACCTTAAGATCAAGCGCATGTTGAGCAAACCGGTCGTGGATATTCCATAAGATGTTGTACCAAATCTTGTAGATCCTGAAGTTCAACATATACCTGAACCTGTTGAACAACCAGTTGAACAACAGAATCCTGATATTCAGGAGAATGTTAATGAAGGGTTAAGGAGATCTACTAGAATGAGGATGTCGCTAGTTCCAAGTGACTATGTTGTATATCTACAAGAGTGTGACTACAATATTGGAGCCGATAATGATCCTCGAAACATTTTTACAGGCCATGAATTCTAAGGAATCAAACTTATGGTACAATGCCATGAAAGATGAGATGGATTCTATGGCATCTAACAAAGTCTGGGATCTTGTCAAGTTGCACGATGGTGTGAAAACCATCGGTTGTAAGTGGGTCTTCACTACTAAGAAAGACTCAAAGGGCAACATCGAGAGATATAAAGCAAGACTTGTTTCCAAGGGATTCACTCAAAGAGAATGAATTGACTATAGAGACTTTCTCCTGTATCTAAGAAGGATTCCCTTCGAATAATTATGGCATTAGTAGCCCATTTGATTATGTATTGCATCAAATGGATGTGAAAAAAAGCGTTCCTCAATGGTTACCTAGAGGAGGTTGTTTATATGAAACAACTGAAGGTTTCTCCTCTAGTAAAGGTGAGCAATTAGTTTGCAAGCTTAATAAATCCATATATGGATGAAACAAGCCTCCCGTCAGTGGTATTTTAAGTTCCATGAAGTTATCACTTCATTTGGCTTTGAAGAGAACATCATGGATGAATGTATATCTCGGAAGGTTAGTGGGAGCAAGATTTTTTTCTAGTGCTATATGTGGATGACATTTTACTTGCTACTAATGATAAATATTTGTTATATGAGGTGAAACAATTTCTCTCAAAGAACATTGATATGAAAGATATGGGCCAGGTATCTTATGTCATTGGCATCAAGATCCATAGAGATAGATCTCGAGGCATTTTGGGTTTGTCTCGGGAGACCTACATCAATAAAGTTCTAGAGAGATTCCATATGAAGGATTGTTCACAAGTGTAGCACCTATTGTGAAAGGTGATAAATTCAACGGATCAATGTCCGAAAAATGAGCTTGAACGGGAACAAATGAAAACAATTCCATATGCTTCAGCTGTTGGAAGCCTTATGTATGCCCAGGTCTGTACCAGACCGGACATTGCATTTGCTGTTGGAATATTAGGAAGATATCAGAGTAACCCAGGTCTTGACCACTGGAGAGCTGCAAAGAAGGTGTTGAGATACCTTCAAGGGACAAAAGATTACATGCTCATATATAGACGGACCGATAATTTGGAAGTGATTGGCTACTCTGATGCGGACTTTGCTGGCTGTGTTGATTCACGAAGGTCAACATCTGGATATATTTTCATGCTTGCCAGTGGAGCTATATCATGGAGAAGTGCAAAGCAGACTTTGACTGCTACTTCTACCATGGAAGCAGAGTTTGTATCGTGTTTTGAAGCTACTAGTCATGGTGTATGGTTGAAGAGTTTCATAACTGGGCTTAGAGTTGTGGATTCTATTTCTAGGCCATTAAGATTGTACTGTGATAATTCAGTTGCGGTATTTATGGCTAAGAACAATAAAAGTGGTAGTCGAAGTAAACACATCGACATCAAGTACTTATTGTTAGAGAACATGTTAATCGAATTGATGGTTGCCGATCCTTTAACTAAAAGCATGCCACCAAAGAATTTTAAGGATGATGTAATACGAATGGGACTTAGTTCCGTAATGTAATTTATTGGAACTCTTATACAAATTTGTTATTTTTCATTTTTGTGTGCACATTTGTGTTGAGAAATATTATTAATGTTTGGACCTAGAATAAACATAGGGTTTATTCATTAAGTTTTGTAACCACATAAAGAATTTGAGAAATATAATACACTCTAATACATAGTTGATATTACTCGCATATAGAGGACATATCTTTATGATTCATGTATTTTATTTCTTAATTATGTATGCACCAAGTGGGAGAATGTAACATGAGTTTTAAATTTGGCATTAATGTAATGTGGGTTACAAACTCATGTTAATGCAACTTAAGTTAATAAAACTTATGTTTCATAAATGGTGCAATTTATTTTGTATGGAGTTACCATACAAGTGGTTACAAGATGTGAGTTATGAGTTAATTTTGATGGAGAAATTAACTATAAAAGGGACACAATCCATGGGTCCTCTTGTCACTTGAAGATTGTAAAATACACCATCTATTCATTTGAGGATACAAGAGAAATCTAGTGAAAAACATTGTAATTCGATCGCATGAGAAAAAGCAATGATTGGAGGTATGTTGATCTGTCTTAGCTTTCGTGCATATGTGTTTCATTTTAGGATGTAGAAACATGATTAAATTGGCTATACTCTTACATTTATGTCAAATAGCATATCTCCTCGTGTATGATTTCGTTAAAGTTTACTTTCTTTACAACTTCATTCTTTGAATCATTGATAATTCTCGGAGTTTCATTAGATCATCAATTGTGCATAACTTGTAAAATTAGAAAAGAATTGTATTATTTTTAAATTCGATCAATGCAACTTGCATTTTTTTGGGTACCAATTTCTCAAATGTTCATCTTATTTACAAGTGATCGGTCTATTTGCATAATTTGATGATGCAATTGTAGTTTGCGATTGTAATTCATCTAAAATAAATATTTAGACCATTATTATTTCAAGTAATTCATTCAAATCAAAATAAGGAAAAAGATCAAAATCGCACGAATTAAGCCACACGCATGAAAAGTAGCCAATTTAATTGTTATCATTTGACATCTCCAATATAATCGAAGGCATTATTTTATAAATAATTATAAACATAACTTACAAAATGGTAGGTATATTTTTGGAGTGGCATTAGTACCACTAACCAATTGATTTTCGATCAAGAACTTCCTCCAATACTTTCCTTCGTTTTTTAATACTACGCTGACTTGATTCGAGATAGCGGATTTTGATAACGCTTTTAGATGGAAGTGCTATTGAAAAATTCGCAGATATTTTAGACAACACTTTTGTAGGAAAACGCTATCGAATAAACAATCTAATAACGTTTGATTAACGAAGTGTTATATGAAAAGCGGAGATAGCGCTTAATTAAATAAGTGTTATACATGTTCTTGAATAACGCTTCATCCAACAAGCGTTATCCTAAAGCGTTATCTAAAAGAATAATTGTAGCGCTTAATTAAATAAGTGCTATATATGTTCTTGAATAACGCTTCATCCAACAAACGTTATCCTAAAGCGTTATTTAAAAGAATAATTTGTAGCGCTTAATTAAATAAGTGCTATATATGTTCTTGAATAACGCTCGTACAACAAGCGTTATCCTAAATTGTTATCTAAAAGAATAATTCATAGCACTTAATTAAATAAGTACTATATATTCTCTCATAATAACTGATCAAATCAAATCAAAACTAAGTCTGGACTGAAATGAAAATTTGTATTTTGGTATTCGAGTTCTAATTTTTTGGTTTTTCAGTATTCCAGTAATAGTAAATTGGTTCAGTATCGTGCCATACATTTATATATATGTATTTTTTCATTTTGTTTAAGTTAAAGTACAATATTTTTGTAAAACAGAAAAAAGAAAAGAAGAAAACAAAACCCACCAGATTCCCTCTCTTTTTCTCTAAAAACTCTCCTCTCTATCGACAGTTCGACGCTCACTCTCTTTCTATTCTCTCTATCGCACTCATCTCTCTTTAATTCTCTTCTTTCTCTCAACTATTGCCTCTCGCTCTGGCCGCTGTTTCCTTAAGCCCTTCCCCCGCCGCGGCCTTCGATGACCGGTTGCCCGCCATTTCGAGGATCCAGTATAGCCGTAAAATGAAAAGGCCCAATTTCAAACCCTAAGCTCTGGCATCCAAACAATAGGTAATTATAATTGTCTTTCTTTCTCCATGAGTGCAATTTAATTGACAAGTACAACAAGTACAGCATTAGTGCATGTTCAATAGGAGTAAAATAAGATATTTGTGCCTTGGGTCTATATTCCTAAAATTTTTGTCATTTGGCTGGTTATTGAACTAAAAATTTCAATGTTTCGTGAATGTACACTTTGAAATGCATATTATCAGTGTGCAATCAATTCACGGATCCCGTGTATTGGGATCCAATATTTGGGCTGCACCACTTTTTCTGCTTTTCTAAAAAGGTAAACATTTTCTGTACATAATTATTTGAGGTTTGAAGCTATTTGCTATTAAATAGAAAGAAAATCTTTTAGTATTCAAGTTTATGTAATGAAGCTGAAGGTTCTATAAGTTGAGTGCTATTGCATGTCTCAGAGAATTGTTCTGACTTGATTTTTATTTTTTGTTTCTATCTTGTTAAAGAAAATTCCTATTCTAGTACATAATTTGTATATGACTTCAAAATTATCTTAATTTGTATATTCAGTATTCTTGATTGAGAAAGATGAAAATTCAAAAAATTTGGTTTGTGTTGATTGAGAATTACTTTACTAGAATGAAGTGTATGGAGATACATCAGTGCATGACTAGAAATTTCATCTTTTACATGTACATATAGTTGAGAAAATTGGAATTCAGAAAATTTGTTGGATATCATATAAAATTTGTTGAAAGAGGTACAAAATGTTGTAAGGTTTTGAGTATTCTTTCGTTTTACACTTAATATTGATGTTTGGAGATTGAAGTGATTGCAAATGCCGTGTTATTATGTTTTTGTTTCCTGATGCACTATTTATTTATTTCATGGTTTTGCCAATTGTTGAAGTTCTTTGAAACATCTATGAAGACTATGAGGAAGGCATGCAAGCATGTGCCCAAGCCACAAAGATATGGATGCAAGTTGTATTTAACTATTTCACATAAATAATCATCATGATGAAAGATTTTCTGCATATTACTGATATTATGTTAAAAGTTGCTTGTCGGAAAACTATATATGATGTCTCATCTTGTTTTAGGTTCGAGCACCAAAGAGAGGTGAAATTCTGAGGCAGATTGGTGATTCGAGGTGTGTTTTATGTATTACATAGGTTGAAAAGGAAAAAGGCTGAATAATTTACTTGCTTGCTAGAATTGGATTGGACATTTTATAGTGTACAAATAATCGACCTGCTTGAATTTGCTAACTATATCTGGACTAATGGAGGATATTGGTCTTTCTCATCCTTTTTGCCCTACGTTATTAAAACAAACATGGAAAATCTTCTTACTTGTCCATGTAATTTAATTTTGTTCTATGCCATGGAATCATGCTAATCTATAGACCTCTTATTTGTAGGCTTACCATATTCCTAGTATAATTTGTTGCCTTCTTCTATAACCGTCTTTGAGGCGGGACTTCAAGTTTTTCTAATGGTATTTTTTCTCTATTTATATGTGATTTGTGTTTATGATCCGAGAGAACCTTCTTTTTAATGTTTGTACATTTCTTTAGTCTTTCTTTGTAGTAGTACTAGACAGCGTGTTTCCACTTCCGAAAAAGACCAATTTACTAATATATAGCTTATTACCTACAATGCAAAGCAACCATATAAAATGTATGCTCGATGTGGTTTCACAATAGTTTGTTAGAGTCGGCCTATCCCGTGTCTTGACTAAGATGCATAGGCTAATTATGGAAGTTGCCTTTTTTATCTAACAATGGGGACTGATTTTGTGGGGATATGATTGTCGGTGTTTTCTTTGGCTCTCAATAAATTAATTGCGGGATGGGAGCATGGCAATGTCCTATTGAAATTTTATCAAATCCTATATTTGTAAGTATTATTTCTTGTTATGATTTCTTCTGGTTGTGCGATTACATGCCTTGTAATATTGACTAGACGAAATAATGAAAGGAATTGTATTGCGGGAATGGAAATAATGAGACGAAATAATTTCGGTGTACATATTGTTATGGTTTCACAATAGTTTGTTAGAGTCAGCTATCCCTATGTACTGACTAAGATGCAAAGGCTAATTATGGAAGTTGCCTTTTTTATCTAACAGTGGGGACTGATTTTGTGGGGATATGATTGTCGTGTTTTCTTTGGCTCTTAATAAATTAATCCCAGGATGGGAGCATGGCAATGTCCTATAGAAATTTTATCAAATCCTATAATTGTAAGTATTGTTTCTTGTTATGATTTCTTACGGTTGCAGTGATTACATGCCTTGTACATATTGACTAGACGAAATAATGAAGGGAATTGTATTGCGGGAATGGAAATAATGAGACGAAATAATTTCAGTGTACTTGTCACATGCATTGATCCAATTAGTTGTTGTATTAACATGATTGATTTAGAATGATTAGCCCTTTGCTTGCTTGTATGTTAGTAACAAGTTTAAAAAGTTTTTTTTTTGGCTCGATGATGGTGATATTTAAATTAGTTTATGTTACTTGTCTTATTTATTTTTATTTTCTTAATTTTATGCAGGAGACATGTGCTTCTTGATCCGGCGAAGGTCGAATGACACACATAATGTTCTTCAGGAGAAGCTACCTTAGCGTAATTCTTGTTGTAAAACTACTAGATAATTGCTTGAATTCTAAGACTTATTAGCTTTAATTTGGAGACGCGAACTATTCTTATCATATTATATTGAGATACTTTTGTTTTAGTTTCAAGTGAATGGATTGTTCAATATTATTATATTGCTAAAATAATATTTTAGGATAAATTTTGTCTCTTTCTTTTTTAATTTTATGATTTATGAATTTTGTTGCCGCTTTCGTTTTGCGTTTTGTTTGCTCTTGTTGGTCATATAATTAAATGGTGGGAAACATTAATTAGTTTGGTTGAATATTGAAATCATGGTAAGATAACGCTTCTATATATGAAGTGCGATCTATTGAATACAAACATGGGATATCGCTTCTTCCCAAAATTGCTATCAATTTAATGTCGGATAGCGTTTCTTTTATGGAGTGTTATCTTATGAATTCTAATATTGGATAACGCGTCCTCAAAAAAAACGCTATCTAATATGCATCTCGAGATAGCGCTTATAAAGCGCTATCTACGAGGATAGGGCTTTAGATAACGGTGGCTCAATAGCACTTCGTAACGCTATCTAAAAGGAAAAAAGTGTTATCCGAGTGCTTTTAAAGGCGTAGTTCATATAAAGATAAATTACCATGGGATGATATTTGTGCAATAGATAATAAGTTAATCAAATAAATACCTAAAGACGCGTACATAATAGCTAAAAGAAAAAATGAATAAAGTGAGGCATTGAAAAAATGATTATATTTAAATTGTTCTTTAACTTTAATGGTGAATTACAACACATGATAAAATTTGAATAATGGTATTTCTTTATTCTTGGTTAATAATTGTTATTTCCGTACAATCATCACTTCCTTGAGTTTGATAATATACATTCTTTCACTAACAAGTCTATAAACGTCTACATAATGTGATCTAATAAACATAAAAAAAAAACATGATAAAAAATATAATTATACTTAATAAATAAGTAAAGGAAAAAGAATTTATATCTACTCCATTTTTGTGTTCCTCAAGGTTTATATCTTTAAACTCCACAAAATTGAATACAATTTTGTAGGTTCAAATGCATAATTCATAATCGTATATTTCTTTAACACCATTTCATTTTCAAGGTATACGTAAGAAACATCGGATTAATGGTGATGAATTCTACTATCGAATGTTTAATAAATAATTAAGCCGATACCAAATAATAGAAGAAGAAAATTTTATTAAAATTATAAAATCGCATAATTAGGCCAATACGGTATCACTCACTCGCAAAACCGATTCAACTAACATCAATACAAATTACGGCATAATTGATATGAATTTGATATGAATAAATGGAATTGGATATGAATTGAATGAATTTAAGAATGCGATAACAAAGGGAATGGAATGCTATATGTATTCCCTTTTTATGTTTGGTATCACTAAGGAATAAGAAATGAATGGAAAACTCATTGCTAACTTGATTTCAATTTCATGATTGATAATTAAAAATAATTGATGAGAATGTAATAAATTAATTTTAATTACTAAATTGCCCTTTAGTAGATTTTTTTAAAAAAAGAATGACTTCAACTATGTTTATAAAATTTATCTTTAAATTCATGAAAAATATTTATTTTGCATTAATGGCACAATTTTATTTTATTAGGTCTCAAATTATTAAACAACCCAAAATTAAATTTCGGTTATGTCCATTAGAGTCAAAATGAGTCCGGCCGATGGGCCGGCTTGGCAAAAATGTCGGGTTGGGCTTCATTTTTAGAAGCCTGAAATGAATCTAGCCTATTTGGGCCCGACCCATTTGACCCAAAACCAGTCGGTGGCTGGTCGACCTTATTTTTATGTATATTTTCATGGGTTAGGCACTAAAACTAACGATCTAATCACGTTTTGTTGACTGGTCCGCCCGATTTCCCTTGGTCCAGCGGGTTGACACCGGATGACCTGATCGACCCGTTTGATAGCTCTAGTGCCCATTTACACGAATATTTATATGCTTAAATGAAAAGAAAAACAAAAAAATAGAATGTATTGAGAAGCATACTAAAATTATTTAAAAAATGCAATTGTAAGAAAATAATAATAAATATTTAATATTGTTGAATGTTTAGTTTTATATAATAATTTTAAGAGTTTAAAAAGAGGATCATTTTGTCCAAAATAAAATAATTTAATTTCGAATGACATTGAGAATGGCTAAAACCATGTGGATGAGAGGAATGACTAACTCATACTATTGGGTATAAGAATTTCCATGAGAATGATCATTCCTAACCTTAAACCCCCTCCCACACCTTGGTCTTTTTTTTTTTCTTTGGTAGCAATCGAGTCAAAATACGTGAGATAAATACTCCATCAAGAATTACAAAAATTGAAAGCACGGAATGAAATGAAGAGTTGTAGCGTGCTTTGGTCGAAAGTCAAGGAACTCCCACATCACGTGTGTTACCATATATGAATTATTGCATATATGATATATAATTATACAAAAACACTCCCGAGGTTTGGGCTAATTACAAAAAAACCCACAAATATTTGAAAATTACAAAAATTCCTTGAGGTTTTATTTCATCTTACATATGATAATTTATATATATGATGCAAGTAATAGGACTCACTTTAGCGTTATTATTGGAAGAGTAATAATACATGATTGGATAAAATTTATAGTGGTAGTTGGAAATATTAATTTATGTGGATGTTTGTGGTGATAGTATGTTCTACCTATTTAATATAAGATTAAGATTGATCGTATGGTGGTTGTAGCAGGGGACTATGAATGTAATATAAAGTTGAAGAAAATTATATAGTTGTGAAAATATAAAATATAGTTGTAAGATTGAAAAGTGAGAAATTAAAATTTTGATATTTCCAATGAGTGAGTAAAACAAACATGGTTTACATATCTAGTAAGTGATGAAAAATAAAATCCAATGAGATAGATACATACAAGCCCTTAACTTTTATTCTTTATATTCCAGTGCTTTCAAATATTTCAAAATAATGCAAATAAAATGTTAAAGTTCTAAAAAAATAAAACAGAAATTTTTGGGAATACCATTTTTCGGGGAAAAAGGACACTACTTTACTCTCTCGTATATGTTTTGGATATTTTCATACTTATGCTTTTTTTTTTTTGGGATATTTTACACTTTTTTGAAACATTTTTGTTCCTATATTGTTTACTTTGTTAAAACTATTCCTTCATATTTGTATTAATGTTATTTATATTATTTTTGTTCCTATATTGTTTTTATGTTGTCTCGATGTTTCAATGCCAACATTTACCTATTTTTTACGCTAGTTCTGTTTTATGTATTGTTTTCCATATTGTTTATGGGTTATTTGACTTATTTCTATATTATATTATTTTCAATGCTATTATGTTGTTTCTTGATAGTTTTTATGTTGTTTCGATGTTTTCAAGAAATTGAATTTACATTGAATTGCGTTCTCTAATTCATGTGTTATTTCTTTAATATTTCCAACGTTTTTTATTTTTCTATGTGTTTGTGTATGTGTATTCTTCATTGTTTATAAGATTTCAAGTATAAAATTGATTATTTAATGATAATAAAAATTGTATTTCATTAAAATTTTATTATTGAAACATGTTCGAAACATCTTTGGAACAACGTCAAAAATTCAACAAAAAAATGTGGGAGCGTGAAAACCGAAAAAAATACGGGATTGCAAGAATGTCCGGAGAAAAGCCTAGAGATGTGTCTTTTTCGGGAATATTAGGAAATTATGCCTTTAACCTAAATAAAATCATGGACTCGATGAACCATCTTTGGAATTATTTTCTTTCACTTGTAAGATATATTTCAGCGACAAAAGTTTTCGTCTTACCCGTTTCATTTCCTTGTGTTCTCTCTTCCTAAAAAAATCTCGTGTTTTAGAATTTTCATAAGAATATGTTCGCATCTAACTTTCTTTTCATGTCCTAACTCCTAAATTAAATAAAGCATAGAGGTTTGTAAATTGCAAAATTTCCATTGAGCTTTGATTACATTTTCTATATTCATAGGCAAAAAAAAAAAAAAATCAACCCCGCTAATATTTATAAAAATATTACGATTTACCCTTTAAATTTAAGAGAAATTCAAACTTGAGGGGCCTTTTTGAAATTTTGAAACATCTTTGCGTTTTTTTTTTTTTTTTTTTTACTTAACCTAAATATATTTTTATAATTTCCCCAAATTATAATTATAATATAATGATAAAGGAAGTTGTTTTCCATTTAGCCTTTAAATTTAAGAAAAATCAACTTGATAATTAATATATAATGATAAAAGAAGTTTTTACAGATTAGCCTTTAAATTTAAGAAAAATTCAAACTCGAGGGCCTTTTTGAAATTTTGAAATATCTTTGCGTTTTTTTTTGTGTGTTTACTTAACCTAAATATCGGGTTTTTTTATAATAATTTTCCCCAAATCATAATTATAATATAATGATAAAAGAAGTTGTTTCATTTGGCTTACATTTTGGTATGTGTATGAACTACATTTATGACACTAAAATTAATACATGAGGGGTATATTAGTCGATTAAAATTTGACAGAAATATTGGTACTTTTAGAATAGTAGAGATAGAGATAAATGGTATGGAAAATGAAAAATGTGGGGAAGGAGAAATGCTCCATCCCACATAGAAAAAGGATGAAAAGTTTGCACACTTTATATATCCCAAGTTGGACTTATGGGTTTGGCCATTGGGGGCACCCAAGTTTTTAAATGGGCGAGGACCTATATCTTTGTTGGTTTGGTTCAAAGCACGCACGCCGCGTGTCGCCGCATGAGCCGGCCCGATCGCGGTCTTGGGCTTGGGCCCTTATTCTTTTTGGACCAAAAACCTTAAAAATAAATGTTTAATTAATTTTTGAATTAATTAAACGGATTTAATTAATTTTTGTAATTAATTAAAAGGATTTCAATCAGGAAGAGGTTCGCACCCGAGCACGGGTGGATGCACGCCCGCAAGCGTCGGGTCGTCGCGTCCCGCCGAACATTGGCAAAACCAGCGACGCGGGTTGGCGCCACGACTCATGCGTCAGTCGTGCGCCCTATCAACCTTCGCGCACAAATAAGACGCGGGCGGCGCGCACGACCGCAAGGCGTCAGGTCGTCGCGCCCGAACAAAAGTGCGTCTGTCAAGACAAAAATGTGTCTTTTCAAGGCAAAAGACGCGATCTTTCCATACGAGGTACCGAGGCATATAATAATCGACCACGATGATTGAATAAACATACGAAATAATCAAAGAACTTAAAATCGAGCATTGCATTCGCATATTGTCTCGATTTCCTCCTTCAAAAGCTTGAAAGTTAAAAATACCTTTGTTGTTCATTTGTGTTTCGAGTTTGCAAGTCTTTGTAAACTCGAGACGTAAATAGTCATTGTATCTTAGGGACGTATGCCAGGAATCGTTAGCACTAGTATACGGGCGTTTTCATCTTGCGGAGATCGAATCGGTCGGACCTCGACTAAAAGCCATACACTCACCATTTTCTTCCTATACGTAAACCACACCATATATTTTAACCAACAAGTCACATTTCAGAAAATGAAAAACGTAGTTTGTTTTTTTTTTTTTTAATTATTTTGTAGAAAAGGTTATTTCCATGCTAATTAATTAGATAAATGAAATATCGTGAATAGAGAAAAAGAGAAAATTTAAGTTGGTTGAGAGTTTGTTTCAATATAAGGGACTATGAAGAATATGAAGTTCAAGGAAAATGATATAGTAAATAATTGGAATTTTTTGTTGTGGGACTTTGCTATACATTTACAAGAAAAAATATGGAAGAAATTTGTGTTTATTTCATAAATATTTGTGAATTTATATGTACTTGTTTCTTTTTTCTTGTGAATTTTAAAAGTTGATGACTATATATGTGTGTGTAAAAGTGTGCGAAAAAAAAAAATTAATATACGCTTATTTCCGCTTTACTTCTTACATTTTTTTCCGGAGAAATTCCAATTTATCCTGTTATACTTTTATTGAAAATCCATTTACCCACTTGTACTTTTTATTCCACTTTACCCCCTTATAATCTCATCATATCTCACTTAATTACCCCTCATACGCTTATTATCCCATTTTACCCTCACATGCTCTTTAAAACAAATACCCAAATTCACTTATTATTTTTATGAAATTCCTATAAAATGTTCTAAAATTAGTATATTAATTTGTAGGGGAGGAGATCCTGTGAGAGCATAGCATTAGGTGAGACCGTAGGAACAGATCTACACCATCAAAAAAATGCATGGCCAAGATCTACATAATATTTGCAAAGCATTTGGAAGGAAAATATACATGCTCAGGGGTAAATTAGGGATAACAATATCATACCAAAAATAGCCGCCTTCAATTATATGCTAACAATAAGGGACGTGATCGTTATTGATCACATTCCTATAATCACACGAACAAACCTCCTCTCTTCTTCTCCACACCAAAACTCGCATAACGCTGAAAATATTATGCAAAATTCGGAGAAACAATTCAAGTAATGAACATAGCAATTTCTACATCGATGAATAATTGAATAAAGATGCATAATTGTTGTTTTTGATTTGCATGTTTAATATACATACGTTGCATACTTAAGTGAATTATGCAGCATAAATAGTCTATATATTTGAATGCGTGTATTACATCATGTCGACATAAATAGTTGACATATTTGAACGTGCTTATTTAAAATAGGAATATTGCATATATAATTTTGTTATTGTGTATACTTATAACAAAACAAGTAAAATATTGAAATACATTAGGCATTGGTCCTTATAATTTATACCGTGCATATTGCATATTTATGTTATGCATATATAGTGTTCCAAATTTGCATATTTAGTATGAAAAAAGTGTATTACATTAAATTTTAATAGTGTGCTTATTTAGAACAGGAATATTGCATATATAGGTTTCTTATTGTGTATACTTAGAACAAAACAAGTAAAATATTGAAATACATATAGCATTGGTCCTTATAATTTATACCATGCATTGCATATTTATGTTCGCATATATAGTGTTCCAAATTTACATATTTAATATGAACAAAGTGTATTACATTAAATTTTAATAGTGTGCTTATTTAGAATAGGAATATTGCATAAATAGGTTTGTTATTTTGTATACTTAGAACAAAACAAGTAAATTATTGAAATACATTAGGCATTGGTCCTTATAATTTATACCCGCATATCGCATATTTATGTTCTGCGTATATAGTTTTCCAAATTTGCATATTTAGTAGGTACAAAGTGTATTACATTAAAATTCACTTTTTGCGTAAATAAAAGTTTGCATAAAAAATTTTATTAGCATATTTAGAATAGGAATATTGCATATATAGGTTTACATATGTGTATACTTAAAAGAAAACAAGTAAAATTTGCATTAATTTTCTGAGAGACGTGAAATGGATCGAGAGAGAAAAATCGAACAGCGTGTATTTTGAAAAATATAATCGACACCCAAAATCGAGGGAGAGAGAGATATGGTAAGATTGTTTTACCAATAATTATTAAGGATATTAATTTTGAAAATACCAAATTACCTTTAATCCTCAAATAAATCCGGTGGCCTACTAAAAATAAAAGAAAAATCGGACCGTTATTGGTTTAGATCCAATGCCACGAATAGTCCATACAAGATACTCTCACCTAAAGAGTTTGGTCTCATTTGAACCAATCCCTTAATTTGTATATATATAGGGGGGATCCAATGAGACCACATTTTATGGTGAGACAGTGTGGATAGTTGTTAGATAAATGTTTTTATCAAGATTTTGATGATTTTGTTTAAATGAGTTTTTATACCAAAACAATGTTTTTATATGTTGTCCAAATACTCCTAAATGATTTAAAATATTTTTACTAATTTTGGAGTATTTCTTAGAGTTTTTAATTTGATTAAAATTGGACAACACTTTTGATGATTTTGTTTATATTGGTTTTTACACCAAAACAATGTTTGTAAATGTTGTCCAAATACTCCCAATTGATTTAAAATATTTTTACTAATTTTTTGGAGTATTTCTTGAAGTTTATTTTTGACAAAAATCGGACAACATTTCAAATTGAAGGTCGGCCGTCGCCCAAAGCGTCGACTGTGCACGAAGAACACGAACTTGAAGCAGTTAGAAAGCGAAACAATTTCGTACAAAAAAGAAGAGGGGAACGGTCCACCTAGGGGGCGACCGGTCGCACCCCCCGTCGACCGGTCGACCCCCCTCCGACCCGTACCTGGATCGCACTATCTTTTTCAAAACGTTCGAAATCTTATACAGGGCAACCGGTCGCGCTGTGTAATCTTTTGACAGCAAAATTTGTACCGTTGAACTCCTTGACAACAAGATTTACTTTTGATTTTTGTACAATATTTCTACATCTTGTGATCTTCTTTTTGTAGACAAAAGTGAAGATAGAGGAGCATATGTTGGGAGCCTATGTTGGTGAAGCTTCCTATAAATAGAGGATGAATTGAAGACACAAGACATAACAACACAAGCAAATTCACAACAAGAAATCTGCAAATTTTCAAGCTTTCATATTCAACACTCTTGTTGTATTTATAGCCTAAGGATTTCACTTTCACATCTTGAGGTCTAGGCTTTATTTCTTGATTACACTTGCACTCAAATTGTAATATTCATTATTGAGTTGTAATCTTGATTTTTGTCATCATTCAACACAAGACATCCTTGTGAGTGTTCTTGTGGAAAGAATACACTTGGGTGATCTAGGTGATAGGTGTTTCAAGAGTGTGGTGCTCTTGAGGTGTTGAAGAATTTGGTATTCTTCAAGATTGAAGATTGTGGTGATCTTCAAAGGTGCCATGGAAGGAAGATTGTGGTAATCTTCAAAGGGAGATTGTGGTAATCCCCAAAGGTGGTGTTGAAGAAGAGTGTGGTGCCCTCAAGGTGTTGTAAGTTGAATTTGTATTAATTGTGGTAATTAATAAAATTCTTTTTCTTTTTGAAATCCATCCGGATATCTTTGGGGTGGTAGAGGATTAGGCCCTAGGTGGGTTGAACCTCTTTAAATCGACGCGTGTTGTTTACTTCCCGCACCTTTATTATTGACTTGGCGTATTTGTTTGAAAAAGAGGGCATAATCGAAAAGATGGAGATAATCTATTCACCCCCTCTAGATTATCGTAGCGCTTAGACTTACAAGTGGTATCGAGCAAAACTCTTTGGCAAGCTCGTTCCACATTGCGAGTAAAGAGGAACGATCACCGGCTACGAATGAAGTCTACCTTTACCGGCGCCTCCACCACCAAGCCACCACTATTTGATTCCAAAAATTATATATTTTGGAAAGAAAGAATGGAATGCTATCTACAAAGTTGCGGGTTCGATATTTGGAACACGGTCGTATATGAAGAATCCATTCGATGATGGACACACCACACACCTCCAAAGGCCTCAAAGAGCTCAATGATGAAGAAAAGAAAATCATCTCTTCAAATGGTAAAGCTCTTAATATTTTGTATTGTTCACTTACCATTTTGGAATACAATCATATTGTAGGAATTAAATCGGCACATGAAGGATGGAGAAAATTAGAAGAAGTATATGCAAATGAAAGGAGCCACTCAAAAGCATCTACTTCTCAAATGGATACAAACCCAACATGGGATGAGCTTCCTACAACTTCCGACGTCGATGAAAACGAACGATGTCTTATGGGCTTGAAGAAGAAAACGAGGTAAGTTCAAAACCCTCCACTTCTTATGATAATGAATTACAAAATGATTATAGTGATTTGCAAAATGATTTTGATGAACTTCAAAATGAATTCCAAAGCTTACTTGTTAAATACAAAAATTTGAAAAAGGAATTCAATATTTTGAAAATTGATAAGGATAATTTATTTTCCTCTTATGAATCACTTTCATGTGATCACACCACCACACTTGACAAGGTTAGAAACCTTGAAAAAGAAAAATAGTACTCTTGTTGAGAATATTAATTGCATGAAAAATGATTTATCAAAATCCAACTTGAATACCGATAAAATGACCGATATTATTGATGTTCATAGTTGTGATAAATTGAAACAAGGACTTGATCATAAGCTTAGTGTTGTTAATTATGTGAAAAGAAATCAAGTCTCTATGCATGTTGGTCATTATGCTCCCAAAATTACTACTTGTTTTTATTGTGGTAAAACGGGTCACACGATTAATACTTGTCGGTCTAGAAATAGCTCTAATTATTATTGGAGACCTAAAAATCTCAAAGCTAATTCCAAAGGACCCAAACACTTGAGGGTACCACAAAATAATGTCATATTAGGTACCGGTGGAATAATAATCGAGGAAAATACATCGCCAAGAAGACATCAAATGACCATCTCATTTGATCAAAGAAGAAGACACCACCAAAATGAATTTCCAAGAAGGAAATATTATCAACAAAGGAAAGGATATAATCCTTGGAGATGGAGTAATCGGAGAATCCACAATCAACATGAAGATTTTCAAAGGGGAAGATATCATCAACAATGGGAAGCAGCACAACCCATGGAAATGGCGTAATTGGTAACTCGTATCTCCGCATTTAAATATGCATTTTATTTTGTTATTATGCATGCTTTTATTTGTGTCTTAATTGCAAATGAGTTTTCAAGTATTTATCTTTTAATTAAGGTCTTCAATATATATTTGTGCTTTTAAAATATTTTTGAAAAAGAAGACCTTATATGATGTTTTTAAAACTCTTGTGCATTTTTGTAGACTAAAGTGTGTTATCATCTCTTATGGATTTTTATGGCATGAGCTTACTTGTAATATCTCTTAGTCTACACTTTTATCATTATGATTTGTGCTAGATTTGTTTTAAGAATTGTGTAGGATTTACATATTTTCACAAATGGCCATTTACGCCATTATTTGTCAAGAAAGGCATTAATTATCGAGGTACGTTTACTTGTGTTATTCTTACTCTTATAGACTCGATATATGTATTGCCATGTGCCTATGTGCTTGTTTTTGATAGTATTTCATACAAGTGCCATTAAGAGGACTTTTAGATTCTTTGAAAGGCACTATTCGATAATTGATTGCACATATTTGCTTTGTCAACTCTTGTTCAAATACTTCTTTTAAATGAGGTCTCAACTATATGCTATCGGATTTCAAATTTCAAAAGAGACCTTTTGTAGCTTTCTTAAGCTTATTTGAACTTGCATGAGTAGACTCTTGATGATCTCCTAAATGCATAGTATGTGTTTCTTGCTTCATGGTCTATATATATAGTGTCTATTTCTACTATGCTCTTATGCAAGATATTTTGTGATTGATGATTGAGGCATGTTTTTACACTTGGGCTATTTTTTCTTGCTTATATAAGCGATGTCGTTAATGAGTTTATTAAGTTGTGTATATGAGAAATGAAGTACTCCAAATATTAGTTACCTCAAAATATTTGGATTATGAACACCTTAGATCAATTGGATGCCCTATGGTGATAGTGATGAAGAAGACAAAAAGGGTATTCAGAACAAACTCAATGACCAAGGCAACATTGGTCGAACTTAAGGCGAGGTTAGTAGCTCGAAGGTATTTTCAAGAAGAAGGTAATTGATTTTGATGTAACATTTGCACTCATAGCACATTTAATAGCTATTTGCATTTTACTTGTCCATTCTTGTTTTAAGAAAATTTCAAGCTTTACCAAATGGATGTTAAATCCAATTTTCTAAATGGTTTTATTCAAATATAAGTTTAAAATTTTAGGCCAAATGATTTTTATAAAAGGCCTTGTACGGTTGATAGACTTAGCTATCTTTTCTTTTGCAAAATGATTTTACAAAAGGTAAAGTTGATACTACACTTCTTGTTTTGAAAAAGGGCAAGGTTGTTTACTTGGGCAAATTTATGTTGAAAATATATATGGTGCTACTAATAAATATTTGTGCAAGATATTTTTCCAAGTCAATGCTAGGTGAGCTTGAGATAAGTATGATGGGGAGCTCAATTTCTTGCTTGGACCAAGAAGATGGCTATATTTCAAAAGAACTCTTGAAGGAGTTAAGCATTGAAGAAAGAAGAACCATATCAACCTCTATGGCTAAAGATTGACAAAGGTTGAGAAAGGCATATCGGCCGACAAATAAATTCAAGGTATGTTTTATTGTATTATTCCCATAGACTCGACATTTTATATGCCTTATGTCTATATGCTCAATTTCAAAAACTATCCCAACGAATCTCATTAAAGTGCCGTTAAAAGAAATTTTCAAATATTTAAAAGGCACTTTTTCTTATGACTTGTTGTACAAAGTATTAAAACGTTCTTATTTTTCCGGGATAACAAGTTAGGTGTTAACAATTTCTCAAAATATGGTTCGTCATAATCGAACTAAACATATTGAGATTTGATATCTTTTTAAGGGATTGCGTTTTTTTTTAACAAAAACTTGAGATGTGTTTAAATCCGTCTCAAAGTTAACTCGCGGACATTTGTTCATTTACCGCCGAGTCTTTTTACCTCATTTCGAGCTTGATTATGACATAATGTATATTGAATGAGGTCTATGTTTGCATTTTGCACGTTTTTAAAACTTAGGGGCGAAAAATCGGATTTTTTGGATCAAACTTCGGATTTTTAGACAGAACTCAAACAGTGGGCTGACTGGGGCAAGGCCGACCGGTCGCCCATGCCGTCGACCGGTCGCCCTGCCCCATGACCGGTCGCCCTGATGAGTTTTTGGTTAAAACATTCTGTCCTCGCTTTTTTCTTATTTTCACAGTTTTCTCTATATTTCGTCCCATTTGACATTTTCACACACATTTCACTTCAAATGTATTTTGTTGCATAAATTACATAGTTTGGGGATTATCTAGCTCGATTATCATCATCATTGTTCATCTTTCTTGATTAGATGGTAAGAATTTCTCCTTTTAATCTCAATTGGGTTGAACCTTGAGAATGTGCTTGTATCTTGATATATTGTTGAAATTCTTGTATTAATATGTTGTTTATGATGATTGATGATGAATGTACAATGTTGTATTGCAATTAGTGATGAATTATTTGGCTTAAACGAATCGCAAAGGCGTTATATTCTTCTAGTTTTATTCGATGCACGCCAAGTGTTCGACGAAATGTTTCAATGTAAAATTCATCACCTACATGATTCTCTCGATTTGAAAAGTCTTATAAGTTTATAGAGATCATGTTTTATCAATAAAATGAGCTTTTGCAAGTCAATTGATCAACTTTTCCCTTTTATTTGGAATTTAAGCTTCAATCTTCAAAACGCTCGATAAATCGATACTTAGTCCAAAGGGGGAGAAACAGGAAAAACGCTCATATGCTCAAAGAAGCAAAAATAATCTCGCAAGAAAAGCTATAAGCTAGGGCTCTTGAAAGCCATAAGTGTGAACAATACTTAGTCCATGTGATGTATTATGGACTTTTATGCTTGACTAATGATGCTTTTGTGACAGGGGAGCTTATAAGCTTATGATATTCAAGCTTAAGTTGTAAAAGCTAAGCTTTAAGCCTTTAGTTGTTGCTTGTATACTTATTCTTGATATGCATATTGATAGGGGAGCTTGTGCAAAAATGTTTTTGAAAAATCTTTGCTCCTATCCTTGTATGCTTGTACTTATGATAAATCTTGCTTGTAATGGATTGTTGTTTTAAACCGAAAAAATTTGTTTTGTTTTAAAATCGACCGACTAAAAATTATTTTGGTTTGTAATCATCAAAAAAAGGGAGTTTGTTAGATAAATGTTTTTATCAAGATTTTGATGATTTTGTTTAAATGAGTTTTTATACCAAAACAATGTTTTTATATGTTGTCCAAATACTCCTAAATGATTTAAAATGTTTTTACTAATTTTTGGAGTATTTCTTAGAGTTTTTAATTTGATTAAAATTGGACAACACTTTTGATGATTTTGTTTATATTGGTTTTTACACCAAAACAATGTTTGTAAATGTTGTCCAAATACTCCCAATTGATTTAAAATATTTTTACTAATTTTTTGGAGTATTTCTTGAAGTTTATTTTTGACAAAAATCGGACAACATTTCAAATTGAAGGTCGACCGGTCGCCCAAAGCGTCGACCTGTACCTGAAGAACACGAACTTGAAACAGTTAGAAAGCAGAAACAATTTTTGTACGAAAAAAAAAGAGGAGGGGACCGGTCGCACCCTAGGCAATCGGTCGCACCCGTCGACCGATCGACCCTCTCCGACCCGCACCTGGATCGCACTATCTTTTTCAAAACGTTCAAATCTTATACAGGCAACTTGTCGTACTGGTTGTGTAATCTTTTTGACAAAATTTGTACCGTTGAACTCCTTGACATCAAGATTTACTTTTGATTTTTGTACAATATTTCTACATCTTGTGATCTTTTTTGTAGACAAAAGTGAAGATAGAGGAGCCTATGTTGGGAGCCTATGTTGGTGAAGCTTCCTATAAATAGAGGATGAATTGAAGACACAAGACATAACAACACAAGTAAATTCACAACAAGAAATCGCAAATTTTCAAGCTTTCATATTCAACACTCTTGTTGTATTTATAGCCTAAGGATTTCACTTTCACATCTTGAGGTCTAGGCTTTATTTCTTGATTACACTTGCACTCAAATTGTAATATTCATTATTGAGTTGTAATCTTGATTTTTGTCATCATTCAACACAAGCCATCCTTGTGAGTATTCTTGTGGAAAGAATACACTTGGGTGATCTAGGTGATAGGTGTTTCAAGAGTGTGGTGCTCTTGAGGTGTTGAAGAATTTGGTATTCTTCAAGATTGAAGATTGTGGTGATCTTCAAAGGTGCCATTGAAGGAAGATTGTGGTAATCTTCAAAGGGAGATTGTGGTAATCTCCAAAGGTGGTGTTGAAGAAGAGTGTGGTGCTCTTCAAGGTGTTGTAAGTTGAATTTGTATTAATTGTGGTAATTAATAAAATTCTTTTTCTTTTGAAATCCATCCCGGATATCTTTGGGGTGGTAGAGGATTAGGCCCTAGGTGGGTTGAACCTCTTTAAATCGACGTGTGTTGTTTACTTCCCGCACCTTTATTATTGTCTTGGCGTATTTGTTTCGAAAAAGAGGGCATAATCGAAAAGATGGAGATAATCTATTCACCCCCTCTCTAGATTATCGTAGCCGCTTGGACTTACACTGGTCTCAACCATCCCCTATATACATCAAAGACTAGGATTAATATAGAACAATAATACATTAACCAATTAATTAAATCCTCAATAAGGGTAAAGTTGTCATACAAAACATGTGGGGACCGGCCCAATATGAAATCAGTTATGGGGAGAGAGAGAATCACGCTGGGGAGAGAGAGAGAGAGAGAGAGAGAGAGAGAGAGAGAGAGAGAGAGAGAGAATCACGTATGTGCTCTAAGATACGATATCTTTGTATATATTTAACATATATTTCTTGTATATTTAACACTATTATCTTTGTATGTTTAACATATATGTAATGCATATTAAAATTGTCAAACAAAAACATGTGGGGACTGTGAATTAAGGAATCGATTATAGAGATAGAGAGAGAATCACACTCATTATTATATTTGTATATTTAACATATATTTACTATATAATTTCATATTATTATATTGTATGTTTAACATATATGTCTTGCATATTAAAATTGTCAAACAAAAACATGTGGGGACCATGAATTAAGGAATCAATTATATATATATATATATATATAGAGAGAGAGAGAGAGAATCACACTCATTATTATACTATATATTTAACATATATTTTGTTTATTTAACACTATTATAATTTATGTTTAACACGTATGTATTGCATATTAAAATTGTCACAAAAAAACATTTGAGGACCATGAATTAATGAATTAGTTATATGATAAATAACTAATCTACCCTAATTCGAATTAAAATAAAAAAGGCTTACAAATCAATTAAAATCTCGGCCTTTGAAAAAATTAAATAAATGGACAGGATTAGTACACACTATCTTCTCCCAGAAATGTGATTTCATTTGATCAAATCCCTATATATATATAGGCCGCATTTGGGAATGGAGATCAAATAATGTGGATATGCAAGATAAGGATAAGCGGCCTTTGTTCATGCACTAAATAATGTGGGGTAATGTTATGTTTGGGGTTTGGTTAGTGTAGTTGATTGGTCGAGGTTTTTTTGGAAAAAGTTTGTTTGACATCTATGATTAGGTGTGATAAACTATAAAAAAACCTAGATAATTGAAAAATAAAAAATAATTTTTACACCTTTCCGAACCAGCAAAAAACGAGAGACCTGTTTGTAAGTGATGTTCATCTTCTTCGCTCGTTTGTGTAAAAAACCGAGAGAGTCGCCCTGTATTATTCAATCTGGATGCCTGGTTGTCGTGTAAGATCTTGAGAAAAGTTGTTGTTCCTTGATTTTTCAGTCAATTTTTCATTAATCTTTTGCTAAGTTTGAATTTAAAATCAAATTGGGAGAATTCACAAAAAGCAATCGTGAATTTAAGTAGGCCACTTTATCAGAAAATTAAACTCAGATTATTATTGGCAATAACGTAATTTTTCATATGTGAATATTATTGTTGAAGATTTGTACATTTGCCTTTTTTTGGTATGAGATTAGGGTTTATTTTAGCAAATTTACACCAATTCTAGGTTGTGTTGTTATGTGAACCTATAATTTGTCGATGTTTATTATCGAATCGCAATTTTCAATTTGAATTTTATGATTTTATACAAATCATAGATGGTAATGCAAGTAAGTTAAATAATTCAACCAAAGTTTTCATTACTTTGTTCTCTGAAATTAACGATTGATTATTGTACCTAAACTTACATTTAGTTTCATATGCTCGGACTAATTCAAAGCGAAAGTTTACATGTTGAAAAATATCCACTTAATGCATATATTTTGTTGATTTAGTAGTAATAGATGTACCAACTTATTATGATTCAGTTTAACAACAAATATGAGCACTAGCAACAACAACTCCTTTTTTATTTGGAAGCAACGACACTTCTTGTTACGATAGATTTCCGGAGATGCACATATGCGCTTGTTGTCATTGTGGTTTTGATTGAATATTCAGACTCCTTGGACAAAGAAGAACCCTGGTAGAAATTCACGTCTTGCCCACAAAGAGATGTAAGTATTAGAAAGCTCATCTAAAATTAGGGATGTATAATTGAATCTCTAATTAATATAAAATTGCTTCAAGTTTACTTATTGTCGATGTTTGTCATCACAGGTGAATAAGTGTTCTTCTTTCATTGGTGTGAACCACCATTTGCGCATGCAGATCAAAGGACATTATTAGTGGCTTGATTGACAACCTTGAAAGTCGAGGGCTGAATTGGCATCATCCAAACATCGACATGAACAACTAATGAGGATAACCAAGATCTCATGGGTTACAACATTTGTCGTTCTAGCTTTTGCGGACTTTAATCGTGAATGGATGTGTTCATAGAAGTAGAAGTGGTATGGTTATGTGGACTTTTGGAAACATGACAAAAATGTACATTAGAAGTGGTATGTCTATTTAATATTTGTAATAGTCGGACATGTTTTTTTTTTTTAGCAATTTGTAATGTAGTAGCTATGAATTTACACCAATTTTTGGACTTGGGAGCTATTCGGCATGGGTGTTTTGTATTGTCTTGTAAGATATTTTGTGAGGTTTAATATTAAAAGAACTTATTTGGAACACTTGTTTATGTTATTAATTTTTAGATGGTCTACGAAGCAATCCAAATATGAATGTATGGTTTGATGTATTATAAAGTAATGTTAATTTTTTTTTTAAAGTGCAGTTAGTGAATTATCTAAGATGTTATATTTCTTTTGATATCAGGTTCTTATATGCGTTTTTTAGTGAATTAATTTGTTTGGAACACTTCTTTTATGTTTTTTAAATAGATAGTTGAGTTTGTAGTGGAATTATAAGTACTTATGTGCGAGTTTTTTTAGAATTCTTTTTTAGCTTTTTGGTGAGGCAATGATGCATACAACGATTGATTTGATTTTTGGAATTTATAAAGCTACTACAAAATATGGAAAGAAACCTTTAGATACCATTGCAAATTATAAAAGATACACTATTGGCTATACTAGTGAGTCACCTTATCTTTCTTGGGAGTAAAAAAAGAAAGATTTTAGAATCCAAAGTGTGTGCGAGAACTTTGACATAACACTTGAAGATATGGTCTAAGATTTTAACAAAATATTTCAAAAATGTAATCATCATTAAGGACCAACTGGACTTATCTTTTAAATCGAGTGCATGTACTGATCATGGCTCTATAAATTGAGAACTCTATCGAGAAAGTTATTTGTGACATCGTTTGCCATTGAAGTTGTAATTGTAGTTCACCCCTATATTTTACTTCTTAATGAAATCTATTCCCACAATGGCTCTAAATTTTCCACTAATCCAAGATGACTACATCTATGATCTTGAATGGATGGTCGCAGAATCGATAACTTTGTTCATCGAGGTGTTGCTCGATCAACAATTGATTGGGAATTTCAAAGTGAATGTGTAAATGCTCATGCATTGCTCACCGCACAAGATGTCGTCAACAAAGAAATGAACAAATCATTCACCTACGATTTACATTGAAGAAAGACTTTAGGTATTGAAGAAACGATTACCAAGTTTTCTATTGGGTCCTTAGGAAGCATGGTGTGAGATATGATGAAAGCACAAATAGAGTATATTCTCCGATCATGTGTGGGATGACATTTTGCGGGTTAGTTTTAGTTCAAATTGTGTATATCCAATTAACAATTGGTTTTTATTTTTGGACTTCAAGGAGGATGAGTTTTGGACTTGCATACCAGGAATATGGTGATCCGAATTGGTCGGCGCTACAACAACACTTTGGCTCCTTATCAACCAATGCCCTCGGTAGAAAAATGAAATCATTGAAATTTCTTCCGATGGCGAATTAGACAACATTGTTAACCTTGGCGGTTGCGAAGCTCGTAAGGATAGCGTCGCTGTCATCAATATCTCATCATCGTGGTCTTCAAACGATTGCTCTTTTTGGGAGTACATAGTGTTAGTCCAAGTAGCTACGATAATCTAGAGGAGTGTGAATAGATTATTGCGATTTTCCGATTTTTGCCCTCTTTTTCAAATGTAAGAATGATAACAAAAATGAAAGTGCGGGAAAGTAAACAACACTCGATGATTTATAGAAGTTCAACCCACATAGGGCCTAATCTTCACCACTCGGTATGTCCAGGAATGGATTTCGAAAAAAGAAAAAGATTTATTAATAGATACCAAACTATTACAACATTTGCCTTAAAGAGCACCTCATTCTTCTTACAAATCACCTATGAAGATTACCACAATCTTCTTACACCAATAAAGAGTACCACACTCTTCAAAACCTAAAATCACATAAGTGTACACTTACCACAAGAACACTAACAAGGGTGTCTTGTTTTGGATGATTGAAAATAATTAAAAATTACAACTCAAATGAAGTATACAACTTTGAAGTGCAATTGTAATCAAGAATCAAGCCTAGTACTCAAGATGTGCAAGTGAAAGACTTAGATTAAATACAACAGAATATGAAAGTGAAGAACAAGAAGTTTGCTTGTGTTTGTATTGCTTGTGTTGGTGTATCTTGTTACTTCAATCCTTCATCTATTTATTGGAGAGGTCTTGAATTTGATTTTCAGACATAGGCTCCTCCATAGAAATTAAAATCGGTAATATATTGCAAAGCAAATAGAGATTATAGCTGTTAGAAATCAATCCCTTAAAATCATGAAAAGTTTTACATTTGTGAAATGGATAGTTTCTTTGATAAAATCTTAGGTCAACCGGTCCATCTCTAATATGAAAAAGATGTTTAAAATTGAAAATCACAAGTTAAACAGGGGTTTGGACTAGTCCGGGGTGGGGTGGACCGGTTGGCAAAGAGTTTGACCGGTCGCCCAAGCCTGGACCTGGGTCGCCCTCCACAAAATGTGAGTCATAAACATTTTTGTCCAATTTCTTACATTCGACACCGGTGGACCTCTAGGTAGACCCAGGTTGACCACACCGGTCGACCTCCTAAGTTGCATGATCGGTTGACCCTCCAATATCATCAAACATGTTGTTCTCTGTTTTGACAAACTTTCAGATACGGGTTGCCCTCTAGGGACGACAATTGACCTCAAAACAGAGGAGTTGTCCGATTTTTGTCAAAAATAAAGTTCAATACATACTCAAAAAATTAGTAAAAATTGTTGGGATTATGGGGTCCCAACGATCACCCTTAAGATTTGTTGTACGCCATCGCTATATCGAGGCCGTGGCGGCCCAACTTGCCGAGGATCCATATGGATTTCTTTGAAGCCCCTCATGTCCGTTGATTGGCATGTATTTTGGGCTTAATATTGGCTAGAATGTGTTGATATGCATGCATTATATGAGTAAATATGGTTTTATTCTGTTTTGTGGAAAAGGATTACGCTTTGCTCGTTTTGTAGGAATTTATCGATAATTGTAACATTTTGGCAACAATTGAGCATTGCAATCGCCAATACTTGATGTGAAGTACGAAGTTTGGAGTCGAATCGAGAAAAGTCGACGAACCGGGCAAAAAAGGAAAACAAATCGCCAAGTGCTTGTTGCTGCTTGGTGAGCACGGGCGGGCGTGCTCCCTAAAGCACAGCCCGTGCTCAATCCTAACTCGGCCTCGAGGTCCGACATATAGCATGGCCTGGTCGTGCAATACAAAGACGACCTGGTCATGCCATACAACACTGACTTTGTGCTCCATCGTGATTTGGACAATTCATGCGGCACCCGAAGATGGGTGGGCATGCCACAGCGCACGGCCGTGCGTGCGCCCTGGAAAAACAGAGTTTGACTCGTTGTGAACTAGGTTTCGACCGAAACGAAGTACAAATAGAGATGGGGCGGCCACAGATAGGGACACGCTGAATTTTGCCCTAGAAAGCAAAGAAAGGAGCAATTCCCCCCCGGAGAGGTGGAGAGATCGATTAAGACCGCAACCACACCTTCGAGGATTGAAGATAGATTTAGAGATCGACATCATCCCCGAGTTCACTCATTCCATAGTATCATTATTTTCAATTAGTTAGACATGAATATTAATAATTTGTCTATGGATTATTTCTTTTCTATGTCCGGCTAAACATTTTATGATTCCCAGGTTTGGGAGTAGGTTAATGGATACTTTTGTTTGATGATTTATTGCAATCAAAGTTAATGTTTTCCAACCCTATTCAAGTACTTTGCTTTAATTCTTGTTTTATCAAAAAGCTATTGGTTTAACTGGTTTAATCAAATTTTTAGTACTAATATTGCAATAAATAGAATTATTTTTAATTTAGACATTTTTCTTTCTTTTTATTTTTGTTGTTTAATTTTACTTCTCTTGGGTTTGACTTGTCTTCTTTATTTGGTTCGGGTAGTGCATAAACACTCGCTCAAAGCAAGGAGAATTAACACCGTTCATATCGGAGGTTGAGGCTTTTGCTAGGCGAAATAGTGCGGCTACTAAACGGGTAGAAAGACAGCAAGAACATACCATGGCAGGCGTAGAAGGTAACAACGGAGGCAATAACGGGGTCGATAATGAAGGTAACAACCGGGCGAAGGTCAATGTCGAGTTACCAATACCGAGGCTCCGGTGGCTTCGGCATCCAACAAAGCAAGCAATTCGCGATTACTTTCGCGCCTGAGACCAATTGCAACTATGGTGGAATTGCCAATGTCCCAATCAATGCAAATAACTTTGAAAGTGAAGCCAACATCGATCTCGATGGTGCAGCGAGACTCGGTTTGGGGATTTCCGCCCCGAGGATCCCAACTCTCATCTTGCGAACTTCATACAGATTTGCAATACAATCAAGATAAATGGGGGGCGATGATGATGCTATACGTCTTCGCCTTTTCCTTTCTCTTTAAGGGATAAGGCTAGGAATCGCTAGGCACCCTAACTCGGGAAGTGTGAACAATCGGGATCGGTGAGTCGAGAGGTTTTTGTTTAAATACTTCCCACCAAGCAAGACACTACAACTCAAAAGTGAGGTCACTCGATTCAGCGGTTTGACTCACGAGCCTTTGTATGAGGCTGGGGAGAGATTCGGGATTTATTGAGGAGGTGCCCGCATGACGGATTTCACGAAGATCAACGGCGCTTCTTTTACAATGGGTTGATGGGGCAGACTAGATCGTTTATGGATGCTTCAAACAGGGGCGCCCTACTTGCGAGGTTTCGGAGGATGCATTCAACTTGTTGGAGAGATGGCCATGAATAGATATCGGTGGCCCTCCGAGAGAACTAATGTGAAAAGGGTAGCCGAGGTCTCGATTCGGACCCGATTAAAGAGTTGATGACCAGGATGGCCGTATTGACAAACCAATTGAGTGCTTTGACAAAGGCAAATGGGGAAACGCAGTGCAAGTAATGGGGAGTTCTCTAGATCCGATAGAGAATCAAATTATGTTAATAACCGAAATTTCAATAATTTCCGGAACAATCAAACTCCCACCCATTACCATCCGGGTTTGAGGAACCACGAGAACTTCTCTTACGCAAACACGAAGAACGTGATGCAACCACCACCGGGGTTTAATGTGATAAAGGGTGTCATTATTGCAGAGCCTAAGCCAATCATGGAGGATATGTTCACCTCGTTTATGAGTGAGACGAGGAACAGATTCAACAAGGATGAGGCGAAGATGGATAAAATCGAAAACCATGTCACACAATTGACCAACACTATAGGGTCCCAAATTAAAAATCTTGAAACCCAAATTGGCCAATTAGCTACAATTATTGGTGGGCGACATCGAGAAAGGCCAATTTCCGAGCAACATTGAGGTTAATCCAGGAGCCGTGTAAAGCCATTCGTCTCGAGGAGTGGGAACGGAATACAAGGGGCGAAAATACCAAAAATACCGATCAATCGCAGGGGGCACGACCGTGTGCGCTGAGCATGGCCCGCCCGTGCGCCTGCTGAGCTACGATCGATATGTCGGGAGACGCGAAAGCAAGCAAATGGCGATGTTGAGGCCGAGGAAGGAGTTGAGGATCATCGTCTTTGAACAAAAAGGGTGAGAAGCTTAAATCTTCCTCTAATCTCGATATTTCTAAACTTAATGTTCCCCTTCCTTTTCCCCAACGTTTTCAAAAAAAAAGTTAGATGCGCAATTTGCTAAATTATTGGATATCTTTAAGAAAGCGCATATTAACATTCCTTTTGCGGATGCATTGGAGTAGATGCCCAATTACGCTAAATTTTCGAAGGATGTTATGTCAAACACGAGAAAGATGGTGGTTTTGAGACAGTCAATCTGGCGAGGAAGAATGCAGTGCAATAATCCGGAGGAACCTACCACGAGAAATTAAAAGATCGGGAGTTTCACTATCCTTTGTGCTATTGGTGATGTTTTCTTTAAGAAAGCACTATGTGATTTAGGAGCGAGTATTAACTTGATGCCTTTGTCCATTTTCGAGGCAACTTGGATTGGGAGAGGTGAAGCCATCTCTACGGTCACCTTACAACTCGCGGACTGATCACTTACGTATCCGAAGGGAGTCATTGAGGATGTGCTTGTCAAAGTAGATAAATTCATATTCCTGTGGATTTCTTGGTGCTAGATATGGAGGAGGATAAAGACGTCCTTTTGATACTTGGGCGTCCATTCCTAGCTATTGGGAAGGCCTTAATAGATGTGCAAAAGGAGAGCTCACATTACGGGTTAATGATGAGCATGTTTTATTTACTATCTATAAGGCACTTCAATTTTATGATGGTGTTGAACATTGTAATTTTATTGACGTAGTTGAATCTTGCATTGATGAGTATGCGGATCATACATTGTTTAGGGATAATTTAGAGTTTGTTTTGACACATTCGTGTTCAACATCAAACATGATGATTGATTATGATAACCAAGACTTGTATGATTGCGTTTGTCTTTGTAGATAACATGCGGGAACTACCGAGGAGCGCAAGAGGCGCGCAGATGCGAGAAAAACATGCGGAGTCTATTCTACGGGGCCATGTAGGTCCCGAGGGGTGTAAGTGTAAGGTTTAGAAGGGGGTTGAATAAACCTTACCAAATTTTCGATTTAGTCCTTTTAAATCTCTGAGTTAATTCTACTGTTTGTGTCCTTGATGGACGGTCGAATTAGTCACTCAAGAGAGTTAATCTCTCAATGATTCGAGTGAGTATTTTGATGAAGTAACTCGATTGTTGGCTACAATTTAACTCAATTGTGGTTTTATTTTCATTGGAAGACTTAACACCCTTAAGTTTGATTAAGCAAGATTTTAGAGCTTGATTTAGTACTTATAAATTATCAAATGGATAGCAAATTTATCACAGAGATATAAGCAATTAAAAGTGCGGGAATTTAAATCTTTGAAATGTAAATGACACAAAGAAAGTTTTTATAGAGGTTCGAAGATGGGGTAATTCTTCTACTCCTCTCTTCTCCAACTCCTGGAGGAATCCACTAAGTAATGATCGGTTTACAAAGCGGCAGAATGATCCGGATACAAGTCTTGATCACAACGGCCGACTTGATCCTTAGGGACTCGATGCTGAGACGCCTTGATCACTCACCGGCTTCTCGTATGACTCACTTCTTCACAGGGGTTGCCTTGTTACTACTGACTCACTTGCTCAAGCTCTTTGGATTTGATCACGAAGCCCTCCAAAAGCTTAAGACTTGGTTCAACCTTGAACCTTTCTACAATCCTTTCTGGAAAGTAGACCCCTTTTCTTCAAGAGTTTCCTCTTCAACCGATTGAAGTTCTCTTTCCTTCACAGTGAGTGTTGGATTGATGTACTTCGTAATGTAGCTTGAGGATTGAGATTGTTTTGATTTTTCTAATGTGCTTGTGTATCTCACGTATGTGGCATTCATGCATCCTCTTTCTCAAACAAACTCCTCAGCCTTTTATAGTGAACTTTCAAAAATTTGCCCGTTGAAGAGATAGGCTTATTTTTGAAAGTCACTTTGCGCTTGTTGGCTTGCAGTTCTTGGAATTGCCATTTCTCGTATGAATTGTTCTTTCACCTTTTCGAGTTCGACACGGTTTGGTGCTTCCCATTGGTTCATTCCATTTGCACGCTTCTCGGGATGAGCACTCGAGAAAAAGTGGTATGGAGATATTACTTGTTTAAGTAAATCTCTTGATTTACGTGCAACGGTTCTTTTACGATTATCTCGACTTGTTGCATTTCCTTGCTTTCCCAGGTGACTTAGAGTCGCCTTCCAATCATTGGATGACTCTTTGTCACTTCAACTTGAGACTTGGCTTTTCTTGAGTTGACTTGGTCGATGCTCCACTGTTGCATCTCACCGCTTCTTGATAGAGTTCCGTCTACTCTTCTTTGCCATACTCAAATTGTCTCACAGAGTCTTCCTTCGATCTTGATTGTCTTCTTGCATGTTAGGGCGTAGCGACTTAACTCGGCAGCACTCTATTCATTACAATGCATTTTACAACAAAAATTGGGGAGCCAACTTTCTATTCTAAGTTTTACATGGCATTCATCAAAATCTAAACAATAAAATTCCTAACAATTTCCCCCTTTTTGATGATGCCAAAACTTAAATCATACAAAGATGCAAATAACAAAGATACATACGAGATAGTGTATTGACATAGAATGTATGCTTGAGAATCAATCTTTTTATTGATCATATCATTCTTGTACTTAACACAATTGTTTACAAAGTGTATCGTGAGTATATAATTGTCTTCACAAAAATAAAGAGTTTATAGCTTTATTAGGAAGACTTACATTGTATGTATTTACATGATAAAATACACGAAGGGTTGACAAAGAACACTTCATCTCCTTCCATTGTCTCCTTCTTTCATCTTGATCAAGATCTTCTTTCTTTCTCCTCTTTTTTCTCGTCTCCATTTGCCTTCTTTTTCTTCTCATATGCCTTCCTGGCGAGCTTCATCTTTCCTTGTTCTTTCTGTCTCTCCCGCCATAGCTGAGTTTGTCTTTTTTTGTTTTCTTCTATTCTCTTTGCATACTCGGCGTTAGTTTTAGCCACTCGCAAATTCGCCACTTGGTCAAGTTTTCCAGCCAAGAGATCCTTCCTTTCTTTCCCGGATCTACGTATTCAATATTCTTGGGCAGAGGCCTAGGTCAAAAGCTTCTTCCTCCACTGCCGCTTTTTCCTCTACTCAAGGCGTAGCATTATCGGGTCTTCTTCTTCCCGGTGATTGACTAGCAGAGTGACCAGCAGAGTGATCGCTTAGGAAGTCTCATTGTCTGTCAGCCTTCTTCACATAATGTGAGACCCTTTTCCCAAAGACAAGTCCCAAGCTTGAGCCATGGACATATTTGCAAAATATCCTTGATTCGAGCGTTTTGAATTCGTCAACCGATCTTGGCTCTGTCCCGACATCCGAAATGGCATACGTGTCTCTGTCAACCGGAATGCCTCCATGTTCTTTCAAGATGTTCATCACCCTGGCATCCATTCTTCCTTCCACTTCCTTCATCATCCTCGCTTCAATTGCTTTTCTCTTCTCGGCCATAGATACAAAGCAGAGTGTTGGAGTGGCAGAGTCACGGGAGTTTGCTTATAATGTCATTTGTGTGAGGACCTGTTGGGGGTTTGTGCAATCATCAATGTTACATCGTTGATCCTTCCCCTCAACAAGTTTTCCTTTCTTCTGTTTCAAGACTTCTCACCGGTGATTTTCCCTTCTCACCGCTCCTTTCTTTCGGCTTGATTTTCTTTTGCTTTAAGGTATTCCTCTTCCCCTTTTTGGCATCATCAAAGGATAGAGAACCCGTGGAACATCTTTGGCAAGCATGAAGTCGAAGTCTTCGATGGTTGAATTCTGCTTCAAGTCCGCTGCGTTGTATGCACTCGGAATTGAACGAGTAGCGTTGGATTCTCATTTGAAATCGCTTCATCTCGGCCATGAGAAGGCTGAATTTTATTGTCATGTGTTCTTCCAAACGTCGTATATCATTTGCATTCGCTCACGCAGCAGCCTTGATCTCGGTGTGAGCTTCATGCATATGCTCAATGTGTTCCTCGCCTTCGTTTTCGCTGTGATCGGCATTTTCGACTCTCCACACCTTTGACTTGTTGAACAATTGTCAAGTATCTCACCAATTTCCACATGCATTGTTTCTTTGTTGTTGCCACCATTCCCTTATTCGAATGTTATGCCTCTTAAGTCGGTTGTAAGGGTGGCATCTCGTTGTCCAATCGCATGTCCAAAGAGGCTTGATGCCTCTCCATCCTTTCAACTTCAAAGCAAAGAGTGCCTTGAACACTTCTCGAATGGTGATTCTTCCATTTGCGGTGATGGCCATACAAAGATCGAAGTCATAATCGGTGGAACAATGGTGTCCATTGGAAGAACGGGAGGTGGTTTGTGATAGCGTGCTTGTTCATTTTTCGACTCTTCGTGGAGTTCGGTATCTCCAAAGTGAGAAAGGGAAAGATTCTACAAAAGATTCATCACCGCCAACCGGGATCTGTTCGATGATGAGCGGGCGCGTGAAGTTCTTTTGGGAATCGATCCTGCTTGTAGCTTGAGGAGCCGGAGCATGTGGTCTCGGTTCACCTGGGTTTGGTTGTGAAGTAGACCCGGCTTTTGAGCCTCACTCAGCCTTTGTCTTATGCCTTCGTTGGTCTCGGTGATTTTTCCATTTCAGAGACTTGTCCTCGGCCTTATCGCCAGCGTCATCGGACGATGATGAGATTTCTAGTGGTGGCTCATCATCAAAGTTAAAAGTTTGACGAGTAGTCTTGGGATCGACTTGCTCGTACTGGAACATCCACGGTGAGCTTTTTGGATTTGTCATGGGGTTGACTCGAGCCTTCTTCTTCTTCGCCTTCCCGATCCGAGAAAAGTGACATCGGGTTGTCCTGGGAATCATGAAGTGCACCGATCTCCTTCTCGGATGGGTCGATGATTGCGGGGAGGGATGTTCTCTACTTGAGCCTCTTTACCCCGGGAAGTCTCAACCTCCGTGGGCCTTCATTTCCTCCAGCGGTCTCTCTTCTGCTGCGAGGCTTGGTCCTCCCTTTCGACAGTGTTTGTCTTAGGGTCTTTCAGATGGCATCCATTGGAGTCTCAACCCCATGGATTGCACTTTCACCGCCCAGTGTTAACTCGGTGGCTGTTCCTTCCTCGTGCCTCGACCGCATCGCAGCGTCATTAGCCTTCGGTAGCGGTTGGCATCTCGGTGAGACAGTCTCAACTGCCCGAGCTTCGAGCCGTTGATGGCAACTTGTTGTTCTTCTTGTGATTGTAATTTCTCTTCTTCGCCTCCTTGCTTCTTTGTGGAGTCATCTGCGAGCATTATCCGACCTTTGCTGCGTGTGGAGGAGTTCCCCCTCGGCGCGCACCGGTGAGTGACTTGGAGTGGGGTCACTCGTCTCCAAACTCCACTGTTTCAATTGATGGTTCAGTAGTTGGGGCAGGTGGTAGCACACCTTCAAGGGGTTGGCTCGACCGGGGTCCCCACTAGCCCGCTTTCATCGCCATTTCCTTATTGCCTTCTTCCGAGTGAGTGGGGAAGTGGTAGCAAGAACATCGTGGTGTTCACTTGGTTTTATACCAATGATTTGGGCTTCCTAGACTTGAGTTTTGTGTTGTTTTTGATTATTTTGAGTCATTTGAGTAGCCAATCCATGTTGAGAGCCAATTATATTGAGTTTATAGTCATAGTAATGAATCGTATATCAAAAGAAGTACAAACGAGCAAACAACGAGAGATTGATTTGAAGAAACGTCCAAACGCGCGTCTAAAATTTCCTTCACTGGCAGCGTTTAGTATTTTGACCATAACTCTCTCTACAAAATTGATATTGAGGTGATTCAAGTGGCTATAGAAAGCTAAGAGATAGGGCTACAACTTTGATGAAGGACTCAAAACCGAATTCGGACGTTTGGATGGCGCTGCAGCGCAAAACGAGGCGCTGCAGCGCGGAGGCGAAAATCTGGGCAGCGGCCAAATTGCGGATGGCGCTGCAGCGCTAAGACCCGGCGCTGCAGCGCCCGGTGTGTTATCTGCGCTGCAGCGCCATTTTGAGCGCTGCAGCGCCCGTGGGCGGATAAAACAATAAAAGTCCGATTTTCAGATCTAAAAACAGGGGTACTATAAATAGATACATGGGAGGCTTGAACTAGGGGGAGAAAAAGGTCCTGGAAAAGACCCAAGAACACAAGAAATAGCTCAACTTCATCAAGGAAGAATCAAGGGAAGAATCGGGTCGAATTGGAGCTCGAGGATTGAAGATTAATCGAGAGATTATCTACTTCCCCTAAGTTTTCTCATTCTTTGTGCTTTAATCTTTCATTTTAGCTTGTCATGAATATGAACAATTTGTCTATGAGTTGTTTATTTGTAATGAATAGCTAAACTTCTTGTGATTTTCGGGTTTTGGAAGTAGATTAATTGAACTTTTGTTGAATTTTTAATCTTAATTGAAGTTATTGTCTTGAAGCCTATTTGAGTACTTTGTTCTTATTCTTGTTTTATCATTTGGCCAATGATTTAGCATGTTTGATATATTGATTCATAATTCGAGAGATGAGTTTCAATATTAGATCTTGAGTACTTGACATGAATATTTGTATAATCGAGAGGTTTGTGAATATTTGTGAGGATATATGATCTTTTGTGCATTTGGGAGTTGTGTATCTTATGTTGAGTAGAGATGCTAGCATAGATATTTCAATCTACACTTTATATACATCTCGAGAGGGAGGATAAACTACCGTTGTGATCGTCTTATAGGTGTATTGATGATAACTTTGGATTTGATTAAATTGGACAACAAGAGGAATATTAATTGAAACCATAACCCGAGAATCCATTTCATTCCCTTGATAAATCCATTATTTTTGCATCTTGTGTTTTTGTGGTTAATCTTGTCTTTACTTCTACTACAATTATCAAATTTCGATCGTCTAAATAAAAATAAGACTATCTTAGTTTAATACTTAGCACATAAATTTATTAGTCTCCGTGGATACGACCTTGCTTACCCTATTCTATAAACTACACCGTACACTTTGCGGTGAAGCTAAAAATAAGGCGAACAAGTGGCTATTTCTTTGAACCACTCCCATAGGATCGATTTCGTTGTGTTCGGAGGACTCTCCTGGTCCCTCCATTAGTCTTTGCTCGTGAAGAATTCTTGATTCGTGCGATGCTTCTTTGCATTTGCAACTCTTCTTCCGAGGCAACAAAGATTCTTTGGTTCCTCGTCACTTTCGAGAGAAGACATCAAGGAGAGGATGTGTGTTTACGTAGTGCGGAGATAGAGCGATTGCTTGCCTTCTCACGTCGGCTTCTTGACTTTGCTTTGCTCTCTCCCCATCTTGTAGATTTGCGGGATGTCTAAGCGATTGTCCTCATCAAGTCTTTGGGAGCACGATGTAGTTAGTCGAGGAAATTTAGCGATTTCTTCTTCTTCTATGAACTCGGGCCGTTGGAACTGTTCATTTCCTTCGACTTGCTCAACTTCCATTTTCTCCACTCACGCAGACGATTTTGAATGTCCGGGTAAGGTGGAGATAGGATCATTACATCACTCTGCTTGGGGTGGTTCTTGTGTGCTTTTGTGTGTGAGCTGTTGTGTCTTCGAGTTGCCTCGCTGGTCGCCTCCAGAGACTTGGCTGTTTCATCAACTACATCCGGAGACTCTACTTGTCCGATGTAGTCTCCGTATTTGTGCTAGGCCGAGTAATCGACTCATTTGGTTTCTCCTGTTCGGACCGCTTGACGATTCTTCTTCGTCTCTGGTTTGTACCGGGGAATTTACAGTTCGAGGCGGTGTCCTCTCGAGTGGCGCGGGGGCGTCTTTGGTGTTTGTTTACGAGGAGTTGGGCAAATGCGGGCATCGGGTTCTCCTCCTTTTGACGATCGGAGAAGGTATTTGTGAGTCCTTCTCGACCGGCTCTGCGCAGGGCGGAGTGACTGTTCTGGGGCGAGTGACTTTCTTGCGGGCGGGGAGCATGTTTTAGTTTTCTTTCTTTGCAGGGGCGTGATCTTCTTGGCATTGTAGGGGCAACTTTCTTCTTGGCTGGAGAGGAAGCGATTGTATCTTCCGGGTGGTGATTCCCCCCTCATCGTGTCGCTCTCTTGGCGTAAGCTCGCTCCGAGCACCAGAGAGGTTAGTGTGAACATTCTCTTGTTGACATGGAAAGCCTTCCCATGTCTAAGAAGAGGTCTCCTTTCACCTCCAATAGCGGCCAATCACTAGGCCATATCCTAGGGATCCTCCAAATGTGCCATCTTCTTTGAAGGACTTGTTCCCCACGTTTTTGCAGATGCATTTGTAGATAAACTCGGCCCATTTATCTTCTTTTCTTCGATGATTGCAAAGCAATCACAACTTGACTTTGCCTTTGATAGTTGGTCAAAGCGCCAAATTTGATGTCGATACATTTGGCAACTATGTCCAACAATTTGTGATAATCCTCCTCGCCAGTCTCTTGTTTCTTTGTGTATATAATTTTATCGGCAAAGGTCGGACTTGGCTATTTCTTTCCATGCGTCACCCAAGTTTACATCGAACTTCCTTAATCTCGGTTGCTCGCCTGGCGGTAGTGAGCAATATTCACCAAATCCTTGGCGGTGATAGTCATTTGTTTCCGTGAAGATGACTTGATTCCTTCGTCGTGAATCTCAGCATTCACGTAGAATTATGCGACCTCCTCCACATAGGTCATCGGATATTCAGCGTTAGAAAGCGGTTTTAGTCCGGGCGTTTCCAACTTCTCAGCAATTTTCTTCACCGAGTGTCGTCGGACCTGCTTCACCATTCCGTAAATCCACCGCGTCGAACCGGTGTGGATTTGCTTTCTAGCTTGGTAAAGTCATAAGTTGGTGCCATTTCAGGATTATATCAAGAAAAATCTCGAAATTGATTTGAAGGTTGATAGGGTTTCGAGAGTATTTGCCTTTGCCTTTTGAGAGAAAGATATGAAGCAGTTTTTAGAAGTGAGAGAGAAACGGACGAAAATGGTTTAAATATGGTTTATGAAAGGGCGTCGCAGGCGGTTTTGAATTGTGATCGAAATCAACGGCTTGGATTTCGTGACGCCTATTGAGCATTTCACGTCTCGTATTTAATGCGGCACATTTATATCCAATCATAAGCTTAGTGTGCGGCTTTTTATGTCCGTACACATCATCATTATCCGACGTGTTCCTTAAAACATTCCCGCTTAAGTCAAACGCATTTGCGTTTTTGTCACTTTGCTCATAAGTTATTCAAACTTATCTCTTAGCTGATTTAACTCTACTCTCATAGATTCTCTTGGTGACTCGGCTATCGGTGACTCGGTGTATTTGTCTTTTCCGTCTGGTGATTCTCGGTGATTTGCATTTTCACTCTTTTTCACTCCTTTTATTCTAATTCTTTTCTTTGATTCGTCGAGTGTCACCAGCTCAATTAACTTGACTCATGCTTGAGTTCTTCAAATCTTGACTCACATAATGGTTTTGTGAAGATGTCGGCTAGTTGTTTATCGGTTGAGATATATTCCAAGATAATGTCCTTCTTTTCAACATGATCTCTTATGAAATGATATATGACATCTATATGTTTTGTTCTTGAGTGCGGACAGGATTTTGAGTGATTGCAATGGCACTTGTGTTATCACACATGATTGGAATTTCTTTTTCTTCAACTTCATAGTCTCTCGGTGATGTCTCATCCATAGGACTTGGCACAAACTTTTGCCGCTGACTATGTATTCCGCCTGTTTGTAGAGGTGGCTATTGAGTTTTGCTTCTTGCTAAACCAGAAATTAGTCTGCATTTCTAGCATTTGACAGTCAAGTGCTCTTCTTGGCCCACTCTGCATCCAAAGCATTGTCGAGTCTCGAATAGCCAATTAGTCGAATCCACCTTCCTTTGGATACCATAGGCCTACTTCTTGGCTTCATTTCAAGTATCTCGATTCTTTTTTTCTTTGTCTTGTGGCTCTCTTTTGAGCAGATTGAAATCTTGCACATACACCTACAAAGAAAGGTGATGTCGGCCTCATGGCTTCTTTGTGAGATAGAGCGGTGATCCAATAAGTGCTCAGATCTTGTTTGATCTGAGCTTGCCATCCGCATCCATGTCCATTTTAATCGATGTGTTCATTGGTATTTTTTATGAAGACTTCTCTTCCATACCAAACTTCTTCATTAAATCTCTGGTATATTTTGTTTGACTTATGAAGGTTCCATCCTTCATTGTTTCACTTGAAGTCAAGGAAGAATGTCGCCCTCCCATCATGCTCATTTCAAATTTACTTTGCATGAGGTTTGAGAATTTTTCACATGACTCTTTGTTAGTGGATCAAAAATGATGTCATCCATATATATTTGAACAAGCAAAGTATACTCTTCTTGTCTTGAATTACGAAAAAAGTGTTCTATCTACTTTTCCTTTTGTGAATCCATTTTGATCGGGGAATTGTGAGGGTATCATACCATGCTCGGTGCCTGTTTCAATCCATACAAGGCTTTCTTGAGTTTGTATACCTTGTCTCCAAGAGTCTTTCGCTCAAATCCTGGAGGTTGTTCAACATATACTTCTTCTTCCAATAAACCGTTTAGGAATGCACTTTTTACATCCATCGATATACAATGAAATTCTTGTGAGTGCATAGGCAAGAAACATTCTTATAGCTTCCAATCTTGCTACGAGGGCAAATGTTTCATCAAAATCTATCCCTTCTTCTTGGCAATATCCTTTTGGCTACTAGTCTTGCTTTGTTTCTTACCACAGAACCTTCCTCGTTCATCTTATTTACGAATACCCATTTGGTTCCAATAACATTTTGATGTATGGGTCTTTGCACTAATTCCCATACTTTATTTCTCTCAAAGCGATTGACTCTTCTTGCATAGCTTGAATCAATGTGTGTCGTCCAATGCTTGTGACACATCTTTGGGCTCTGTTGTGAAATGAAGCATGTGAACATTGCTTCTGTTGAGTTCGATCTTGTCTTGACACCTTCTCTTATATCTCCAATGACAAGTTCGGTGGATGGTCTCTTAGCCATCTTACATCAGGTTGGAGTAAGTTATTGGATTCAATCGACTTGCACCGTGTTCTTTGTGGTCGGCTCTCTCGTGGTCACTCAATTCAGATTTCCCATTTGCTTTTGAGATTTGACTATCTCATCTTCTTCGAATTGATAATTCCGGCTTGGCTTGAAAGAGGGACTCTTTCGTATGGTTGGATGATTCACTTATCGGTGACTCTTCAATGTTTTCTCCATTTACATTTGGCTCATCGAATACTACATGAATGGATTCTTACGTAACCATAGTTCTTTTGTTGAGTATTGCAGTAGGCTTTGCTTTGGTGAGTATCCTAAGAAGATACCCTCATCGACTTTAGCATCAAAAGCCTTTAGGTTGTCTTTGCCGTTGTTGTGAATGAAGCATTTACATCCAAATATTCCAAATATGCAACACTTGGTTTTCTTCAGTCCATATCTCATAGGAGTCTTTGTTAGCTTGTCTATTTATCATACATCCTGTTTTAGATGTAGCAAGTCGTGTTGATTGCTTCAGCCCCAAAATCTTTTTGGTAACCCCCTTGACTAACATGGTCCTTCTTTGTTTCTTTGAGGGTTCTGTTCCTTCTTTCTCGCAACTCCATTCTCTTTGTGGAGTCCTTGCGGTGATAGTTCATGACCAATACCATTCTCAATACAAGATCTTGAGTTATTATTCCATTGACAAACTCGGTTCTCTCTATCCGATCTTATTTTGATAATGGTTTGACTCTTCTCATTTTGAATCCTCTTCATCATTTTGTGGTAGTTTTTGTAGAGTTTCTTTCTTCTTGCACATGAATATTGTCCATGTATATCTTGAGTAGTCATCTACTACCACCAAGGTGTATTTCTTTCCACTTATCTTTGCCATTTGGTTCCATGGGCCAAATAGATCCATATGAAGCGATGCAATATTCTTGTTGAGGATGGGCATGTCTTTTCTTTGAACGACTTGATTTGTTTTCCTTCCGACATGCATCACATATACTCTCCTTCTTGTATCGAGTCCGGAAGTCCTTCTACAAGATGACTTCTTGCTAGCTTGTTAATTGTTTTGAAATTCGGGTGACTCGACTTTTTTGTGCCCAACCAACTTGATTTAATTTGTGTGCTCTTTGCTAGTAGGCAGTCTTTGGGTGTTGCGATTGACCAATCCACTACATACATATTCTTCTTGTCTACTTCCTTGCAAAGACAACTTCATTTGATTCAATATCCTTGATTTGGCATACACCCATGTTGAATCCAACATTGTAGCCCTTGTCACGAGGCCGATCGATACTCGGTAAGTTGAAGTTGAGTCCTTCAACATATGCAACATCTGTGATTTCTAATCCATTCCTCTTGATGGATCCAATGCCTCTTATTTCACCGGGAGCTTCATTTCTCTCCAAATATGACTTTGGCTCCTTTGACTTCCTTAAATTTTGTGATTTCTCTTGTTTTCTGTCATATGTCCGGAAGCGACCACTATCCATGTACCAGGTTCTTGGCACTTTCATTTATTTTGAACCCGCAATCAAGGAAATTAAGTTTTAGGTACCCATACTTGTGCGGGTCTGAGGGGTTAGAATTGTAAGATGATCCAACCAACCTATAGCCAAATGATTTGACTCTAAGGGGTTGCCATCTATCGATTGCCATAATCATAATTAATCCTGGCAAATTGCTTGGGGATTTTAGGTTCATACAAATTGTCTCTTTTGTCTCAGTATGTCTGCATATGTGTTTTTAGCAATTGCCTTCCAGGTAATTGTGGTGTTTTTAGGTGTAGTGCCTAGGTGCATATGTGTCTTTGATGAAAGCTCTTGTGCTTTTGGAATGGCCTTTCTTGAGTTACAGGCCTTTGCCATCTCAGCTTATATTCCATAAGTCTATCTTTGATAGTTCACATTGTTCCAATCGACTTGGCTTGGATATTTTCTACCATTCCCATCATATGTATTTCTTTTATGGATTTTCTGGAATTTTTGGTAGCTCTGTTTCTTCTTTCTGAGTATTTTTGTTTGGAGTTTTTGAGGACTTGGTGAATTTCTTCTCGCTTGTCCTTTCAAAGACACTCAACTCAAGTTGTTTTCCTTTTCCTTTGTAACCAAGGCCGTTTGCTTAGTATTGTGCTTTGGAGTGAAAGTGTGTGCAATGTTTAGAGTTTTGACATGGCACAAAGGAATTAAATCCTAGGCCTGTCTTGTCTCCACATTCTCTTTGACTCATAATAAGATCATCCAATGATTTAGATGCCTTAGTGAATGAAGCGATAACATTTTGAGGTCATTCTCCTCTTTTCTATAGCAGCAATTTCGCTACTAATTTAGCATTTTCGACCTTTAAACTTTCATTTTCATGACTATTTGACTTAGAGTACTCGGCTCCTTAGTCGACTTTGAGTTTTGACCTTTAAGTAGGTTGTTTTCCTCATTCAATAGTGTGTGTGAGGATTTAATGTGCTCAAAATCTTTCATCATTTTGCCTAATGAATCATAAAGATCGGTAGGTGATGAAGTGTGTGTGTCACGATCACTATTACTAGTGTCCGAGCTTGTTGAATTAGATTGTACCTCATCTTCTTGATCTTGTTCTTTGGCCATTGCGGATCAGGCTTCTTCTTCGAGTCACTTGAGTAGTCACCTTCTTGCTCTCAATCATTTGTCTCTCTTGACTTTTTTGTCTCGGCGATCTGTAGCCATCATTGCCTTTTTCTTTTCTTGTCTTCTTTCTCTCAAGACCTTTCTTTCTTCTTCATTCCGCTTGTTGACTACGAGGATATGGGCGATCAATGGCATAGTGACCTGGTTGTCTACAATTCCAACATAGATATTGACCTTTTGATCGACTCTTTCTACTCTTGAGTTGTCAGTCTTTGATACTCAACTTGTTGATGATCATTCTCTTGGTTGGCCTATCATCCCTTGATTTGGAGGAGCCGAGTGTCTTACGGAAGATTCACCCTTTCTCTCTTGTAGTTCTTGTTAAAGAACTTGTTAAATCTTTTAACCATCGGGCTATTTTTTCCGGGTCAATCGCCTCTTTGACCTCGGCTCTCTTCCCATCTTTGACAATTAAATTGTTTTGGGTACGGTTGTCTCTTCCGGTCTTTCCTTCTCACTCAAACTCGTAGGCTTTGAGGTTTGAGAATAACTCATGATTGGATGTCTTTGATAGGTCCATGGAGTGTCTCGAGTGCCATGACCTTCATTTCCCATTCAATTTGGAAGACTTTTAGGATCTTCATACACATTTTCATGTGTATATTCCTTTCCAAGTGTAGACAACTCATTTGTGATTTCAGAACCGAGCGTCTAGTTGATCCAGGTTCTCTCCGAGATCATTTTGAAATTTTCAAACTTCCTGTACTGCCCGATAATTTGTTTTCTTTGATTTGCTCGAACCTTCACAAATCAAAGTCAACTTGTCCAGATTTCCTTAGCCGTTTTGCAAGATTTGACTTTGTTGAACATGGCTTTATCCAAGGTTTTGTAAAGAATGTCCTTGGCTACATTGTCCAGGTTGTATCTTTTTTGTCATCATTTGTCCACTCAGTTCTTGGTTTTTCAACCATGATGGTGCGGGAGCAAGACATCTTCTTCTCCTTTTGCAACTCTTCGTGATGTTGTGTTCACCTTTAAAATTTGTAGAGGCCCATCTTCTATCACTATCCACATCTCATCATGTAATCTTTGATAGATGAGCCCGCATACGAATTTTCCAATCATCAAATTCTTCAATAGTGAACATAGGGATGCGTGTCAAATTTGCTTCCATGATAATGACTTTAAATAAAAAGAGTTTTGAAAGTTTAAGTACTAAAGCAGACTTTGAAAAGTTTGGAGATCTAGTTCAATAACCGGTGCGGAGGGTTCAATGAACCAACCGCTCCGATACCACTTGTAGGTCCCAAGGGGTGTAAGTGTAAGGTTTAGAAGGGGGTTGAATAAACCTTACCAAATTTTCGATTTAGTCCTTTTAAATCTACTGAGTTAATTCTACACACATTTGTGTCCTTGATGGATGTCGAATTAGTCACTCAAGTAGAGTTAATCTCTCAGCATTCAAATTTGAGTACATTGATGGAGTAACTCATTGGCTACAATTTAACTCAACTCGTAGTTTTATTTTCATTGGAAGACTTAACACCCTTAAGTTTGATTAAGCAAGATTTTAGAGCTTGATTTAGTACTTATAAATTATCAAATAGATAGCAAATTTATCGTGAGATATAAGCAATTAAAAGTGCAGAATTTAAATCTTTGAAATGTAAATGACACAAAGAAAGTTTTTATAGAGGTTCGAAGATGGGGTAATTCTTCTACTCCTCTCTTCTCCAACTCCTGGAGGAATCCACTAAGTAATGATCGTTTACAAAGCGTACTTGATCCGGATACAAGTCTTGATCAACAACGGCCGACTTGATCTTTAGGGACTCGATCTGAGACGCCTTGATCACTGGTGGCTTCTCGTATGACTCGGCTTCTTCTGGCAGGCATTTTGCGCTTTGTTACTACACTCACTTGCTCAAGCTCTTTGGATTTGATCACGAAGCCCTCCAAAAGCTTAAGACTTGGTTCAACCTTGAACCTTTCTACAATCCTTCCTGGAAAGTAGACCCCTTTTCTTCAAGAGTTTCCTCTTCAAGCGATTGAAGTTCTCTTTCCTTCAGGGTGAGTGTTGGATTGATGTACTTCGTAATGTAGGCTTGAGGATTGAGATTGTTTGAGCTTTTTCTAATGTGCTTGTGTATCTCATGTATGTGTCATTCATGCATCCTCTTTCTCAAACAAACTCCTCGGCCTTTTATAGTGAACTTTCAAAAATTTGCCCGTTGAAGAGATATGCTTATTTTTTAAGGTCACTTTGCGATTTGTTGGCTTGATTCTTGGAATTGTCGTTTCCTCGTATGAATTGTTCTTTCACCTTTCGGAGTTCGACACGGTTTGGTGCTTCCCATTGGTTCATTCCATTTGCACGCTTCGGGACCGAGCACTCCGAGAAAGGTGGTATGGAGATATTACTTGTTTAAGTAAATCTCTTGATTTCTCGGCAACGGTTCTTTTTTCTGATTATCTCGACTTTCGCATTTCCTTGCTTTCCCAGGTGACTTAGAGTCGCCTTCCAATCATTGGATGACTCTTCCGTCACTTCAACTTGAGACTTGGCTTTTCTTGAGTTGACTTGACGATGCTCCACTCGGTTGCATCTCGTTGCTTCTTCAAGAGAGTTCCCGCTCTCTCTTCTTTGCCATACTCAATTGTCTCTCGAGAGTCTTCCTTCCGATCTTGATTGTCTTGTCTTGCATGTTAGGGCGTAGGCGACTTAACTCGGCTTGGCCACTCTATTCATTACAATGCATTTTACAACAAAAATTGGGGAGCCAACTTTCTATTCTAAGTTTTACATGGCATTCATCAAAATCTAAACAATAAAATTCCTAACGAGGCCACGACCGGTTTCAGAGCACGCCAGGTCGTACTCATAGTCAAAGGAAAAGTTGGAAAATTCGACGAGAGCACGGCCCGTGCTTCGAGCACGGGCAGCCCGTGCCTAAGGTCGAAGAAAAAGCTAAAAAATCCGATGATAGCACGGCCCGTGCTCGAGCACGGGCAACCCGTGCCTAAGGTCGAGAGAAAAGACGACATACCTTAAGAGAGCACGACCCGTCGTCCATCCGATGAGGCCACTTCGAATCTAACTCAAACCCTTACCCGAGCATCTCAAATATGCATTCCTTGAAGCGAATAACACGAGTTCGGTAATCGTATCATCTATTTTAACTTGATTCAACTCGATAAATTGCTTAGGGTCTTAAGAAAACATAAGTTGGCGATAGGTTGGTCAATCTACGATTTAAAAGGCATCATCCATCAATTGTAATGCATAAAATTAGAATGGAAGATGTCTATAAACCTTCGTGCAAAATCAAAGAAGATTAAACCCTATAATGCAAGAAGTTGTTCGAAAAGAGGTTTTAAAATGGTTAGATGGAATCATATATGCTATTTTTGATAGTTCTTGGGTAAGTCCGCAAGTGGTGTGCAGAAGAAAGGGGGATGATCGTAGTTAGAAACAAAAGTGATGAGCTGATTGCCACTAGAGTAGTTTCTTGAGTGGCGTATTTGCATTGATTATAGGAAGTTAAATGATGCTACTCGCAAAGATCACTTTCCCTTCCCTTTATTGATATGATGATCGATCGCTTGGGGGATATGATTACTATTGTTTTCTTGATGGTTATTTTGGGTATAATCAGATCATGATTGCCCTGGAAGACCAAGAGAAGACGACATTTACATGCCCCTATGGTAAATTTGCATTTCGCAGAATGCCATTCGACTATGTAACACGCCCGCAACTTTTTAGCGATGCATGATGGCTATCTTTCATGATTTCATTGAGAAAATAATGGAGGTTTTTATGGATGATTTTTCCGTGTTTGGAGACTCATATGATCATTGCTTGGATAACCTTTCTCTAGTTTTGCGGAGAGATGCGAAGAGACTAACCTTGTTTTAAATTGGGAAAAATGCCATTTCATGGTACGTGATGGCATTGTATTAGGCCACCGAGTCTCTTACAGTAGGTTTGGAAGTTGATAGAGCGAAGGTCGTTTCAATTGAGAAACTCCCACCTCCAACAAACAAGAAGGCCATTCGAAGCTTTTTGGGGCACGCCGATTCTGGGAAGGTTTATCCATGACTTTTCTAAAATCACTAAACCTTTGAGTCGAGTTATTGGAAAAAGATATCGCTTTCAATTTCTCCGATGATTGTTTGTAGGCTTTTGAGATTTCGAAGAAGGATTTGGTGACAGCACCAATTCTAGTAGTTTCGGATTGAGTCAGCCCTTCGAGGTAATGTGCGATGCAGCGACTTTGCGGTTGGGGCTGTTTTGGGTCGAGAAAAGAGACAAGTTGTTGAGCCATATATTATGCGAGCGAGAACTTTAGAGCGCCCATCAAAACTACACCACCACTAAGAAGAAAATGATGGCAATCGTGTTTGCATTCGATAAGTTCCGATCTTACTTGATTGAAATTAAGACGATAGTCAATACCGACCACGCGGCGATCAAGTATCTATTCGACAAGAAGGATGCCAAACCGAGACCGATTCGGTGGATCCTTTTGTTGCGGGAGTTTGATGTGAAAATTCGGGATAGAAAGGGTTGCGAGAATGTAGTAGTCGATCACTTGTCCAGACTCGGAATACAAGAAAGATGAGAAAGAAGGCACGGAGGAAATTAAGGAGGAGTTCCCGATGAGCAACTTCGATGTTACAAGCTAAATTCCATGGTATGCGGATTTTGTTAATTATTTGGTTGCGGGGTTATGCCTCCAGATTTATCGCCCTACCAAAAGAAGAAATTCCTCCATGATGTGAAGTTCTACATGTGGGATGACCCCTTGCTCTTTAAGAGATGCGCAAACACCATCATTCGACGATGTGTGCCTCAAGAAGAGTGGGAGGAGTCCTACAATGATGCCATTCTTCACCTTCCGGGGACACTTCGGCCCGACACGTACGTCGTCGGCAGAGGTATTGCAAAGTGGTTTATACTGGCCTACGTTATCTAATGATTGCTATCTATATGTGCAAGAGTGTGATAGGTGCCAGCGGATGGGGAACATCTCGAGACGACATGAGATGCCCATGACCAATGTGATGGAGGTTGAGCTCTTTGATGTGTGGGGGATCGACTTTATAGGCCTCTTCCTATCTTCGTCGGGTTATCGGTACATTCTACTTGCAAAGTGGAGTACGTATCTCAATGGGTTGAGGCGATTAAGACAAACCAATGATGCACGAGTAGTGCTCAAATTCCTAAAGAAAAATATATTCACTCGGTTTGGAACCCCGAGAGCTTTGATTAGCGACGGGGGGTCACACTTTGTGAATAAATTGATGAGCACTTTACTTGCGAAGTATGGGGTCAAGCACAAGGTGGCATTAGCATACCATCCGCATAGTTTAACGGGCAAGCGGAGGTAGCCAATCGCGAGATTAAACAAATTTTGGAGAAGACAAGTAAATATGAATTGCAAGGATTGGGCCATGAAGTTAGATGATGCGTTGTGGGCATATCGGATGCGTACAAGACACCATTGGGCACATCACCGTGATCGAGTTAGTATTCGGGAAATTGTGTCACTTGCCGTTAATTGGATCATAAGGAGTTTTGGGCTGTGAAAAAGTTAAATTTTGACTTCCAAGCAAGATAGGTGAGAAGAGGCTCTTGCACTTAAATGAGATGGAGGAGTTAGGGATGAAGCTTATGAAAATTCTCGGATTTATAAGGAGCGAACCAAAAGATGGCACGATCGAATGATAAAGAAGAGGGAGTTTTACTTTGGGTGAATAAGTCCTTTTATTTAACTCAAGTTTTAAACTCTTTCTAGGAAAACTTAAGTCTAGATGGTCGGGTCCGTTTGTGATAAAGAAGGTGTTAAATCCTCCGGGAATAGTGGAGTTATTGAGCCGAGATGGGGAGACGTTCATGGTAAATGGCCGATGATCAAGCACTACCTTAGTAGAGATCAAAAGGAAGAGGTGACACGCCTCACTTTTCTAGAGCCGTGATCGAGTAAACAAAGCGTCAAGCAATAGAAGTTAAATTTAGCATTTGTTGGGAGGCAACCCAACGGTTTTCTTGTTTTATTTCTTCCCATGTTTTTTTTTTTTGGGTTTGTTTTTCTCTTTTCTAAGTTAGGATTTATTTTCTTTCATAGGTTAGGATTTTTCCTTGTTTTCCTTATAAAAAAATGAAAAATACGAGCTTATGTGCGGTACCAACCTGCAGGCGGGCGTGCGCATTGACACGCCCGTCCGGTACAGTATTAGTTGTGAAACTTCATCACCCGCATGGGCAGCCCATGCTCCTTGTGCACGCCATGCGGTGCTCGAGAAATTTGAGTCGATGTTCGACCCCTAGCACGGGCAAACTGTGCCATTGAGCACGGCCCATGCTCTTATCTGCCGAGCAGTCATAAGACGTGCAAAGTGGTCGATTTTCTTCACAAAACCCCTATTTCTCTCGCGCAGCATAAGCAAACTCGGAGCCCTCTCGTTTTTCACAAATTTCACCTAGATTATAACCACAAATCACTTCCCACACTACTCTAACACGATTTACACTTGTGAAATTGATTTGAAGAGAAGATTTTAGTAGAAAAGCGACTAGGGTTTCAAACTTCAACTCTTTTCGAATTCTCGGGATTTAAGGTATGAATTGCACTTTTTATTTCAAATTTCATGAGGATTATGGATTAGGGTTGCTATATGATGCTTGTTTGATACTTTTGCTATGAATTTGATTGAAAGTTTCTATAGGGCATTTTATCAAACACCTTGTGGGTTGTTGAATTAGGATGTTTTTGGTTGATTGCTTGATGAATTGTACATGAGCTCGATTGTTTAGGGTGTTAGTGACTAGGATTCTTTGCAATTACATTGTTAGTTGGGTTTGTAAGCTTAATTATGGATTAAATTGTAGAGATGAGACACTATGCCTTATATGAATTGTTGTATGTAATTCATCATTTTTTTTAATCGCACGCACGGATTCTCATGATTGGTGCCAGGTACTCATCCGAACTAATGGTGAACCAAGGAACCGACCGAATAGAGGTAGATGAGGATGGGGAGCCGCCGCACGCGGCGCCACCACACCAAGACAGCCCCGAGGCTTACGGGCTCAATATAATAGAGAACGAGATATCTTGGATAAGTGGAACCGGCTCATCACTCGTTCTTTCACGCCCACACGCTATGCCGATGATGAGTGTACCGAGCTCTCGGGATACATGAGGAGGTTTGGCACATGTTCGAACGAGTGGGATGGACCGCCTTCATGCAAGGGCGGTGGCCAACATTTAAGACACTCGCTTGAGTTCTTAAGCACCGTGCAAAGTTCTGAGACGCGAGTAAGAAATGAACCTCGGAAAATCCATTTCAAATTGGGCAACGATGGAGGAACATCATTATAGCCGAACTTAACGATTTTTGAGGTACCATCGACGCGCCCCGTCGGACGCGCAAATTATAACTCGCATGAATTCTGGCGATGGTTGACTAAAACCCCGTAAACAGCCTCGATGCAAGATATAGCACGCACATCCTAGGCCTCCTCACTCCGCAACACCGTATTCTCGCTACATCCAAAAAGTGACGGCCCATTTCGTGTTCGCCGGCACAACAACGGGGTATGCAAGCGAGGGAGCTATACCTACTTTGGTGTATGCTCACCCGCACTCCCTTATAATATGGCGGTGTACTTTGTGGAATACGCCATTTACATTTCTCAAGAGGAAGCGGGGATAATATTAATTGGGGAATGATAACCCCATTGCTCAACATTTTGGGGTTAACATGCGCCGCATGGAGCCGATAGAGGGCAGCCAAGCATCAACATGAGCGCCCTTCGCACCATGAAGATCATCACAAGAGGAGAACATTCTCTGTTTTCAACAAAAAGTAGGGTTTGGTTTTCCCCTCTCTAACCCATAGCTCACTGTTGTGGTGGACAATCCAAATAATTGCCTCACGAACTCTAAGGCTCATATCGGGGTTACGGACGGCTTTGACGCACGAAAAAGGAGGAGGGTAGTAGGGTTAACCGATGAGGAGGATTTGTTGATGGAGGCGAGAGAGTACAATCGGCACGAGAGAGGCTTGAGGGGGCTTCCCATAGGGGCGGCCCGATATTCAGAGAGCTCCCACCAAGGTGAGGAGCATGGGGAACAAGATGATCATGACAGACTCTATGCTCTTGAGGAGAGCATGCGACAACATAGACTTGATCTTTCCGAGCAGAGCGGGAGCAAAGGTACCAAGCCCAGGACTTGTGGTATCGAGGCCCAGGAGCAGCGGGAGTTGGAGATATTGCGACATTGCATCGATTCAAAATTGGCATATCTCCCAGGGCCACTTTCCGCCGCCACCCCCACAAGAATCCAGTCCTATCCACACTTTTTTTTGACATTCTACCTTCTCTTCTATGCGCTATAATTTCATTCAAGTTGGGGGAGAGGTAGTAATTTTGTTGAAGGGTGTGGCGTTTTTGCATTCATGTAGTTGCATTTAGACCATGTAGTATGCATTGCATTAGATGTTTTTTATTTTTTTAGCACGTTTATTGCTTTCGTAGTTGTTTAGGGAGTGAGTTGACCGCTATTGTGTGGTTGTTGATCTTGGGAGCATGTGTTGAACAATTTATGTTGTTTTAAATTGGGTGTTGAGCGTGAGTTGACCGGGTTGAGATTAATTAATATGGAGCATGTGATTATTGGGATCATGGTTAATATACTTTGAATTATGTACTTACAAGCCTGCGGAGCTTTTTGAGCCTTTAATCGCTTTCATATTATGCGATCTTGTTTGTTGATGGAGTGTGTCATTCATGTTGATTTGAATTCTAGTACTTGCTCGTATCTCCGTCAAAGTCACGTGTTGTATGCATTCATGAAATTGATTTTAGGCCATTTTTGTTAAGCCTTTCAAACCTTTTTGCCTACCTTATGATATTTGATTTCCCTAGTTAGCCAATTTGAGCCTATTGCTCGATTTTTTCGATAGCCTCATTTCAAGCCTTAAAACTTAATTTGATATATCTATTACCCTAAGCTTGAGCGTGTAGCATTGAGTAAAGGGATAGAATAAAGGGTTGAATGAAAAGGTATCGAGGAGTTAGAAAATAGTTTATATGTTGGGTGATTGGGAATAAAAGAAGAAAATGAGGAAAGTGAAGAATACTCACAAAAAAAAAGTCGGAAAAAATCAATCAAGCGCAAAAAGTGAGCTAGGACATAAGTGAAAAATAGGCCGAAAGTGTGATGTAAGGTGAAGAAGAATGAATTGTATGAAAAAAAGAAGGAGAAATAGAGAGGTAATAGAATATAAGGCGATTGAGAGTGCATTGTTGATTCGTATTAGAATAATTGTTTGAGAAAAACGATATGCCTACCAATCTATACGCTGAGTTGAGTCACTTTATCCATAGTTTCCTACCTTAACCAAAGAGCCTTCATTACAACCATAAACAAAGTCTTTTCTCGATTTGTGAATTGCATACAAATGAGTGACGGAGATGTGAGACAATTTGCAGGCATATGGTAATTCTTCAACATTGATATGACTTGAGCGAATACACGTCCCTTATTATTCTAGTGAGTAGAGTATACACTTTATCCATGAGAGGCGTGATTTAAAGTATTTGCCATGATTTTGATGGACTTGTGCTCCGTGTTAGATATTTAAAACTTGGTTGGTTTGTGCTTGATGTCTATGGATAAATGGCATGAATTGTGATGCGGTGTTCTTGAGTTGCTTCTTCTTTAACCCATTTGTGTAGTCTTGTTTACAAAGTGTTGACCGGACCTGTCAACAGTTTAAGTTTGGGGTTTGATTGGCAAGTATTTTGCATGTATCTTGGGCTTAATATTGGCTAGAATGTGTCGATATGCATGCATTATATGAGTAAATAGGGTTTTATTCCCTGTTTTATAGAAAAGGATTACGCTTTGCTCGTTTTGTAGGAATTTATCGATAATTGTAACATTTTGGCAACAATTCGAGCATTGCAATCGCCAATACTTGATGTGAAGTACGAAGTTTGGAGTCGAATCGAGAAGAAGTCGATGAATCGGGCGAAAAAAGGAAAAAATGGCCAAGTGCTTGTTACTGGTGAGCACGGGCAAGGCGTGCTCCCTAAAGCACGCCCGTACTCAATCCTAACTCGGCCTCGAGGTTCGATATAAGACGGCCTGGTCAGTGCCATACAAAGACCGCCATGCTCCATGCCGTGATTTGGACAATTCATGCGGCACCCAAAGACGGCCGGGTGTGCCTAGCGCACGGCCCGTGCGCCTCGTGGGAAAAACAGAGTTTGACTCGTTGTAGAACTAGGTTTCACCCAAACGAAGTACAAATAGAGAGACAGGGTGGCCACAAATAGGGACACACTGAATTTTTTCCTAGAAAGCAGAGAAAAGAGCAATTCCCAGGAGAATTGGAGAGATCGATTAAGACAACAACCACGCCTTCGATGATTGAAGATAGATCGAGAGATCGACATCATCCCCCGAGTTCACTCATTCCATAGTATCATTATTTTCAATTAGTTAGACATGAATATTAATAATTTGTCTATGGATTATTTCTTTTCTATGTCCGGCTAAACACTTTGTGATTCCCGGGTTTGGGAGTAGGTTAATGGATACTTTGTTTGATGATTCATTGCAATCAAGTTAATGTTTTCCAACCCTATTCAAGTACTTTGCTTTAATTCTTGTTTTATCAAAAAGCTATTGGTTTAACTTGTTTTGATATATTGATTCATAATTCGAATAGATGAGTTTCAATATTAGATCTATGAGTACTTGACATGAATAGCTTGCATGATTGAGAAGTCCGTGAATATTCGTGAGGCCTTTTAATCTTTGGATCTTTTGGGAGTTGGATATCTCATGTTGAGTAGAGATGCTAGCATAGATATTCCAATCAACGCTTTTACATGCATCTCAAAGAGAAGGTAAATTACTTTTGTGATTGGTCTATAGGGAAGAATACGTTTAACTTTGGTTTGATTAACGATAATAAAATGGGATATTTATCAAACTATAACCCATGAATCCCTTCATTCATACTTGATCTTTTAATCCACTCTTTGCTTTGTTATTCTAGGATAATTTCGCTTTAGTTTATAAAACCTATTCACTCACTTTCGATCGTCTAGATAAAAATAAGGCTATTACAATCCAAAGACTTGATACATTAATTTATTAGTACATGTGGATTTGACCTTGCCAACCATATTCTATAAATCGCACCGCATACTTGCGGTGAAGCTAAAAAAAAAAAATATGGCGAACATCCATCCACCGCTAGTGTGGGGCTCTGCTTATTCTTTGTTGTAGAATCGTAGGGGTGCCCTATAGGAATCAACCTGGGTTGCACAACTAAAGTAGAGCTTAAAGGATTAGATATGTACTACCCATACCAACAAGGTGCATCTTTCTTTCTCGTGTCCATTACATAGAAACTCTAAGGTTAAGCGTGCTTGGCCACGGAGTAGACATGGGATGGGTGACCGGGAAGTTTTTCGGGAGCGCGTGAGTGAGGACAAAGCGCGCAAAAAAGACTCGTGTTGGTTTTATGGGAATCGTCAAAATTGCACGCACTTTCGGTCCAACAAAAATAATTTAAATCGATTAGTAGTATTTGGACAACATTTGGAGACATTGTTTTTGTGAAAACTCAAGTAAAATAAAATCATCAAAATTACGATAAAAAATTTTATCTAACACTTAGAGCAACTTGGGCCATGTGGTTCTTCGGGTTCGAAAGTTCTTAACCAACCAACGAAACCATGTTCACCTAGTATGTATCTTGGACCGTCATTCTATCGTAGCCCACCCGTGTGCCTCATCCTCCACGCTCCTATGTTCCATCACCAAACAAGAGTGTCGATACTAGTGGTTTTTCTTGCCCTCCAAGCTAAGTGATGTTCCATGCGTTGTTTCATTTTCCAATGGGTAGACGAGTTATAAGGATCACCCCATTTTCAAGTTCCAGGGTGTCTTTCGCGGCATATGATTAAGTGTCTAGTTTGTATGTTTTTTTATCTTTACGTGTGGTATGATGGATGATATAATGTACAGTTATAAGTACTTTGGAATGTCCTTTATTATATTATGTTGTTTTTATGAATATTGGCGTTGCTTGCGATTATAATGGTTTTCCAAATTTTCATCGACAATTTGTTTCAAAAAGATCTTCCAACACTATAGTCAATAGTTTATCACATCTAGTATTAATTTTGTTTCAACGTAACATGGTATATCTTTTTGTAAATGGCTTCATTTTTTCATGGCAAAATCTCTAATTTCATTATAACGTGATCGAAAATTGAAAATCGACAATCGTGAATCGAAAAAAAAAAAACTTCAGTAAATTTCAATTAATTGCAATCAAATGCATAATTGACTATTCTTAAACTTAATGTGCTATAATTCTTTTAGGTTTCACAAAGAAAAGAGATCAATTTTACTACTCTAAATCCTCTTTTCTCATTGGTAATTCATCAATTGATCACTTCTCTTAATCGCGATATGAATTAGGATTAAGAATAAACACATCAATACAACACAGAAAAGCAAGGAAAAAACCCGAATATTGCGTGAAACACAATCATGTGTTTTAGATAGATAAAGGTTTCACATATATTATAATTTGAAAATTTGGACAATCCATGAAACACAAACATTCATAGGAAAATAGAAAACAAACAATCTAAAGCAAATACATAATATATATTAAAAACTTCAAAATAAGACATAAGTTCATAATTCGCCGGTGTCCACCCCCGAACATTCTTCATCGTTTCACTTGGATTCTCCTCATCCGATGAGCTACCTTCAAACTCCAAAGGGTTATCATAGTTGTAACTCGCACCCATCAAGTCAATCTCTGCAGCCCCGAGTATAGAAGATTTCTACACAATCATGGTACCTAGGGAACCCATTTGTTCGAAAGTAGCATTGCATGTTACTCTCCTTAAAAAAACGAAAAATAGATTTGATTTATAAACTATATATATCTACATATTGCATGAAATGAACAATCCATTTTCTACATATTAGTAGTTATTGACTAACCGCTCCAATTTGCTCAAAGTATGATGGACTAATATCAAATTTGTTGGTAAACTTGTTGAATGTAACACCCGGTAATTCGTCGGAAACGCACGTAGTCACGAAAATGAGTGCGCAGATATTGGCATATCTCCAGGGCCACTTTTCGCCGCCACCCCCACGTAATCCAGGTCCTATCCACACTTTTTTTGACATTCTACCCTCTCTTCTATGCGCTATAATTTCATTCAAGTTTGGGGAGAGGTAGTAATTTTGTTGAAGGGTGTGGCGTTTTTGCATTCATGTAGTTGCATTTAGACCATGTAGTATGCATTGCATTAGATGTTTTTTATTTTTTAGCACGTTTATTGCTTTCGTAGTTGTTTAGGGAGTGAGTTGACCGCTATTGTGTGGTTGTTGATCTTGGGAGCATGTGTTGAACAATTTATGTTGTTTTGAATTGGGTGTTGAGCGTGAGTTGACCGGGTTGAGATTAATTAATATGGAGCATGTGATTATTGGGATCATGGTTAATATACTTTGAATTATGTACTTACAAGCCTGTGAGCTTTTGAGCCTTTCTTTCGCTTTCATATTATGCGTCTTGTTTGTTGATGGAGTGTGTCATTCATGTTGATTTGAATTCTAGAACTTGCTCGTATCTCCGTCAAAGTCACGTGTTGTATGCATTCATGAAATTGATTTTAGGCCATTTTTGTTAAGCCTTTCAAACCTTTTTGCCTACCTTATGATATTTGATTTCCCTAGTTAGCCAATTTGAGCCTATTGCCTGATTTTTTCGATAGCCTCATTTCAAGCCTTAAAACTTAATTTGATATATCTATTACCCTAAGCTTGAGCGTAGCATTGAGTAAAGGGATAGAATAAAGGGTTGAATGAAAAGGTATCGAGGAGTTAGAAAATAGTTTATATGTTGGGTGATTGGGAATAAAAGAAGAAAATGAGGAAAGTGAAGAATACTCACAAAAAAAAAAGTCGGAAAAAAAATCGATCGCAAAAAGTGAGCCGGACATAAGTGAAAAATAGGCTGGAAAGTGTGATGTAAGGTGAAGAAGAATGAATTGTAAAAAAAAAGTTAAGGAGAAATAGAGAGGTGATAGAATATAAGGCGATTGAGAGTGCATTGTTGATTCGTATTAGAATAATTGTTTGAGAAAAACGATATGCCTACCAATCTATACGCTTGAGTTGAGTCACTTTATCCATAGTTCCCTACCTTAACCAAAGAGCCTTCATTACAACCATAAACAAAGTCTTTTCTCGATTTGTGAATTGCATACAAATGAGTGACGGAGATGTGAGATAATTTGCGGGCATATGGTAATTCTTCAACATTGATATGACTTGAGCGAATACACGCCCCTTATTATTCTAGTGAGTAGAGTATACACTTTATCCATGAGAGGCGTGATTTAAAGTATTTGCCATGATTTTGATGGACTTGTGCTCCGTGTTAGATATTTAAAACTTGGTTGGTTTGTGTTTGATGTCTATGGATAAATGGCATGAATTGTGATGCGGTGTTCTTGAGTTGCTCTTTCTTAACCCATTTGTGTAGTCTTGTTTACAAAGTGTTGACCGGGATCACAACAGTTTAAGTTTGGGGGTTTGATTGGCAAGTATTTTGCATGTATCTTGGGCTTAATATTGGTTAGAATGTGTCGATATGCATGCATTATATGAGTAAATAGGGTTTTATTCCTGTTTTGTAGAAAAGGATTACGCTTTGCTCGTTTTGTAGGAATTTATCGATAATTGTAACATTTTGGCAACAATTCGAGCATTGCAATCGCCAATACTTGATGTGAAGTACGAAGTTTGGAGTCGAATCGAGAAGAAGTCAGGATGAATCGGGCGAAAAAAAGGAAAAAATGGCCAAGTGCTTGTTGTTACAGGTGAGCACGGGCAAGGCGTGCTCCCTAGCACAGCCCGTACTCAATCCTAACTCAGCCTCGAGGTTCGATATATAGCACGGCCTGGTCGTGCCATACAAAGACCGCCCATGCTCCATGTCGTGATTTGGACAATTCATGCGGCACCCAAAGACGGGCCGGGTGTGCCCTAGCGCACGGCCCGTGCGTCTCGTGGGGAAAAACAGAGATTGACTCGTTGTGAACTAGGTTTCACCCAAACGAAGTACAAATAGAGACAGGTGGCCACAAATAGGGACACACCGAATTTTTTCCTAGAAAGCAGAGAAAAGAGCAATTCCCCACCGGAGAATTGGAGAGATCGATTAAGACAACAACCACGCCTTCGATGATTGAAGATAGATCGAGAGATCGACATCATCCCCGAGTTCACTCATTCCATAGTATCATTATTTTCAATTAGTTAGACATGAATATTAATAATTTGTCTATGGATTATTTCTTTTCTATGTCCGGCTAAACACTTTGTGATTCCCGGGTTTGGGAGTAGGTTAATGGATACTTTGTTTGATGATTCATTACAATCAAGTTAATGTTTTCCAACCCTATTCAAGTACTTTACTTTAATTCTTGTTTTATCAAAAAGCTATTGGTTTAACTTGTTTTGATATATTGATTCATAATTCGAATAGATGAGTTTCAATATTAGATCTATGAGTACTTGACATGAATAGCTTGCATGATTGAGAAGTCCGTGAATATTCGTGAGGCCTTTTAATCTTTGGATATTTTGGGAGTTGGATATCTCATGTTGAGTAGAGATGCTAGCATAGATATTCCAATCAACGCTTTTACATGCATCTCAAGAGAGAAGGTAAATTACTTTTGTGATTGGTCTATAGGGAAGAATACGTTTAACTTTGGTTTGATTAACTGATAATAAAATGGGATATTTATCGAAACTATAACCCATGAATCCCTTCATTCATACTTGATCTTTTAATCCACTCTTTGCTTTGTTATTCTAGGATAATTTCGCTTTAGTTTATAAAACCTATTCACTCACTTTCGATCGTCTAGATAAAAATAAGGCTATTACAATCCAAAGACTTGATACATTAATTTATTAGTCCATGTGGATTTGACCTTGCCAACCATATTCTATAAATCGCACCGTACACTTGCGGTGAAGCTAAAAAAATATGGCGAACATCAATCCACCGCTTAGTGTTGGGCTCTCTGCTTTTGTTGTAGAATCGTAGGGGTGCCCTATAGGAATCAACCTTGGGTTGCACAACTAAAGTAGAGCTTAAAGGATTAGATATGTACTACCCATACCAACAAGGTGCATCTTCTTTTCTCGGTGTCCATTACATAGAAACTCTAAGGTTAAGCGTGCTTGGGCTCGGAGTAGACATGGGATGGGTGACCGGGAAGTTTTTCAGGGAGCGCGTGAGTGAGGACAAAGTGCGCAAAAAGACTCGTGTTGGTTTATGGGAACAAATCGTCAAAATTGCACGCACTTTCTCGGTCCAACAAAAATAATTTAAATCGATTAGTAGTACTTGGACAACATTTGGAGACATTGTTTTTGTGAAAACTCAAGAAAATAAAATCATCAAAATTACGATAAAAATTTTATCTAACACTTAGAGCAACTTGGGCCATGTGGTTCTCGGGGTTCAAAGTTCGTTAACCAACCAACGAAACCATGTTCACCTAGTATGTATCTTGGACCGTCATTCTTGTAAGTCCAAGTGGCTACGATAATCTAGAGGGGGTGAATAGATTATCTCGGTTTTTCAAATTTTGCCCCCTTTTTCGAATAATCAAACAAAGACGAGAATGTAAATGCGGAAATAAAACAACAATCGCCGATTTAAAGAGGTTCAACCCACCTAGGGCCTAATCCTCTACCACCCCAAAGATATCAGGGATGGATTTCAAAAAAAAAGATTTTATTAATTTACCAAAAATTAATACAACACCTTGAGGATTACCACAACCCTCTTACACCACCTTGAGGATTACCACAATCCTCTTACAACACCTTTGAAGATTACCACAACCTTCAAACACCTATCACCTAGATCACCCAAGCCGTATTCTTACCACAAGAATACTCACAAGGATGTCTTGTGTTGAATGATGACCAAAATCAAGATTACAACTCAATAATGATTGAAACAATATGAGTACAAGTGTAATCAAGAATTGAAAGCCTAGACCTCAAATGTGTGCAAGTGAAAGTGCTAAGGCTAATACAACAAGATATGAAAGTGTTTGCTTTGTTTGCTCTTTGCTTGTATGTAGTGTTGTATCTTGTTGCTTGAATGAAGCCTCTATTTATAGGAGAGGTCTTGGCTTTGATTTCCAGACATTGGCTCCTCCTTGGGGAGTGATTTCTCGCAAAAGAAACCATTTAAAATCATCAATATAGCTGTTAGAAATCAATCCCACAAAATAGGGAAAAGGTATGCAAAACGCAACGGATAGTTTGTTGTCAAACATGGGGTTCGACCGGTCGCACAGCAGAGATAAGATAGAAATTGAATTCTGCGAATTTTTACACAGGGGACCGGTCGAAGGGGCGAGCGACGTCGCCTCGGTATGATGACGGTTGCCCTTGACGTTTTTACTAAACAGAGAAGTCGGGAACAAAATCCAACTTGCAGTGCAGTGTCGCCCACCGGCCGCCACCTGGTCGACCGGTCTTCGCTCTTTTTTTTCTTACGTCCCATTTTCTGTTTCAAAACTCAACTCAGGTACGGGTTGCCCTATAGGGCGACCTGGTCGAGCTCTGAAACAAAAGTGTTGTCCAATTTTAAATCGAATATTAACTTCAAGAAATACTCCAAAAAAAAAGTAAAAACATTTTAGATCGATCGGAAGTGTTGGGACAACATTTAGGGACATTGTTTTGGTATAAAAACTCATTTGAACAAAATCATCAAAATCATGATAAAAACATTTATCTAACAAACTCCCCCTTTTTGATGATTACAAACCAAAACAATTTTCAAGAGGACGATTTCGAAAAACAAAATAATTTTCCGGTTTATGAGTAAACTATCCGTTTAAAAACATTTTACAAAAGCTCCCCCTATCAACAAGCACATTAAGAAGAAATAATGCATAAGCTAGAAGCACAAGCTTTTACAAAATAAACAATAACTCCATGAGCTTAGAGGCTCCCCCTGTCACAGATACTTAATATCCATGCAAACAAGTCCATAAAACAACCATTGGACTAAGTTTTCTTCACAACTTATGGCCTAAACAAGCCATAGCTTATAGCTTCTATTTCGAGCTTTTATTAGCTTCTTTGAGCTAACGAGCCATTTTCCCTGTTTCTCCCCTTTGGAATCATCAAAAAGAATGTTAGGACAATAAAAACATCATACAAATATATCAAAGTGCGCCAAAGAGACGATTTATCAACCATTCGAGAAGATAAGCTTATAATCCAAAAAAATGGGAGAAAAGTATCATTTGATATCCATAAGCTCGTTTTAAGTGTCAAGACAGGATCTCAATAAGTATATAAGACATATGAAAGCATAAGAGTCATGTAAAAGTCGAACAATTCATTGCGACAATTCATCGAACACCTTGTGGGTGTAAAAAATAAAAGAGATTGTATAAAGCCCTTGCAAGAGATTCAAGCCAAAAATTTTCATCACCAAATCATACCAATCATCATACAACTAAGCTCATCAAGATCATAAAATAATTTCATCAAGTAATATACAAGAAAGGCCATAAACTCAAGGGTTCAACCCATTTGAGCAAAAGGAATAGAATTCTTACCATTCGATCGGTAAAGATGAGCGATGATGATAATAAACAAGCCATATAAGGTGTATGATATGAATTGAATTCATGAAAACAAATTTTGAGTGAAATTAGTGTGAATTTGGCAAAGGGGACGAAAAATGGCCAAAATGAGTGAAAATGACTAATGTCAAGACAGAATGATTTTAAACCAAAAAATGGCTTAGGCGACCGGTCGTGGTTGAGGGACCGGTCGACGTTGAGGGCGACGGTTGCCCTCAACCTCTTCAGCCCATTTGTTTTGCAAATTTTCCAAAATCCGAATTTTCAACCAAAAATCCGATTTTTCGCCCCTAAGTTTGAAAATCGTGCAAAATACAAACGTAAATTTCATTCAATATGCATTATGCCTAACCGAGCTCGTATTGACGCAAAAGTCTCGGAAGTTAGCGGTTTTGTAAAAATGTCCGCTAATTGATCTTGAGATGGCACAAACGATATCTCAATTTTTCGTTTTGAAACACAATCCCTTAGAAAATGATGTCGAATCTCAATATGTTTAGTACGGTTATGATGAACCGGTTTTGAGCAATATTTATAGCGGATATATTATCACAAAAGATAGGTACGTTTTCAAAAGAGCATTTGTAATCCGCTAAGGTTTGTTTCATCCAAAGAAGTTGAGTACAACAAAATGCGGCGGAAATATATTCGGCTTCGGCCGTTGAAAGAGAAACACAGTTTTGCTTCTTTGAAAACCAAGAAACTAGGCAATCGCTTAAAATTGACATGATCCGGAAGTACTTTTCCGATCATCAATATTACCCGCATAGTCCGAATCACTATAACCTTTAAGAGAAAAGATTTCATTCTTTGGATAAAATAGACCATATTGAATAGTGCCTTTCAAATATCGAAAAATCCGTTTAACGGCACTCATATGAGATTCTTTTGGATTGCTTTGAAAACGAGCACATAGGCATACGGCATGAAGAATGTCCGGTCTACTAGCGGTTAAATAAAGTAAACTACCAATCATACCTCGATACTTGGATTCATCAACCGTCTTGCCTTTTTCATCTTTGTCAATTTTGACATTGGTTGCCATAGAGTCGAGACGGTTCTTCCTTCTTCAATGCCGAACTTCTTCAAAAGTTCTTTTGTATACTTTGATTGCGAAATATAAATACCTTCTTGGCATTGCTTAATTTTAAGTCCAAGGAAGAAGTTTAGCTCCCCCATCATACTCATCTCGAATTCACCTTGCATTAACTTGGAGAATTTCTTGCACAAAGATTCATTAGTAGCACCAAAGATAATATCATCAACATAAATTTGCACAAGTAAACAATCTTGCCCTTTTTCAAAAACAAAGAGTGTAGTATCAACTTTACCTCTTGTAAAACCATTTTGCAAAAGAAAAGAGCTAAGTCTATCATACCATGCACGGGTGCTTGTTTTAAACCATACAAAGCCTTTTAAGTTTATAAACATCATTAGGCCTAGAAAAATTTTCAAACCCCGGAGGTTGTTTTACATAGACTTCTTCTTGAATAATACCATTTAAGAAAGCGGATTTAACATCCATTTGGTAAAGTTTGAAGTTTTTGAAACAAGAATAGGCAAGTAAAATACGAATAGCTTCTAAACGTGCTACGGAGCAAAAGTTTCATCATAGTCAATACCTTCTTCTTGACAATACCCTTGAGCTACTAACCTTGCCTTATTTCGAACAATGTTGCCTTGATCATCGAGTTTGTTTCGGAATACCCATTTAGTACCAATAATTGTTTGAGATGGAGGACAAGGTACTAATTCCCATACATCATTTCTTTCAAATTGATTCAACTCCTCTTGCATTTCCAAAAACCAATCTTCATCCTCAATAGCTTCCTTAGCATTTTTAGGCTCTTTTTGAGATATAAGAGCTTTCTCGGCAAAATTCCTTCGAGTCATTACTTTATCAAGGGATCACCAATAATAAGATCTTTTGGGTGATCTCCCTTAAATTTCAATGCTACGGGAAGATTCGAAGTATCACCCCTATCTTCTTGAGGAACATTTGAACTTGAAGGTTGATCATATGAAATAGAAGGTTTATCATTATGAGCATCACTTTGAACAATAGGTTCAACAATATCCTCTTCATCACTATCGTCATTGGGTATTCTTTCAACACCCGAGGCTTCATTAAATTTGACATGAATAGATTCTTCAACAACCATGCTAGTCTTGTTGTAAACCCGATATGCTTTGCTCTTGGTTGAATACCCCATAAATATTCCTTCATCGGCCTTAGGATCAAGTTTGTCCAATTGATCCTTAGTATTCAAAATAAAGCACTTACATCCAAATATTTTGAAGTAACTAATATTTGGAGTTCTTCCTTTCCAAAGCTCATATGGAGTTTTATTCATTTTAGGACGAATATAAACTCGATTAGTGACATAGCAAGCGGTACTTACGGCTTCGGCCCAAAAATACTTTGGAAGTGAAAATTCATTGAGCATGGATCGACTCATTTCTTGTAATGTTCGATTTTTCCGTTCGGCTACTCCATTTTGTTGAGGTGTCCTTGGAGCCGAGAAATTATGAGCATATCCTTTGGTTTCACAAAATACTCTAAATTCACCGTCAAATTCTCCACCTCGATCGCTTCGAATAGACTTGATAGTATCTTCTTTTTCATTCTCAATAAGTCTACACAACTTAACAAACTCATTAACGGCATCGTTTTTATTGGTAAGAAAAAGAGCCCAAGTATATCTCGAATAATCATCGACTATAACAAAAGTGTAATGTTTTCCACTTAGACTAGTCGTACCAATATCCCCATACAAATCAAGGTGAAGCAATTGTAGGGGTTTGGTAGTGGAAATTTCATTTTTGGGCTTAAAACTACTCTTAACTAATTTGTTTTTGACAAGCGTCACATAAGCCAAGATTTTCAAAATTCAATTTGGGTAGTCCTTTTACATGTTAGTTTTTGTAAATATTTTTCAAATTCTTGTATCCAACATGTCCGAGTCGCCTATGCCATAAACTCGTTAAATCATTATTGGCGACAAGACAAGAAACATTTTGACTAACCAAATCACTAGTACAAATTTTGTAAAGATTGCCTTTTCTATTTGCTTCACAAATAATATTACCATTTTTAAGAAAAAGGCATTTTTCTTTATTAAAAGAAACATCATAATTTGAATCACAAAGTTGGCTAACACTTATCAAATTAAACTTAAGCCCTTCTACTAAAAGAACATTACAAAGAGAGAAAGAAGAGTTACCAATTTCTCCATTTCCAAGAATTTTTCCTTTGCCATTGCCGAACATGACCATACCTCTTCTTGGAGCTTGATGTTGGTAAAAAGCTCTCTCCTCCCGGTCATATGGCGTGAACATCCGCTGTCCACGAGCCATTTCGAATCCTCCATGGTTGTTATAGCCCCTATTACCTACAAAATCATTTCTTTTAGGTACCCTATAATTTTGGGGTCCATGGGGTTAGTTTTGAGACCTTTGGGTCTCCAAATATAACTAGAGCTTTTTCTCAATTTGCAATTATTAGCATAATGTCCAATTTTGCCACAATAAAAACAAGTAGGAGTATGAGAGCTACTAGCACGTATGAAAGTCGGACCTTGGTTATTTTTCTTAAAGACTTTTTGAAATGGTTTGTAACCAAGTCCTTGTTTTGAATGCTCACCTCTTTGTGCATCTAAAATTTTAGTAACTTTATCCGTGCTTAAATTAAAACGATGCACATCCTTTTTCAAACTATCAATATCATTAGTGAGCATTTGTTTCTCGGTTTCAAGAGTTTGAATTTGAGTAAGGGTAATAGCATGAACATGATCAAGAGTCTCATAAGATGTAAATAATTTATCCTTTTCTATTTTAAGCTCTTTATGCTCCTTCTTTAAACTCTTGTATTTAACAATTAATTTATGAAATTCATTTTGCAACTCATCAAAATCACATTGCAATTCATCAACTAAGGAGGAGGTAGAGGAGTTAGAGCGTACCTCATTATTTTCATCGTCCATAGCCATAAGACCATGTTCGGTTTCACCTTCCTCGTCGGATGTCTCGAGTAGCTCATCCCAAGTTTTGACATCCGCATTTAGAGCCTTCTTTTTCGAAAAAAACTTCTTTTTCTTTTGTTCCTCCTCATTGAGTTTTGGGCAATCGGCTATGAAGTGCCGGGCTTTCCGCACTTAAAGCAAGCATTATCTCTTGGTTTTCTTGCTTTATTTTTATTCACAAATTTTGCAAATTTTCGAACAAGTGCGGCCGTCTCCTCATCATCATCATCATTATCATAGTATGCATTATTAGAAGAGGAAGCAAGACCTTTAGGAATATTTTGCATACCCGATTGATTGATGGTTGGTTTGGTATTTTTCCTCTCCTTGAGATAGACTTCATAGATGAGGAGGTTCCCGATGAGCTCGTCAAACTTGAGTGTCTCAAGATTTTGTGCTTCCGTGATTGCCGTCACTTTTTAGGACCATGAGCCGGGAAGAGCATTCAATACCTTAGTCACTTTGTCTTCTTCGGAGATGACTTTACCGAGGGCCACAAGAGGATTGACAATGTTGTCAAGCCTTTCCACCATCTTGGAGATGCTTTCACCATCATACATGTTAAAGTTTTCAAAGTCTTTAACAAGCATGGTCTTTCTAGCTTGCTTGACCTTCTTTGTCCCTTCATATATAGTCTCCAATTTTTCCCAAACCTCATGTGCCGACCTTATGCCTCGTATGCGATTGTACTCGGTGGCGGTAAGTGAGCAATGCAAAATATTTAAGGCCTTACCGTTTAGAGAGAAAGCCTTCTTATCATTTTCATCGAACTCCTTGAAAGGTTTAGGAGTCGAGGTGCCATCCTCCATTTTTTTCGTTGGTTGATCAACTCCTTCAATAACCACATTCCATATGTCAAATCCACACCCTTGTAGAAAGCACTCCATACGGTCTTTCCAAAATGCATAGTTGTTGGCGTCGAACAATGGTGGCTTGTTGGTGGAGGCGCCGGTGGTGAGATAAGCGTCATTCGTAGCCATGGATCTTTCCTCTTTACTCGGAACGAGCTAGCCAAAGAGTTTGGCTTTGATACCACTTGTAAGTCCAGTGGCTACGATAATCTAGAGGGGGTGAATAGATTATCTCGGTTTTTCAAATTTTGCCCCCTTTTTCGAATAATCAAACAAAGACGAGAATGTAAATGCGGAAATAAAACAACACTCGCCGATTTAAAGAGGTTCAACCCACCTAGGGCCTAATCCTCTACCACCCCAAAGATATCCAGGGATGGATTTCAAAAAAAAAAAGATTTTATTAATTTACCAAAAATTAATACAACACCTTGAGGATTACCACAACCCTCTTACACCACCTTGAGGATTACCACAATCCTCTTACAACACCTTTGAAGATTACCACAACCTTCAAACACCTATCACCTAGATCACCCAAGCGTATTCTTACCACAAGAATACTCACAAGGATGTCTTGTGTTGAATGATGACCAAAATCAAGATTACAACTCAATAATGATTGAAACAATATGAGTACAAGTGTAATCAAGAATTGAAAGCCTAGACCTCAAATTTGTGCAAGTGAAAGTGCTAAGGCTAATACAAACAAGATATGAAAGTGTTTGCTTTGTTTGCTCTTTGCTTGTATGTAGTGTTGTGTCTTGTTGCTTGAATGAAGCCTCTATTTATAGGAGAGGTCTTGGCTTTGATTTCCAGGACATTGGCTCCTCCTTGGGGAGTGATTTGCTGCAAAAGAAACCATTTAAAATCATCAATATAGTTAGAAATCAATCCCACAAAATAGGGAAAAGCTATCAAAAAACGCAACGGATAGTTTGTCAAACATGGGGTTCGACCGGTCGTCAAGCAGAGATAAGATAGAAATTGAATTCTGCGAATTTTTACAGGGGGACCGGTCGGGGGTGCGACCGGTCGCCTCACCCGGACCGGTTGCCCTTGACGTTTTTTTTAAAGAGAAGTCCGGAACAAAATCCAACTTGCAGTACACAGTGTCGCCCATCGGTCGACCGGTCGACCACACCGGCCGCCCACGGTCGGTCGGTCGTCGCCCGCTTACTTTTTTTTTCTTACGCCCCATTTTCTGTTTCAAAACTCAACTCAGTGCGGGTTGCCCTATAGGCGACCGGTCGAACTGAAACAAAAGTGTTGTCCAATTTTAAATCGAATATTAACTTCAAGAAATACTCCAAAAAAAGTAAAAACATTTTAGATCGATCGGAAGTGTTGGGACAACATTTAGGGACATTGTTTTGGTATAAAAACTCATTTGAACAAAATCATCAAAATCATGATAAAAACATTTATCTAACAATTCTATCGTAGCCAGCCCGTGTGCCTCATCCTCCACGCTCCTATGTTCCATCACCAAACAAGAGTGTCGATACTAGTGGTTTTTCTTGCCCTCCAAGCTAAGTGATGTTCCATGCGTTGTTTCATTTTCCAGCGGGTAGACGGAGTTATAAGGATCACCCCATTTTCAAGTTCCAGGGTGTCTTTCGCGGCATATGATTAAGTGTCTAGTTTGTATGTTTTTTTATCTTTACGTGTGTATGTATGATGGTGATATAATGTACAAAGTTATAAGTACTTTGGAATGTCCTTTATTATATTATGTTGTTTTTATGAATATTGGCGTTGCTTGCGTTATAATGGTTTTCCAAATTTTCACCGACAATTTGTTTTTGATCTTCCAACACTATAGTCAATAGTTTATCACATCTAGTATTAAGGTTGTTTCAATGTAACATGGTATATCTTTTTGTAAATGGCTTCATTTTTCTGTTGGCAAAATCTCTAATTTCATTATAACGTGATTGAAAATTGAAAATCGACAATCGTGAATCGAAAAAAAAACTTCAGAAATTTCAATTAATTGCAATCAAATGCATAATTGACTATTCTTAAACTTAATGTGCTATAATTCTTTTTAGGTTTCACAAAGAAAAGAGATCAATTTCTACTATCTTTGCTAAATCCTCTTTTCTCATTCTTTGGTAATTCATCAATTGATCACTTCTCTTAATCGCGATATGCGAGAATTAGGATTAAGAATAAACACATCAATACAACACAGAAAAGCAAGGAAAAAAACCCACGAATATTGCGTGAAACACAATCGTGTGTTTTAGATAGATAAAGGTTTCACATATATTATAATTTGAAAATTTGGACAATCCATGAAACACAAACATTCATAGGAAAATAGAAAACAAACAATCTAAAGCAAATACATAATATATATTAAAAACTTCAAAATAACAGACATAAGTTCATAATTCATCGGTGTCCACCCCGAACATTCTTCATCGTTTCACTTGGATTCTCCTCATCCGATGAGCTACCTTCAAACTCCAAAGGGTTATCATAGTTGTAACCCAGCCCCATGACCCATCAAGTCAATCTCTGCGCCCCGAGTATAGAAGATTTCTACACAATCATGGTACCTAGGGAACCCATTTGTTCGAAAGTAGCATTGCATGTTACTCTCCTTAAAAAAACGAAAAATAGATTTTGATTTATAAACTATATATATCTACATATTGCATGAAATCGAACAATCCATTTTCTACATATTAGTAGTTATTGACTAACCGTTCCAATTTGCTCAAAGTATGATGGTGATATCAAATTTGTTGGTAAACTTGTTGAATGTAACAACCGGTAATTCTGTGAAACGCACGTAGTCACGAAAATGAGTGCGCAGCATATTGATCTTCATCTTCACTTTAAGGATTGAGAATTCTTCTGCGTAGTAAATCAACAACCGAGCTAACTCAACAAAGATGTCATCGAACACGGCAGCAGGTCATGGATGTTAACATGGGTTCGATAAAGCAAGAAAAAGTTCTCATAGCAAGCTTCTTCCTCCATAGAGGACCAGCCAACACTACGATAATTCATCCTAGCAATCTCATTTCTAGTTCTCACCATTTTCTGAAACACATACATGAACACACCACATATTAAAAAATTGCATGCTCTTATAGAGGAAAACAATTGTTGTGTATTGTATTTATGTGGCGGGTACAAATGTTGTTCATTTATCTCAGAATTGCACTCTCTCTAAATTGACATTAAGTTACTATACATTGCCATTTATTGCAAGATCTCGAAAACATGCATTAAATATGCCCAACTACCATTTTTTATCAAATAAGTTATACACATTAATTGCAATGAATCTGAAAATAGAACTTCAAAAGTGAACAATATAGATAAAATAGGCCTACTATAAATACTGCAGTCCAAGATGAGTTGTATGGATAGATCCTGCAGCTTGACCAAAAACTTAATGTCTATGAAATGATTTATTGTGTGACAACTAGACATCAATCTACATGACACACCGCTCAAATGAAAAAACCTTACAAAATAAGCACCAGACCACTCCATAAACCATTGTTCTAATTCGGATATTGATCAAATGAGTTTAGTATAAAACAACCAGGAATAGTAACATATATCATTCTCGCATGAGACATCGCTCAAATGAAAAAGTTTATAAAATAAGCACCAACAGTTCCATAATTCATTGCTCTAATTCAACCATTGCTCAAATGAGTAATGTATAGAACAAACCAAACAAGAACATATATCATTCTTCAATAGACACTTCGCTCAAATGAAAAAAAAGTTCATAATAACTATTGTTCAACATGAACCAATCGTCATAGCTGGTAATAAGCATTAACAAAGAGCATATATAATAGTGAATCACCACCCTAAACATCATTCAAAAGTAATTATAGATCCATAGTGTTATTCAAGCAACTACATGCCAACAAAAGTGTGATATTGTCGTTTGGGTTACAAAATGCATGAAAAAATATGGTCGTTAAAGAGGTCCAATAGCTTGTAGATCGATGTAGAGTGGTGATTGCACCGCAACTTAGATTTTTCCATCCAAAGATCATCCTAACCATTACAGCCTTATTTTCATCGGAGAGGCTGAAAAAAAGATCAAGATCTTTTGTATCGCTGCACAAACATTTTGCAACGGCGATTTTATCTTCAATGATTAAAAATGCATCTCACTCAATGCATCAAAGACAACTTTCCTCGAGGAGAAAGCATCTTGTTCAAAACCTATGCGTGCGATAAGTTCACCGAAGTCCGGACTCGGCTTTTGCAAATAATGAATTCATAGATTCCAAGAAGCGGTCATCAATATCATCGCTTATCTTCTATTTCTTAGAAGAACTTGTTTTTCCAAAAGCAGAGTGTGATCGCTTTCACACTAATCGGCATGTGTATTCGAATGGTTTACAACATATTCGGAAATTTAATTCTCTAGCGGATCAATAGCCATTGCAGTTCTAATAAAATTATGTAGTAGACAATATGTCATTATTATGCGATTATGTGTCTCTATGGGAAAAAAGAATTACTCTTTAAAATAGCCCATCTACCTTTCAACAAACCAAATGCCCTCTCAATGATGTTTCGTGCTTTAGAATATCTTAAGTTTGAATAATTTTCTATAATTTTGCGGTGCGCTAGATCCAGTTACCCCACTCGTCCGAATGGTATCTAACACCTCGGTGAGGTGGTAGAAAACCAGTCCATTTGTATACTCACAAATCACAAAGGTAATATTTACCGAAATTAGAAAATAGAATGTTTATTTTACAAATTTATTATAGTTGTACTTATTTAATTACTGTAAGCATTATTAACTCATACCAGTGGGTACTCGAATCTATTTGGCCTACTAATAGCTTCACGTAAAATATGACTATCGCGGAGTAACCCTTCCAAACACTTAATATGAATACAAACTTCATGGTCGGGTCACAAACACCAAGAACATTAACAGATATATCTCATTTTCGGTTCCTATATCACGCCTTATCACTTAAAGGAACTCGTACATCAATATAAGTTCCATCTAGCGCACCTAGACACCCCTAAAGAAAACAAACACATATATGAAGTTAAGTATTGACCATAAGTTTTTTTTAGATAATTAACCATAAGTTTTTAAAGTTACCTTGAACTACTTCCATTTCTCATTTGTGCTATCGTAATTGATGGGTTGTGGAGTCACTAGTAGGATGGTATGAAGCTTAAGCAATGCTTGGAGAACCAAATTGAAGTGTTTGCTAATTGTATAATCCGATCTTTTGAAGTCAAACTTCACGACAACATTATTCTTGTGAAGTGCCAATACACTAAAAAAAATAGCAACTTGTTCACTTATTTGTACATGTCTTGTATGCGTTCTAACCCACCAATATTATCTAAGAGAAAAACACAACCTACCGAATGCATTTCTATCCATTAGTAGTTGTTGGATACAAGTCTCATTACTTATATCGATTAGAGCATGCATATGGCTAATTTGATCGGATAATCGATCAATCATTCTATATGGAGCATGCGCTATTCTTTGTCTACTGACGACGCGTCTTAACATAAGACGTCTTCGATAAAAATGAATGAAGAAGAATATCATTTTTCATCAATATAACGATTTCTTTAATTATGACAATGACATGCAATTCTTCTTCATCCATCTATAGATAACAAACCAAAATGTAGAAATATATGAATTAGTACACGTTTTCTTAGTATATATTAGTCCATTTTTCATTATGGAAAAATGGATTTCAAAATCTGTTGGAAACACTTTGTGAATATAATTGTGCATTTTGGGAATTTCAATATTGTTAGAAATAATGGATCATAGTAATATATGTGTTTTGTGTATCGACTTGGTTAATGGTAAAAAAAACATTATTTATAGCACCTAAATCATAACATAACACAAAAAGTAATTAATCTAAAGTTTATCAACAAATATGACCTAAATCATAACACAACACTAAAATATCTTCACCTCTTTTATTTGAATATACTTAAATTTAAACATCATTAAAAACATTACATTATACTAAATTTTATGAGTAATTGTACATAACATACGAAAAAATATGTAATCAAAACAGGCAACATTCATTGAAGATTTAAATGTAAACATCAATAAAAACACTACATAATGCTCAAATTTACCAATAAATTACTCATACCATATAATCAAAACAAATGAATTTGACGATTGAAAATTGATTCTCATAAAACACTACATTATTCCCATAAAGTTAACGGAACGAATTTGCGTAAAATCAAAAAACACTACATTATTCTCCTAAAATTTGTAACTTACCTCAACAAGCTTCTTGGTTCTTGATTCTAGTTTTCGAGGTAGGTCCGATCTTCGAATGGTAACAAATCTGCAATTAAAAGTAGTCGATGGAAAAGGAAAATGAAATAAAAGACCCATATTTCAAACAAGAAATTCCCAGTTCATCAAGATAGGACAACTTATCGAAATCTTTTACAACAAACCCTCCATAAAAATGATATTTTTTACAAAGAAATCCCGATTCCCGATTTCTTGCAAAGCCAAAAATGAATGATATTTAAAAAACGAAGAATCAAAGGTATTTACATTATATTTCCAATTTCTTGCTTCGCTTTTTAAATGATTTACAATAATTCTGAGCATTTAATTGAAAAAATGTTTGAAGTTCATACCGAGATTTACGGCGGAAGAGTAGGGTTTCTTTGAGCTTTGCGTTTTTGTTTTTATGTGAAGGAGAAAAGTAATTAATCACAAAATGAGGGGTAAGAACGTCTTTTCGGGGTGGGTTTTAGGACAAAATGGACAATTCAAAAGCCTTGAATAGGCCAGATAATTAATAATACCCCCTCCCATCCGATTTACAAATCGCCAACAACCAGATTGTTTCTTGGGCCCAATCTTTTTGACGAGCCCAATTTGGTGATCCCAAACATGGAGAAAAGGACTGATAACTCCTTTTTCTTGGCTTTTTTCCATTCCCAAATGAGGTAAAATCAATAAATCAGTATCGTTACTACCATCAAAGTAAATAAATACCGCGATTTTAAAGGTTATCATGCAAATATAATAGCTAAAAACTTGAATTTTCTTTCAATCAAACTCAAATATAATATTTTCGACCTCTACAATCCTATTAACTCTGTCACAACCCACAATATCCGTTACTTATCCATTATGACCTTCTGTTTCACTTGATTGTAATTAGACATCAAATAAAATGAGGTACTTAATTTTCTTCATATCATCAATTAATTTGGTTGCTTAACCAACCTATAGAGCTCAACTTAATTAGTAATTATAATGTGGCATGTACTTTAATTCTTAGATATAAGAAATTGATATATATATATAACGACACATAATTAAGTAATTTTTCTTTTTTGTAGTACAAAATCTTGAGAAATGAGAGAGTCAGGTGAGAATCCAACATTGCATAATAAAGTAATAAAACAACAAATTAGCTCATACAATATTACATATATGTTGAGTGTGAAAGAATGATACAGCCTAATTAATAATCGAAAAAATTAAATCCCTATCACATTATATTTTGTCAAATCACTATAGCAGTACTGTAATTAGGCACATATAATCGAAAATAAAATAGAAGATCCAGACTGCTTTGAAAAACATGCATGTCGAAAATACTATTGCTAAGCACGTGTGGACTTTGCTAATAAGATTTTACACATGTTGGGTAGATCAATCTTCTATTGAGATTGCAAAAATGCAATCATATGTAGATTTTATTACTGCTTAGATTTTGCATACAATATTTCTTTACCCCAAATTGTGTATCATTCATATATATTTTTCAAATACATCATCACTATTCCCCAAGTGCAATTATGATGTCATTAATGTACAATTAGTGCATATTTAAAATATTTGGAATATGAGAAGAAATAATCCCAATCTGGCGATAAGTAATTTATGTGAGCTGTACTATAGATTAAAAGAACGTACCATGCTCAAAGAAATCAACCCTTTAACTAACTCTTAAAAAATTAACATCCGTGCCCAAAAGTCCCTCTCTATATATACAAACCTAACTGCCTAAGCATCATTTACTCTATCATCAAGTACTAATAGAGCTCCTCGTGCAGCCAAATTTTAGCTATAATTTTTATTCTAATGGGAACCCCAAAATGCATTAATGTTTTTTTGTGTTAGCCATATCAATTCTTGGCACAGTCTGCTGGGCAACAAAGAATGGTTTTGATGAAGAGGATGTGAGAACTGAATGTGGGATCACGAGATATCCAACTTTGTGTCATCAAACCTTGGCAGGATTAGGTTCAGGGATTCCAAATGTAGATTTATTGTCTGTCCTTATTAACAAGACTATATCGGAGACAAAGCTGCCTGGTTCAAATTTTGAGATACTCAGCTCCCATTTCATCTCACCTGAAGCACAAGAAGTCCGAATGGCCATGGGTAACGCGTTTTTTTTTTTTCAACTTTTTTCCCTTTTTCTTCATTATTGTGATTACTTAATTCTGTCCTGGATTTGGTTTTGGGTGAATTACAAAAACTACCTTCGAGGTTTAGCCTAATTATAACAAAAACACAGTTATCGTTTGAAATTACGAATATTCCCTTGACATTTGTGTTTAGCTCACAAAATTGCTTTTTCAGGAGGCCTCAAGAGTAGAACTGGCAAAATTGACCGGATCAGCCCACATGTAAAATTGAACTGGGATTCATTTTTAGTGGCTCAAAAAGGATATGACCTACTTTGGCCAAATCCAAACGGCCTAACTAAAAATACACTTGTTAGGTTAGGCTAGACCACAAGAAATGCGGTCCGATGAAATTTCGGTCCAACCTTACCCGACCCAATTTTTGACTTGCCCCTTCTACGAGCACCGGGCTGGCCCGACCAAACCCATTGATAACTCTACTCAAGAGGGAGGCATTTGTCATGTGAATACAAAGAAAGATAACTGGAATTTATTGTAATTAAGCTAAATCGCAAGGGCAATTTTTGTAATTATCCCTTTATTCTCTCTTTTTTTTTAGTAGCTTGGTTATTATATCCACGTTCAAGAAGGTTTCTTATACAATTTTATTTGCCTTGTATTAATTAGATTACTGTAACGAGCTCATGAGCATGTCTCTGAAAAGACTCAATCAGGCCCTGAATGCACTACACAAATCTCCAGAAAATCACAAAATGGACATCCAAACATGGCTGAGTGCGGCTCTAACTTTCCAGCAAACTTGCAAGGATTCAGTTGAGAATCAGGCGCCATCAAATGTGTACACGGCTGAAATTTTCAAGAAAATGGACTATCTTTCTCAACTGAGCAGCAACACATTGGTCCTGGCGAACCAAATCATTGGAAACCCGAAAGAAAATAAATCTCTGACGGGCCGTCCGGTTTTTGAACTAGAAAGTACTTTCCCGAGTTGGGTGTCGGGCCCCGACAGGAAATTGCTTCTATCTACGGAAATAACAAATGCAGATGCTGTTGTTGCGAAAGATGGAAGTGGGAATTTTGAAACGGTCTCTGAGGCCATCCAGGCTTCAACGGGTAGCCGATTCGTGATATATGTGAAATCTGGAACGTATAATGAGAAAATTAACACGAACAAGGATTGGATTACCTTAATTGGAGATGGAAAATATTCGACTATCATCTCTGGGAGTAGCAGTGTGGCCAAAGGCTCTAGCCTTCCAGGATCTGCAACTTTTAGTGAGATCTCTCTCTCTCTCTGTCTTTGTTTGTGGGGGTCTGGAAATTGATCACTTGTCTGTCTCAATAACTTATTTAAGTTTTAAGTAATTAAAATTCTTTCAACACAGAGTCGTACATCTACCATATTACAGACTAGTCCACACAATAATTGGGAATTTTTTTATTATTATATCGAATGCCGTCATTTTAATTTAGGTAGCAGGATTGAGAAGGATTAATTGCAAAATTGGTTTTGTAACTTTGGGATAGTAGCATTTTAGGACTTTTTTTTTTCAGCTTGTAATTTAGGATATTAATTTAGAAAACTCGCACATTGAGGACATATTTGATAGGAAATTCAGAATTGGACAGATTGCTAACATTACTGCCACCTCATGACCCAAATTGGGGATTTTAAATTTTCCTACAAAGGCATGTTATATATGTGTTCGAGTCATCATCCAAATCAATAATTTCGCCAAAAATTGAAAATTCGCAATAGGCACAAAATTTCAGTTGGGAACTCCTATTCCTTGTCAAATTTACATCGTGTTTTAATACATTATGTGAATGTCACATAAAATTGAAATACCATATGAAATGAGAGATGTGGATGATGTAGGGATCAATCTTATGCTACAATTGTAGAATTTTGTGTTTTAAGGGCGATCGATCCAACTTCGATATCATAAGAGTGTGTGTCCATTTTACCTAAAAAAAAAAAAGAGGAGACACGTTGATGTATGCCTATCTACTTAGAGCATCTCCAACCCATGACAACAAATTTGGTGTGAAAATCACACCAAATTTGGTGTTTTGGTGTAATTTTTCAAAAAACCATCTCCAACCCACTACACTAAATCTTACACCAAATGAGTATTTTAATATTTTTTTCATTTTGGAATAATAAATTTATTTATTTATGCAATTATTTCTTTTGCTTATGTTTTATTACTATTAATGGAACTAAATAAAAACTTATATTTAACTAATACTACATTAATTAATTATATTGCAAAATAAATATTACAACTAATATCACAATAGATAAAAAATACTAAATTGTACACTAGACTATAAAAACGACAAACCTAAAACAAATATTTAAAGACAAAAGAAGATTAATACATTACTAATTCTCGAAATTAGTATATTCACCCCACACGTATTTTATGATAGACAAAATAAATATTTAAAAGTAAATATTTTATAATAGACTTTGATGCTTTTTCAATTAAATTATAATTTTATTTATTAATTATTGTAGCTAATAGAAAATTTTAAGTTTAGTTTATAATAATTTATTGATAAATATTAACTATTGTTAGTTATTATAATTGTTCATCTAAAATAATAACTATATAAAAAATTTAAATAACTAAAATTATGTTACAAATGAAATATATATCAAATATAGGATACAATAGGAATTAAAAGTTTGAAGTAGAAGAAATTGGAGGGCAAAGAGGGAATATTTGTATTACACCAAATTTGGTGTAAGGTGTAATATTTAGAGTTGGGTTGTAGGGAGTTTTTTGGATATGTGGGTCTTGTTTGTTTATATTTCCAACAACATATTTCCAATTTCCAACTATTCATAAAATCAGAATCATGTTTGTTTATAAATTTTCCAATGGAAATTATCATTTTCACATTCCATTTTTCACATAAAACTACATCTCAATCATATAATTTCAATTCTCAACCCTATACACTATCCTACATCACTCATCAATCATTATTCTCATCTTTTCATCCAATTATATACATGGGACCCATTACCAACTCTATCCACTTAAATTATTATTATTTTTTAATTATTTCTACCTAATGGGACCTACTACCCTACAATCTTACAAATATAATATTATATATCTAATTAAATTATTCAACCACTATCAACTTTTCAAATTATTATATATATAAAATAATACTTCAAGACTACTCAACCAAACACAATCTCATTTTCAAACCTACATAAAACTCATTTTCATTCACTCATCCAAACATATTTCCAATTTTCACATTTAAAACCAATAATTCTCAAAATTCAATTTCCAACACTAAACAGAAATGGTCCATGGAAACATAACCATACAAGGCTTGGTGTTTTGGTGTGGGATTTGAAGTTGGGTTGGAGTTGGTTTTATAAAGATCAATTTTGTCGTCACTATATATTTTCCAGCAACAATATATATGGAATTAACTGTGCCCTATCCTATTTCGTCTACCAGCAATTACAGGCGACGGCTTCATTGCTCGGGATATCGGCTTTCAGAACACGGCAGGTCCCCAAGGACAACAAGCCGTGGCGTTAACCGTCGCCTCCGACCAGTCCGTTTTTTACAGATGTAGCATCGCGGGTTACCAGGACACGCTTTACGCTTTATCCTTCCGCCAATTTTACCGCGAATGCGACATTTACGGCACAATAGACTTCATATTCGGTAACGCCGCCGCCGTGTTCCAGAGCTGCAATCTGGTCCTCCGCCGCCCGGGCAGCCACGGCGCCTACAACGTGATTCTGGCGAGCGGCCGCACAGATCCCGGGCAGAACACCGGTTTCTCCGTCCAAAACTGTAGAATAACCGTCGGGTCGGATTTCGGGCCCGTCAAAAGCTCATACGAATCCTATTTGGGCCGGCCCTGGAAACAGTACTCGAGAGCGGTGGTGATGCAGTCGAAAATCGACGGCGCGATTTCGCCGAGGGGGTGGGTTGAGTGGCCGGGGGCCGGAGCTTCTCTGTATCGAACGCTGTATTTTGCAGAGTATGAGAATGTGGGCCCTGGAAGCGGGGTTTCTGGAAGGGTGAGCTGGCCTGGATTTCGTGTTATTGGGACGTCTGAGGCTATGAAATTCACTGTTGGTAATTTTATTGGCGGGGATTCGTGGTTGCCGTCTACGGGTGTCACTTTCATTTCTGGTCTCCATTGATTTGTAATTGCTAGTCAGAAATTGGGGTGAAAAAATGGAAAGCATGGAAAAACTTTTATTAATCTGAAGGAAATTTTTGGTTTGAAGCATTATTTATATGTTTTCATTCTCTACATATTTAAGACCAGTGAAGGAAAAGGTATATAAGTTTTTATGTATTTAAATTTCAGTTAATTATTGTGTTTGAATTGAATTACGTAAACTTTTAATCAATTTAAGCACAATATATGCTTTTTTTTTAATAAATATTTTTTTTTTTTAAAAATCCAACGAGAAATATTTTTTTAATAAATATTTTTTACAATAGAGCTATTCATTTTTCACAAAATCTTTAGTAATAATAAATTTGCTAATTAAATATAGGTGTTGTAGGAAAAAAAATGTAGAGGAAATTAAAGTAAACCCCCTGTATTATGAGATGGTCTCCTGTCAGACCGTCTAACGGATCTATATCCGTCGGATGGATCCTAACCACAAACCCGATCCATACCCAACCCGCAACCCAAAAAAAAAAAAAAAAAAAAAAATGTGTGCTTTTTTTTGCAGCTATCGCTACTCGAGAGGCAGTAATCGGACCTCGTTTATTGATTATAGGAATCGGACGAGGAGCGGTTTTGTCTCTCTTTTCGGCAATCTCGATGGAGTCGTTTAAAGCTTAACTCACCGAAGAACAATGCTCGGGATTTCGACGGAGAACTTTTCCTCCTTCTAGAGCTATTTGCTCATATTTATACGAATGATCACGTTATTTGCATCATTCCTTGAATTATTTCTTTGTATTTTTTACTTTATATGTTCCCATTATTTTGTGTTCCATGATTAGTTTCGTGGTTTGGTTTCTAATGCATGATTTTACATTTAGGTTTAGTTTTGTTTTTGCGAAAGTGATATTTGAAGACGAAGCATTTGTTTGATACATGTTTTTATATTAATTTTAATGATTTTATTTTATCACCAAAACAATGTTTTTAAAGGTTGTCCAAATACTCCTAAATGATTTAAAATGATTTTAATATTTTAGGAGTATTTTCTCAAAGTTTATTTTCGTCTAAATTGGACAACGCTTTTAATGATTTTACGTTATTGGGTTTTCACTCTCAAACGATGTTTCTAAATGTTGTCCTAATACTTCCGATCGGTTTAAAATGTTTTTACTAAATTTTCGGAGTATTTCTTGAGTTTTATTTTCGACACAAATTGGACAATATTTGTCTCGTGGTCGGACGGGCCGCCCTATAGGGCAACCCATACACGAAGATGTTTTTAGAAAGCAGAGAAAATGAGACGGAAAGAAAAAACAAGTGTCGACCGGCCGCCGCGGGCGTCGGCCGGTCGGTCGGCGGCCGCCCGGGTGCGGCCGTGCAGACTGCAAGTGTGTTTTGAAACGAACGTTTAATCCTTGCAAAATCCATGAGGGGGACCGGTTGGGGTGATGGTCGGCCGGCCGAGGTAGCGTCGGACGGCCGCCTGTGTTATTTTTTGTGTATTCTTTTCAACGTCTATTTCGTGCGACCGGCCGCCCTATGTTTTGACAAAAATTTCGATCGTTTGACTTGACAAAGACAAACTTTCCTTAAATTGTGGGATTGATTTCTAACAGCTATATTCTTGATTTTAATTGTATTTTTCGAGATTTTCAATCCCAAGAGGAGCCTATGATTGATCAATCATCTCCTATAAATAGAGGAAGTTTTGGAGCAACCAATACAACAATTGAGATACAACACAACAAGATACACTTCAAGCAAACACTTGGTCTTTCATAGTCATTATTCTTGTTGTATAATTGCTAGCTTATCACTTTCACATCTTTGAGGTCTAGGCTATTCTTGATTACACTTGCACTCAATTGTATTATTCATTATCGAGTTGTAATCTTGAATTTGTGGTCGTCATTCAAACACAAGATATCCTTGTGAGTGTTCTTGTGGTAAGAACACACTTGGGTGATCTAGGTGTTAGGTGTAAGAAGATTGTGGTAATCTTCTTGTTGAGGTGTTGAAGAATTTGGTATTCTTCCGGGTTGAAGATTGTGGTAATCTTCACAAGGTGCCGTTGGAGATTGTGGTAATCTTCAAGAAGAGATTGTGGTAATCTCAAAGGTGGTGTTGAAGAAGAGTGTGGTGCTCTTCAAGGTGTTGTAAGTTGAATTTGTATTAATTTTGGTAATTAATAAAATTCTTTTTCTTTTCGAAATCCATCCAGGATATCTTTGGGGTGGTAGAGGATTAGGCCCTATGTGGGTTGAACCTCTTTAAATCGACGTGTGTTGTTTACATTCCGCACCTTCATTATTTTGTTTGAGCATTCGATTGTTAAAAGAGGGCGAAATCGAAAAGATGGAGATAATCTATTCACCCCTCAGATTATCGTAGCGCTTGGACTTACAAGTGGTATCAAAGCCAAACTCTTTGGCAAGCTCGTTTCACATCGCGAGTGAAGAGAAACGATCAACGCGCTCTGAACGAAGCTCATCTATCCGGCACCTCCACCACCAAGCCACCTCGGTTTGATTCCAAAAATTTTATATTTTGGAAAGAAAGAATGGAATGCTACTTACAAGGTTGCGGGTTCGACATTTGGAACACCGTCATTAATGGAGAATCCATTCCGATGAAAGATACACCACACACCTTAAAAGGCTTCAAAAAGCTCAATGATGAAGAGAAGAAAATCATCTCCTCAAATGGTAAAGCTCTTAATATCTTACATTGTTCACTTACCACTTTGGAATTTGATCATATTGTAGGTATTCGATCGGCACATGGAGTATGGCAAAAATTAGAAGCCATCTATGGAGTATTTGCAAATGAAAGGAGTCAAACAAAAGCATCTACTTCTCAAGATCATACAAGCTCAAATTTAAGGAATAAGCCTCCTACAACTTCCAATTATGAAGAAGTTGAATATTGTTTTATGGGCATCAATGAAGAAAATGAGGTATGTCTTAAGCCCTCTACTTCTTATGATATTGTTATTCAAAATGATTATAGTGATTTGCAAAATGATTTTGATGAGCTACAAGATGAATTCCAAAACTTACTTGTTAAATACAAAAATTTGAAAAAGGAATTCATTGTTTTGAAAAATGATAAGGATAGTTTATTTACTTCCTATGAATCACTATCATGTGCTCACACCACCACACTTGACAAGGTTAGAAACCTTGAAAAAGAAAATAGTACTCTCGTTGAGAATATTGATTGCATGAAAAAGGATTTATTAAAATCCAACTTGAGTACCAATAAAATGTCCAATATTGTTGATATTCATAATTGTGATAAAGGACTTGATCATAAGCCTAATGTTGTTAATCATATGAAAAAGGATCAAGTCAATATGCATATTGGTCATTATGCTCCTAGAATTATTACTTGTTTTTATGTGGCAAAAGGGTCATACGGCTAATACTTGTCGGGCTAGAAATAGCTCTAATTATTGTTGGAGACCTAAAAGTCTCAAAGCTAATCCTAAAGGACCCAAAACACATGAGGGTACCACAAAACAATGTCATATTAGGTACCGTGAAATAATGATCGAAGAAAAGTTATATCACACGAAGACATCAAATGACCATTTCATTTGATCAAAGAAGGAGAAACTATTTTCGACAAAGCCAATTTCAAGAAGAAGATATAATCAAAAATGGGAAGAACACAATCCTTGAAATGGCAAAGACATCATCAACAAGATGATTTTCAAAGAAGAAGAGACCATCAACAATGGGAAGGTAACCAACCTTGGAAATGGAGTAACCAAAGAAGTCATCATCAACAAAGTGACTTCTCAAGGGGAAGATATCATCAAGAATGGGAAAGGCACAACCCATGGAAATGGCGTAATTGGTAACCCGTATCTCCCTATTTAAATATGCATTTTATTTTGTTATGCATGCTTTTATTTGTGTCTTAATTGCAAAATGATTTTTCAAGTATTTATTTTTAGGTCTCTTATATATTTATGAGTTTCAATATTTTTAAAAGAGACCTTGCATGTTTTTTTTTAAAACTCTTGAGCTTTTCATTAGACTTATGTGGCTTATTATCTCTTATGAAATCTTATAGCATAAGCTCTTTTTTATCTCATATTATTTGCCTACACTTGAATCTTCTATGTTATCTAAGAATTGTGTAGGATACATATTTCATACTCATTGGCTATTACGTCATCAAGTTTCTTAAACCATCGAGGTATGTCTACTCTATCTCGTCCTTAAAACTCGATTTTATGCTTATGCACATATCTTTCAAGATATTTCATTTTGACCCTTAAGTGCCCCTAATTGATCTTGCAAATATTCTCTCTTAAAAGGCACTACGTGTTTAGTCTATGTTTTCCAAAACCCATATTTGTTGGATTTAGTCCAAACTTACATTTTTGCAAAGTTTTAAAACTTTTGGGGTGAAAAATCGAATTTTGGAAAACTCGGGAGAAAGAAAAATTACAGGGACGGTCATAGCAGGGGGGCGGCCGCCCGCACCTCGACCGGTCGCACCCCACCTCGGCCCGGTGGCCGCCCAGGTTAATTTTTGCACTTTAAAACATTCTGTCTTGATTCGTGAAACAGACTCAAAAAATCCCCCAAAACCCTTGTTCAGCGATTTCTTTTTTTTTCTTCAAAATCTTCATTTCTTCATCATTTTCACGATTCTTGTTGCTAATCTTCTCTTTTTCACAAGAATCTTACATATATGGCTCCTCCAAAGAATTCCACGGTCGAAATCCCATCTCCAAGCGTAGAAGGGGCGGAGAGGGTTCGTCAAGAAATCGGCAAGAGGAAGCCGAACAAAGGATATTCGAGCCGCTCAAAGAAACGTGGCTCAAGAAGGTGATGATGTTCAAAATCCCATTTCTCTCTCGGGCCCAAATTACCAGGAGCTACGCGAACGATTTCGCTCCAAAATTGCCGTTGGGCGCTTAAAGGTAAAAATCCTTTGTTACTCAAGCCCCTAATTCCCACAATGTTCTTAATTTTATTCATAAATATGCGGAATGGTATTATGAGGACTCGGGAATGGGAGGAAAATCGATTGCTCGGACTAAAATGTGTCGTTTTAGTTCTTTTACAAATGAGTATCCTACGATTAGAGGATTTTTTGAGGAGCAAGGTTGGATGTATTTATGGGAGCATGCTTATGTGTTGTATGATGATGATATTATCCAACTCTTTTATGCCAATATGTGGGTCGAATATGATAATGATAGAAAGCCGATTGCCGTTAATTCGCTTATAAAGGGTCGCCATTTTAGATGGACTCCCAATGATATTTGCCGGCTTTTACATGTTAGAGAAGGTGGTTGGGATTATTTCTCTTGCGGGACATGGAATGATGAAATGTTGGGGGTATCGATGAAAGAAGTCAAAACGTATTTGGGAGTATGGCCTAAGTATTCTTTGTTGGCAATGACACTTGAGCATCGCATTTTATCGGTCATTGTCGCTTATTGCATTTGTGGTAAGTCGGGAAAGATGCCTAGCAATATGGATTATTTTTGACTTATAAGATTGCTAGGAGGAACCACTTAACTTTGGCGCCATACTTATTCAATGTCTAATCGAGTCCATTACTCAAGGTAATAAGAAGTTGGTTATGGGAAATTGGATTTGTAAACTTCTTATTCAATCGGGACTTCCTTCGTCGGAGTTTAACTCGGAAGTTTTTCAAAATGACTTCGACATTGATAATATCTCCCAAATAGTCACGATGCGCAAGAATATGGACATCCGACCAACCAAAATGGCGAGAGGAAGAGGTCAAGAGTCTCCGATCCCAATGACATCTTTGATGACGCAGGGGCCGCAAGATTGGTGGAAGAAGGCGAACCGAGCAATCCGGAGGGAAATACCGGTGCTCAACCGCCTAGGAGGTATACTCAAGCCGAATTTGATGAGATGAGGGCTTTTCATGAGACGAGGTATGAGGCTTTGGAGCAAAAGACCTCTAAAATGCAAAAGTCTATCGGCAAGTTAAAGAAATTCATCAAGGACTTTATTCCCGGATCTTGCTTCTCCTCGGATGAGGAATGATGTTACCCCACCCCCTTTACTTTCTAGCATTTTCATTAATGATGTTTTGATGAATCTTTGTAAAACTCATTTGTACTAATGATATTTGCTTGTTTTTCTTAAAAGGGTTAATATTGCAAGTTGATAATGACTTGTGGATAATCATGACTTTGATGGAGTATTTGATGGTAAAAATACTCTATAGCATTGTTTGATAATTGGTATGAAGTACTTGATGGTAAAAGTGCTTCTTTTATTGCTTTGTTATGCTTAGTTGAATATGTTGGGACATTTGATACATGTATTGTTGAAAGCATGACTTATTACTTGATGGTTGCTCTAATTGTTGGCATTTGTAATGCCTTGATCATTCTTAGCTTATCTCAATTGGGTTGAACCCTTGAGAATCTACTTTGAGCTTCTAAATTGATGAACAAATTATTGCATATAGTGCATATGATTTTTTGAGCTTTGAAATGAGGTTGATTGATGATATGAAAATTTTTGGCTTGAACCATTTACAAAGGTTATATACAACCTCTTCTATTTTTTTCACGCACAAGGTGTTTGTTTAAATGTTTCAATGAAAATTTCAACTTCTACATGATTCTCTCGCTTCCAAAAGTCTTCTATACTCATTGAAATCATGTTTTGGGAAATAAAACGAGCGCATGAACTCTTCATGATATATTTCTCCCATTTTCCTTGGTTTTTAAGCCAAAATTGCTCAATGGTTGATAAACCATTTCTTTGGTGCACTTTAATATACTTCTATGATGTTTCTATCATCCTAACATTCTTTTTGATGATTCCAAAGGGGGAGAAACAGGAAATTGGCTCGTTAGCTCAAAGAAGCTAATAAGAGCTTGTCATAAAAGCTATAAGCTATGGCTCATAAAAGCCATAAGTTGTGATTTATTTTTAGTCCAATTGTTGCTTGATGGACTTATATTATTACTTAATGTTGTTTTTGTGACAGGGGAGCTTATAAGCTCTTGAATAAATTGTAAAAGCTAAAGCTTTTAGCTTATGGATTATTGCTCTTACATTATTCTTGATGTGCCTGTGGATAGGGGAGCTTGTGCTTATTTTTGAAAATATTTACTCCCTATTTGGTTGCTTTAATATTTTTGGAAATTTTGGTTGCTTCCAAACGGTCAAATGTTCTTACCGGAAAATCATTTCTAAAATTGCTCTCTTAGTTTGTGTAAAAATTGTTTTGGTTTGTAATCATCAAAAAGGGGAGATTGTTTGATACATGTTTTTATATTAATTTTAATGATTTTATTTTATCACCAAAACAATGTTTTTAAAGGTTGTCCAAATACTCCTAAATGATTTAAAATGATTTTAATATTTTAGGAGTATTTTCTCAAAGTTTATTTTTCGTCTAAATTGGACAACGCTTTTAATGATTTTACGTTATTGGGTTTTCACTCTCAAACGATGTTTCTAAATGTTGTCCTAATACTTCCGATCGGTTTAAAATGTTTTTACTAAATTTTCGGAGTATTTCTTGAGTTTTATTTTCGACACAAATTGGACAATATTTGTCTCGTGGTCGACCGGGTCGCCTCTATAGGGCAACCCATACCCGAAGATGTTTTTAGAAACAGAAAATGAGACGGAAAAAGAAAAAAGCGGTCGGCCAAGTGCGCGCAAGGCGTCGACCGGTCCCGGTCGGCCGGCCGCCAGTGCGGGCGTACTGCACTGCAAGTGTGTTTTGAAACGTAACGTTTAATCCTTGCAAAATCCATGAGGGGGACCGGTTGGGGTGATGGTCGCACCGGTCGAGGTAGACGTCGACCGGCCGCCTGTGTTATTTTTTGTGTATTCTTTTCAACGTCTATTTAAATGCGCGACCGTCGCCCTATGTTTTGACAAAGAAATTTCGACCGTTTGACAAAACAGACAAACTTTCCTTAAATTGTGGGATTGATTTCTAACAGCTATATTCTTGATTTTAATTGTATTTTTCTGTAGATTTTCAATCCCCAAGAGGAGCCTATGCTTGATCAATCATCTCCTATAAATAGAGGAAGTTTTGGAGCAACCAATACAACAATTGAGATACAACACAACAAGATACACTTCAAGCAAACACTTGGTCTTTCATAGTCATTATTCTTGTTGTATAATTGCCTAGCTTATCACTTTCACATCTTTGAGGTCTAGGCTATTCTTGATTACACTTGCACTCAATTGTATTATTCATTATCGAGTTGTAATCTTGAATTTGTGGTCGTCATTCAAACACAAGATATCCTTGTGAGTGTTCTTGTGGTAAGAACACACTTGGGTGATCTAGGTGTTAGGTGTAAGAAGATTGTGGTAATCTTCTTGTTGAGGTGTTGAAGAATTTGGTATTCTTCAAGGTTGAAGATTGTGGTAATCTTCACAAGGTGCCGTTGGAGATTGTGGTAATCTTCAAGAAGAGATTGTGGTAATCTCAAAGGTGGTGTTGAAGAAGAGTGTGGTGCTCTTCAAGGTGTTGTAAGTTGAATTTGTATTAATTTTGGTAATTAATAAAATTCTTTTTCTTTTCGAAATCCATCCGGATATCTTTGGGGTGGTAGAGGATTAGGCCCAGGTGGGTTGAACCTCTTTAAATCGACGTGTGTTGTTTACATTCCGCACCTTCATTATTTTGTTTGAGCATTCGATTGTTAAAAGAGGGCGAAATCGAAAAGATGGAGATAATCTATTCACCCCCCCAGATTATCGTAGCCGCTTGACTTATTAAAGATTAATACAAGTATTAGTATCGCCTAATACTTTTATGGAGAAATATTAATACATTTTATAAGAAAAACTAATACGTTGCAGGAGCACTACTAAAATACTCTCTAGAAATTATTAATACTTTTTCAAGAAACTACTAATACTTTTTCGATGGACAACTAATACATTTCAAAGAGTATATTCATGAGAAATCTTAATTATATTCAGGGAACTATTAATACATTTCATAAGAACTGTTAATACTTTTAGAAGGATGACTAATACTTTTTAGAAGGACTATTAATACATTTCGGTGAAAAATTTAATTTATTTCAAAGAACTACTAATACTTTTTCGAGGAACTACTAATACTTTTTTGAGGGGTTGTTAATACAATTCGGGAGTATATTCGGAGAAATACTAAAAACTCTTCAAGAAACTACTAATACATTTTAAGAATCGTTAATACTTTTTAGAAGGACGACTAATACATTTGTAAGAATCGCTAATATCTTGGTGTTCCTGAAAACTACTACAACACCACCGCTAATATTACAGAATGCCACCGGATCTCAGGAGATCCGTTTAACAAAGTCGAGACCGTTAGACGGTCCGACATGAGTTTTTGTCCAAGATTATTCGTGTTTTAACATTTTACCATATAAACTATTTTTTTTACACTTAACCATATGAACTATGAATTTTTTTGCACTTTGCCCTATATGGACAGTTTTACCCATAAAATTTTATTTTTTTATATAATACAAATGGTTCATTACGATCATATCCAACCATCGTGCTTCCGTATAAAAATAATGTCTTAAATTCATACATTGTTTGATTGGAATGTAGCTGAGTATTTCTGTTTTGTGCGAATATTTTTATCACTAATTGACTAAAATTATACTTTTTTTTTCTTTTTCAATTGGTAGTGACAAATACTTAAAATTGGTTGCTAATGTATAAAGTTAGCGGCATTTTTTTTTTGTCGTATTGGTACGAACCATTGTGATGAATGTTAAGGTTGAGTGTAAGGAGCAATCATAAAATTGTATGTGTGACAAGCCACCCAAAAATTGACTAAAAATACCTAACCACATTTTGTTGAAACAATGTATGAATTTTTAGGAAAATTTTAATTTTATATATGATGAGATAGACCCAATGACCACAATGTCCTATTGTCATTATTGTAAGAAAAATAAAATTTTAAGGCAAAACTGTCAATAGAAGGCAAAGTGCAAAAATTTTACACACTTCATCTATACTTATACTTATTATTATAAAAGTGTGAATAGGTTTTAAGGTTTCTTGAAAATTTTGAATTGCCAAAAAAGTCCTTATGATAAAGTTAGCTTTAAGGGTAAATAAGTAGTTTTCTATAATGGTTTTGCTTTTATTTGTTTAAAAATATTGACAAGTATCTCTTTATATTCCAAACCCTTCTTATATGATTTATTTCAATTTTAATTATTAGAATATTTTAAATTTTAAGATAATATTCATTTTATATTATACTAGATATCGAGAGCTTTCCAACCATATGTCATAAGCATATATAAAGGACTTCATATGAGAGATTTAGCTATTTAAAGTTGAGTGTTATGCAAAATTACACATAATATCTTTCTTTAATTTTCTAAATAAATAAATACATCAAAAAATACAAAAGAGTATGAATTTATAGAAAAATGAATAGAAAAAATAAATAAATAAAATAATTAATTTTATTGAGAGAATTTTAGCCATTTAAAGTTGAGTGTTATGCAAAATGTACACATATAATATCTTTATTTAATTTTCTAAATAAATAAATATATCAAAAAAGGAAAAAAAAGATGAATTTACAACAAAATGAATAGAAAAAATAAATAAATAAAATAATTTATTTTTATTTTATTCAAAATAAATAGTAGGACAAAATACATTTTCTAAACTTCACTATTGGTTGAAAAATCCATATAGTAATAAATTTATCATCTATCACACACCCTAAATTATGAGATAATATTTTTTTGGTTGGAGTAAATGATACATTTGTTAGTGTGGGGTGATGGGAATTTGTGACTATTAAAAATTTCAAGGAATCTTATGTTTTTCCCATACAAAATAATTAGTTTTTTAGATAAGTTAAATAAATTTTTGTACTAAAAATTTGAATAATTATTATTTTGTTTCTAAGATTTATTCATTCATCTTTATGTATGTTTCCCCTAATAATGGATATACGGTTTAACATGATTTAGATTCAATTATCAGTTTATTTTATTCGTGTATACTTTTGATAAAAACAAATCGACCATTGTGACAATGTAAAGTTGAATTTGCAAAACATATGATTTTAAATCTCAAGGTGAGTGGATGAGATATGAATAATATTTGTTTAATTTTGATTATTCATAATCGTATATTTATAATTTCTTTACCTTTTTTAAGGGTTTACATATTTCTATTGTAAAATTAAATAAATAAAAAATAAAAGAGAAATGATTTTACAAAGAAAAATTACAATAACAATATAAAACAGCTAATACTCATAGTTTTGATCCTAAATTAAAAAATTAGTTCCAAGAAGAAACAATGTAAGAGAACTATTTTTTTTAACATTTATTTATGCACTTATGTTTTTATGCATACACCAATTGACCTTTTAAATCCTATAATTTAGAATCATTTATCAATTTTAATAATATATCATTGTATATTCTTTTAATTAAATAAGCCCAAAGATAAATAAAATAATAAAAAATGAAATTAACTACAAAAGATATTTAAAAGGATAAGTATGTATTCTCAAACTTAACGAAATATAATTATAAATTATATTTTCATATGGAGGAATAGGGAGCGGGATTTTTTTAATTTTGATTATATTTTTCTTGGCATAATAAAATTTTAATTAATTGGATGACAAGTCTAACAAGCTTGGATAAAAAAAAAAAAGAAACTAAGTTATTTTATTGTAACAAAATATTTTACTTTTAAATTATAAATAAGAAGTTAATATGACTTTTAATAATCTTATTCTATTTTACATATCTGGAATTTTAGATTGAAACTATCATTTCTATTAAATCTCTTCTATTTTATGGTAGTTTTTTTTATTTATTACTTATATAGAGGTGTATTGGTTAAAAAAACTACATCAATAAACAAACTTTGATTTACAAAAATAAAAATTAATATAATAAATTTAAATAAATTTTAATAAAATGCAGTTAAAATTGGTGTATATATACTATTTTAAGAATGATAGAAGAAATATTGAAGAAAAATCACTTATGTATGTACATTTTAACATTTATGACAACAATTATTTTTTGTTGAAAACGTACATACACCCTTAATAAATTATATAAGTTTAGGTAAAAAGATATCTATTATATTATTGAGGTAGTGAAATAATCTAACTTAACAAAAAAAATGTAATATGATATGAAAATAAGAATCAAAATCTGAATTAAAGAAGTATATACATATCTATATGCTACGAAAAACTTAAAAAAGATTAATAATCTGACATTTATATCATAAGTATATATTTCCTAATCTACATGTTGATATGTTAATCTTTTACTTTAAAAATATTGTATTAAATTATGCACAATAAGTATAAAACTTACTTGATATTTGAATGGTGACCACAACATCAAATTTGATTGAATTTTTTCATCAAAAAGTTTATTTATGGATCAAAGTAATATATTTCCTTGTTATTTCAATAATAGACATGATTTTGGAAAATAAATTGTTCATTATAATTTAAATATTAATTTCATTAACGAAAGTATCGATTTTAGTCAACTTTAAATCTTAAGTCTCTTTGAAGATATAAGCACTATATATCAATTTTATATATAAAAATTAATTATGATCTTGATCTAACATTTTGTAGTGTCTTTGTTAGATCGAAAGTGCTTATGGATTTGACGATCGCCCCCCACAAACCAACACGAAGTCTTTTTTCTAGCGCGTTTTGTCCTCACTCACGCCGCACTCGAAACTTCCCGGGGTCACCCATCCCACGTTCTACCCAGGTCAAGACGCTTAACCTCGTAGTTTCTATGTAATGGACAATTGAAAAGAAGATGCACTGTTGGTATGAGTAGTACATATCTAATCATTTAAGCTCTACTTTTTAACTGCCCAACCTAAGTTGATTCTCGTAGGGCACCCCTACGCTTCACAACAAGAAATAAGCAGAGCCCCACACTAAGTGGTGGACGGACATGAGGGGCTTCGCAAGAATCCATATGGATCCTCGGCAAGTTGGCATGACATTACCCGACAAGACAAAGAAATCCTAAGGGTGATCGCTGGGACCCCATAATCCCAATAATCTCCCCGGGCCGCACCGGCGGATTTGAACTTGCAACCTCGCTCGATACCGCAGTTGTTAGGATCGAAAGTGCTTATCGGATTTGACGATCGTCCCCACAAACCAACACGAGTCTTTTAGCGCGTTTTGTCCTCACTCACGCCGCACTCGAAACTTCCTGGGGTCACCCATCCCATGTCTACTCCAGGTCAAGCACGCTTAACCTCGTAGTTTCATGTAATGGACATTTAAAAGAAAGATGCACCTTGTTGGTATGAGTAGTACATATCTAATCATTTAAGCTCTACTTTTTAACTCCTCAACCTGTTGATTCCCGTAGGGGCACCCCTACGATTCACACAACGGAAATAAGCAGCAGCCCCACACTAAGTGGTGGACGGACATGAGGGGCTTCGCAAGAATCCATATGGATCCTCGGCAAGTTGGGCGCCACAGCTCCGCATGCAAGATGCAAATCCTAAGGGTGATCATTTGGGACCCCATAATCCCAATATGTACATATATATGTATTGTTAAAGTAATAATTTAAATTTTGGTCAAACATTGTTTTCATAGTTATGCATTTTAAAACATGTCCCACTCTTGACCAATTTAATTTTTAAAATGTGTATTTTTCAAGTGAAACAGATTTTATTGTAAATGTTATATTAACAAAGATCTAAATAACATTTTTCAAGTTTTTCTTCTAAATTTTACAATGATAGATATATCATTTTCAATCCTCTTTACTTTTAACTTTTTTGTTATACTTTTTCGTATTATATTTTATTTTGTTAAATATAATTTTATCTATGAATAACAATATACATACATACAATTAATAAATAAAAAGTTGTGATGGAATATCAAGAGACAAAAAAGAACAATAATTTGAGTCGATTCAAAAAGTTATATTATTTCTTGCTTTGTGGTTTAAAAGTAAAATTTTAAACATTCATATATAAATTTCTATATATGGATAACAATTAATCCTTTAATCAAATACTCAAATGTACATATTGACATTCTTGATCAATATCAAATTCATCATCTGGTAAAAACCGATTTAATATTAGGTCGAAGATTTAAATTTACGAAGATATTTATTTTTAACATTTTAAGCATTCAAATACATGCATTATAATGCATTATACTTTTGTGTTGTGTTGCAAATTTTATGCTACATTGAAAGATGCTCACCGACAAAGATAAAATGAATAAATGATTTTTTTATGCTTAAGATAATAAAAAGATAGGCGTATCAATTTATATATGATGTTTTTTTCCGATGTCACCAAAAAATAAAAATTAAGACCTATATTTTGCTTGAAAATGTCACATGCATAGAACACGACAACTAAAAAGTGAGGAGTTTTTTTGTTATGTCATCCTTATAAAACTGATATACTGAGCTTAACCTATGTTTTACGGTTATTTGACATACTTCAAGACTATTATATTTCATATTCTATAATTTTGTTGTAGAGTTCTGAATGATGGGTTATTCTTTGGATATGCTCCGTTGGATAGATTTTTAGAATGTAAAGTGATTTTTTTTAAAAAAAAAAAAACATGAAAGACGTAATTGATGTCTTTCATATTATTTATTTAAATGTATTAATTAATATTTTTTACTGTTATTAAATTTGTCATTACTATATTACATAACTAATTTTTGATATAAGAATTAATTAGAATAATTATTAATCACATCAGTACACTCAATAACAAAAAATTATGTGGAAACAATAAATTTATGATGTCGTGCATGCTCCTAATGATAATAGAATGTAGCATAACTATTATTATTCTCTATGATGTGGTTCTGTCATTTACTTGATATGTAAATGTGACTATTCTTTCAAATTGAATCAATTTATTGACCGTTTTCAATTACAATTGATTAGTCTATTTTATCTTTATTTTTATTATATAAATAATTAATTTAATCATGGAGAACATGAGAAAAATTGGATAATAGTCAAGTGGTTAAGACTTTTATCCGCCTAGAGGTATGTGATTTGATTCCCATCATCCTTCTCCTCCGACCATATGTACTTAATTATTAAAAAAAAGGAGAACGTTAATCAAAATATTATGGGAACTAAGCTTTTAAATATAAAAGAGAATTTTACTTTTTCATCGTTTCTTAACAAAAAAGGCACATGTGGTGAATGAAAAATGAATCTTGTAGTCAAACCGATTTAAAAGATAACATCCATTAGGAAATAGAGTAAAAGAGAAATGCATCCATACGTCAACCAATCATGCTCGGGCTAAAAGTGCATTAAAAATAATCAAAAAAATCTCAAAGATAATTATTAAGAAGTAGACACTAAAAAAAATAAACAAGAGATGCATTAATTTAAAACGAATACTTAGATTTTTTTTTTAATTTATATATAGATTGCTCATTAGTTTTTTTTTTATATCCATTGTACTTTGTTAGCGATAATATCATTTAAGTATCATGTTTTTTAGTTCAAAAATGTTTTAACCATATTTCACCAACAAATAAGTTTAAATTTAGTCATTCAAAACTTTCTTTTATGATCAAAATACATGAAAGATATTTCTTATAAATACATATAATATAATAAAATTGATTCCATTTTATAGATTTAATTTGAATTAAATTAATAAAATTATTTGGTTCACGTGCAACACACGTTCACCTTACTAGTATGATGAAATGTAGCAAAAATAGTTTATTTAGTAGAGAGGGGTTAGGTAATATCCTCAAAACTGTATTTCAAAATTAATTTTTTCTGAAGAGAAGAAGTAAAAAAAAAGATGGTACAATTTAGCAAAAAAACAACTCTGGGATGCACAAATAGTTGCTTGCTCTTTCCTAAGGAAAACTTGTTTGGAAAAAGGACGAAGTTTTGTGAAAGTAAAATGATGCGAACAACTGAATATGTAGATGTGATGTATATTATACACTTGACTCTGATTACTGAAAGATTCAGAAAAGAATATACAATCAAAAATTTTGGCAAAGAAAATAGCCTTCTGCATCCAGGTCTCCAAGCAGATACCAGATGAGGCAATTTTGGAAGGGGGAAAAGAAAAAAGAGTAAAGACATATTCATATACAAGAATGAAATTGTTTGCCATCATAGTGTGGAGACCCTATATTGCAAGTTTTCTTCAGAAACGTCTAACAAGGAACCACTGGGAGGGATCATTGAGCTTGAGGAAGGCCACTGATCTGGAACCATTAGAAAATAAGCAGACATTGCTTTTCTAAACCGTTTCTTGTATTGTAATGGAGAAATTACTGTCGGAGACGCATTTTTGGGGGCCGAGGATGCCTGATGCCTTCACCCAGGTTTCAAGATGCTTGTCCCATGTATACTGCCTCATGAAATCAATAATCCCAAGCACCAGCTCATGCTTTTCTTCGTCCACGCCAACAAGTAGAGAGTAGTCCATCACATCTATTGACTAAAGCAGCGTAAGGGAAAACAAATTAGTTTACTCGGTCCAGAACTAACGGAATGATGGACGTGCCATTTGATTATGAGTCAGTAAGAGAATTTGAAACGAGAAACTATATAAATAGTTAAATACGCTGCAATAACCTAACTCTAAGACTGGTGGTTAAAAAACCAATGGAGTAATATTAGGTTAAAAAACCAATGGAGTAATATTACAAAAACTATTTCCTCACACAGTCTAATTACAAAAATCCAGTTATCTTACAAAATTACAAACACCCCTTCAGGTTTGTATTTACTTAACAACTACCCCCATCTTGAGGGTGTAATTTGTAAAATAGAAACAAATATTAAGGGGGTATTTTGTAGTGTTGAAAGATAATTGAGTTTTTCAGTAGTTAGACTGAATCTCAAGGGTACTTTTTGTGATAAACCCAAAACCAATGCTTGTAGAGAGTTCATCCAGCAGTAAATTCAACTTGACAAAGGATGAAGGTGCCAACAATCCAATCTAACTATTTTGACTATAAACTATGCATGAATTTTAGAAAACAAAATTTTTGCTTAGATCCAAGTCTTGTAGAATGGAAAACCAATTTGAAGCTTACAGCAAGAAATGAAGTGTCATTCCACACAGCTCTCTCCAACAGACGTTTTGCCTTAGTTCCCAAGAAAATAGGAGAAGTTGGCATCGCCTCTATCAGATTCTGATCAAGCAGAACTTTATTGCTTCCACTTGAATCTGGATTATATCGTGATCGAGAAGATCCTTTGAGGTCATATAGTCGTAATATTTCTTCTAAAAAGAAGATTCTCCATCACCAAAACATCCATTCTTGTTTCTTTTCCTCCTTTCTGATGCTTTGACGTGACCTTCATGCCGACAACCAACCAAAAGTTAGCCAATACAAATATAAACAAAATCATTCCATGAGAGTAAGTAGAAGGAATGTGATTCGGAAGTTATGAAATCACAGCAAGGTGGTCAAACTTGCACGAAATTTTGCTTAAGAATAGATTCTTCAAAGTCCGCCTAAGGAATGTTAAGAACTTGCATAGCAAGCCAAAGCAGCTAATTGATTAAGAAACTATATCCTAAAATGAAGCAGCAACGTCAACAAAATTCTGGAGGTCAGAAATGACCGAGCCCAAAGTAAAAGCATCATTTTCAGTATATTTACAGTGTCTAGAATTGGCTGCCCAAAAAGGACTGTTGACAAGAAATTTCCATGGGAGTTACGAGTGCAGTGCCCCTATGAAACTAGTGAGCGTGTGTTGTTCATACATATTGACGATGTGAATAAATTAAAGGTCTATTTTTTATTGGCTTCGGAAGCACATCACATTATAGGAGGCTAACGAATCTTTCCCTTATTTGATGGGTTGTGGCCAACATTCTAAAGAAAAGGGAGTGGCAGTAGCACTCATAGCTTTCTATTGGTGAGTAATGAGCTTTTAGTAGCATCAAATCATACCAATAATCTATCCATCATAAATAAGCCTTTACATTTACAGTGTGAGATTCACCAAGTACGGCCTAAACCCCTAATCGTGATCCTTCATATTACCTTACCTTCCCAAGTGAAATATTAGATCCTAATTGGATTGATCAGAGCACCATTTTTCCTTTATTCTTCTTATATATCCTTTTCTTTTTTCCTTTTTAATTTGGGGTGTTGGGCTGGGGGCAGGTGGGCAAGTTGAATTGGTATGACTTTGCTACAATTACCAGATTTCATTGCCATAGAAATTGTCCTTTAAAATTGGGATAGATATTTTCACAAGCAAGCGGGAGAATAGAATGAACTGTAAATACACATATATAACTCTAGGAAGAGGTTATTCGAAAGGAAGTAGTAATAACCAAGCAGTAGACAATAGCTAATACCTGATAAATGCCTAAGATCTTTGCAAGGCAAGTAGGGCATCCACTATTGATCGATTCAGATAGGTACTTGAAATAAGATGGTGCAAACTTAATAAATGACTCTAGCTCAGTCTTCGTGACTTGTTTGATTATAAATCTGTCATCCAATGTTTTGGCAAAGAAGACATTGCTTTTACCACCCTGTGCACCCACTTTTTACAGCGACTAAGAGAGCGGATGAAATCTAATTCACTTGCACAGCAAGTACTCCTCAAGGCCTCAAACTGCTGCGCAAAATAACATGTCACAGTATACTTCACCTTCCCTGGAGGACCATCATCCGAAAAAGATACTCTGGCGTGCAAAGGATTCGGAAGAGGGTCCAAACCCAAGAAACTCCGAGACGCAGAGGACAATAGGCTTTCATCAGCAGAAGTAAGACTCCTTAGGGATTCAGAATGTGACTCGTCAAAAGAATGAAGTGAAAGTAAATTAACCGAGTCCAATATTGAAAATGAAGATGAGGATTTCAAAGAATCTTTCTGTTTTTCAGGTTCCCCTGACATAAGATTTTGGTAATCAGGTGACACCAGGGTATATGAAATAATGCTAGTAGGCTCGTCGTCATAAATTGGCACAATAGTGTCACAAGAAGACATAGGTAGCAGTAACCGAGCACCACCCTGATGTACGAGTTCTCTAAATGATGAGATATAGACAGGACTATACTCGCTAATCTTGCCAAGCTTCTGCGCATTTGTTGAAGCAGTATGGTTGAATGACCGATACAAAGCTGAAAAAGGTATCCTCAGCCAACTACTTGGATCTTCTATATCACTAGGCCCCTTTGCAGGAAAAACAGAACTTAATGGGTAAGCCTCAAACCCATCATTTGTATAGTTACCAACTGGTCCTACTGTAGTTGATATCATGCCAGAAGAAGACTCTCGGGGGAGTGTATTAGGAGATGCAATGGCTGGCTGGTGATTCCCTGTCATGGCAGCATCCAAATTATCAGATTTATATTCCATCACAGGGAACTGCCCTTCTGATCGAGCCCTTCGGACAGTTTTTCCAAATTCCAGGACTTCTGACTGGTTTAACAAATTTGTGACAGAAGAATGATGATAATGATTGCTATCCTGTTTATTGCTCAAGGTTCTATTTATGCCTGCTCCTTTAGGAATCCCACTAGGAGAGCTGATTTGGCGATAATCGACCTCAGTCACCGCTGTATCAGGCTTCATATTTACAAGAGAAGAATCCCAGCTGCCGAACCTCTACCAGACCTGGAAGCCGCATCCATCTCAGTCCGCTTATCCCTATAATTCACAGGCTTCTCCTTCAGTATTGAACTGCTCGAACTTTGAGCAATCGATCTCGAAACATGCACAAAGCGCTGGTCCCAGACATAAGAATGAAGAACTAACTGTCTTTTTAATCTGTTGATCTCAAGAATGTCAATCTCTGGCTGACCAGATTTTACGTCCTTATTAAGCACGCACCACAATGATTCCTAAACAGAAAGACTTTGTTTAGTAGCATAGAAAGATAAGAAATTAAATTATTGTACCAGCAAACAGTGAAATCCACCTTTAGACAGTCCAATTGTATGAAAGATAGCACATAGCACTTTGGATCAAAGAACAATATTGGCTCTACCAGTAAACATTAGCATCAACAGTACAAACCAAAAAGTTAGTTGAAAAGGAATACTGAATAATTTTCACATTCCTTTTTTACTGAAAACTAGTAAAACTATAAACAGAAATTTGAGAGCTAGTCGTTTATCCAAACTCCACAAATAACCACACTGGATTTCATTTATCTAATTTATTGTTGCACAAAGAGAAGTAGTCTTTATCGAGGGAAGAGGACAACTAATGTAAAGAAAAATCACCTCAAATTCCCTTTTTTCCTTTTGAAGCATCAACTCCAGTTCTGCAATCTGTTGACTAGAATCAGTTGCTTTCGTGCCAGTGTCATTCTTGACTTTGTCTAAAATCTGATGAAGTACTTCCAACACCTCGGTGAAAAGGAGACCTGCCCTGCTTCGGACCTATATCGAACCAATCCATGAGAACTGTGAATTACAGAATCAGGAGAAGGCGAAGCGGATTGTCGTAAGTTTACCTCATCAAATTCTTTCTGTATCCACTCCTGTTTGTAATAATTAAATTCAACCTTTGGGGTGGGAGATACACAGAATGAACATTGATTGGAGCATAACGAAAACATGCAACCATCCTCCCAAAACTGCACATACCACAACCATGTAAGAGAAGGTAGAGACAACAATCAAAGCAAACTAACTAGTGAGATGAAGCCACCATTTGACCCTTGGAGGAAAGCTATTGAAAGGTAAGCTATGTCTTCGGTCAGACAGACAGAAACTTGAGAGCACATCACTAATCAATATTGGCTGAAATAAAACTATACATTAAGAAAACGATACCCATAAAACCGAAGGCAATCTCTATGAAGGGAATGACCACAGCTTGCGACCCTGCGTGCAGCAGCATGGTTTGAAAAGCTGAGTTCCAAAATTTCCCAAATGATAAACCCCAGGCAGCATCTGACATTACAACTCTTTTTAGCCGGGGAAATCCATTGGTCTTTGGACATCGGAGGCATCGATGCCACATCCAGATTTTTCCTTCCCTCTCACCTGGCAAAAGGAATTCTTGAAGCTTTTTCACAGAAATTGTAAGGCTGCCTTGTTGATGAGTATAGCAATGAACATGTGCTTCTGATGGCATTTCACATGAACGACAACGGTAGCTCTGACAAAAAGATTTACAAACCATTATCTGAAATATTCCTCATTTATATGTAGGCACATCAGTATCCATACACATGCAGAAGGAAATTAGATACCTGGTCAAACAGATGGTCCTGAAGAAACCGACCCAAAGGTTTATCAAAATTTCCATAGTATTTTATTCGAAAAAGATGAGCACGCCGCATACACTTCCTTTCCACACACATCTTGTTGAAAGCGAGACCAAAATGCTTTGATGATCAGATGGTGAGGGAGCAAACTCTTCTTTCAATGTTCCCAACTCCCAAGGGTGATCAATGGTATGCTGTTCCATAGTGACCAACTCAGAGCTGTCCAAATTAGACGGCTGTTCATTTCCATCACCAGGAGAAAAACTAAAGCCTTGTCCTGAAGCCTCAGAAACGAAAAAATGGTTTGAATTTATATTATCATTTCCTCCACTTCATGAAAATCCAATGTTTTAGTGACACCACATCCACACAGATCCACCCCCGTGCTCCTTAGAGTAATGAACAGCTAAGAGCTGCTCCGCTGAGGATTTGAGAAGTCCATACCGGAATCTGTGATATCCATATTTCTAATTCCAGATTTACTACTTGGAGTTTGAGCAATGGACCCTTTAAACAAAAAAATGCTCTGCTTCAGACATTGAAACCATTTCAGACGATTGTCTAATATCAAACAGTTCATTTTTAGATTGAAAAGCATTGCTGGCCTGTGTTTGGGCTTGAGGCATTTCAGAGGAAGGAGTACTGCAGCCAGATACCATAGAGATGGATCTATCAATGCTTGGGGGTTTATCAGGCAGTTGGACTTTTATCGGAGACTGCAAAGGAGTTCTGGCAGAGAAGCACCTTCATCAGCGAGAAATGAGGTCTCCAGTGCCAAGTGATAAGCAGCAAAAACACCATAATGAACTACGTGCTTGACTTTTTCAGCTCATCCCCACTGGCGCCTTGAGCAGAATCTGATGCCCAAAATGAAATAAATTGATAATCAACTGACAAATGTGCCTAAAGGACAGGTCCACAAATAGATACAAAAAAACTCAAGAGATTCCAATTTCACAAACAATCAATCGATTGTGAAGTGCATTATTTATTAAAATCCAGACTTCAGAATTTCTTGTTTGGAATATTAAGAAAAAAATTATCCCAAACAACCATAAAAGACCCACGGTACTTTACAATAGCTAAACCATAGAAGTTTTCCTTTTAAATATTTTGCTATAAATCTTGATATTTAACAAGTATCTGTGTTTGTAATCCACTAAAGTCTTGTAGACTTACAGTACATCCCAATGGCCGAGGGCAACCTTCAAAAACATCAGTGTCTTTGTTGACTTTTTTCCACCTTGGCCAGCAGCGCCAAGATCTTCCAGAAACTTCTCCACATGAAAAGAGTCACAACATCCTAGTTTTGGTGCAGAAATAGTATCAATTGAAGGAACTATCTGTGCACCAGTGCAACGAGCTATTCGCTCTAAAAGCGGTCTCTTGATGTTAAGAACCAGTGATATGTTCTTGGCAAGAAGATATTCTTGTGCATATCTAGAGACTGATTTTTCTACCAAAAGAATGTTAGGTGGTGTGCACTGATTTTTGCAACAGCCATTTTCAAATGGTCCATTTCCTGCAACAGCCAAATCACCAGCAAAAGGCCCATAAGTACAATAGATAAATAACCACTATGTCTATAGGAAAATGGATACCAAGTATTCAACAAGCTGTGTCCTCCTTCATGGAAGGAAAAAAATAGGATGTAATTTCGGAGCCTACTGGCTGATGATAATAACTTATGAAAGTATAGAGTTTGGTCACAGTCAATACCTGCTGCAATAAAGTATCAAAACTCGATAAGTGGTTAGCAACCCGCTGGTATTCCAGGGCGCCACCAAGCAGTAGTAATCGTGCTTTATCAATTTTTGAAGTCATTCGTCGGTGAGCCACATTTTTCTTGCAAACGACCCCTTTAACCACCATACTAGTAAGAAGACAGTGAGAATCTCATCCGAATTGTGAAATACTAGATGGCACCAAGAGTGCACACATTAGATAAGCAACGCACGCTATCAACTCGTGACCCAGAAACTAGGATCTTTCTTTCTAATATCCCCTGATTAGGTTTTTGTTTTTACGCAATACTAAGGCCAAGACAATGCAAATTAAATTTTAAAAAGAAAAAGGAAACTGGAGTCCAATCAATAACTCAATTCCATCGCTTTTGGAATTCAACAAAAGTTCTGGTCATGTCCAACATAAATGAGCTGAAAAATTAACTATTTAGTGAAAGCTATCAAACAGAACAAAAGCATATGACAATGTACTCAAACAAAACTTCACCGCTTCCAATGTGGAGAGACTAGTATATCTTGATCAACCATAATTGCAAACACACCATTTACATTACAGGACAATACCCGTAATGTGAAAAACTGTAATGACAATTGATAGAAAAGGACTATCCAATATTTCTGGATTAATAAAGCAAACTGATAAATTCCACTTTTACATCAGTTTAGTTATAGACTGAAAAGGGATTAATAAATAAATGTACTGATGTGCAATTTCAGGTAAGAATACCTTTCATTTCGACGCCCACAAGCTATGCATTTAACTTTAACATATCCACCAGGATCCATTCCTCCACCCCTGCTTGTGTCTGGCTTTAGAAGAGAAGCAGCTTCCAGGACAACGTTGTAATAATATCCAACCAACTCTCATGCTCAGTGGCAGGCAGGTTCTCAGCCTGCAAAAGTTGAGTTATCAGAGCTCTGAAATGCGCCTCAACAACTCTTTTCATGGCCTTCCGGTGCTCCTCATTTGATTTATCCCTACTTCGACATTCCCCAACAAGAAAGCTGCTTGAACGTAAGTAACCCCACTCTCCTGTGGCATCATCGCCAGCATCATCATCATCGCCATCAGATATAAGGGCGCCCCTATCATCCTCTTCATCTTCAGGTTCCGGAGGAAGCCAGATAAGACCATTGTTTTCATAATCCACAGCTTCAACATCCGCACCATTCAAACCATTTAAAGGAGATGATCCAGATTGAACATGATTATCCTGTAGATCTGTGTCTTCCTCAGGCCTTGTCACACCGTCCAGTCCTTGTGCCTCAAAAATTTTCAGGCAACGGTGTTGAATTACAAGTTGGGTGTGTGTTTTCCTCATTAGGATGCACTTCACGTGGCTCATAGATGTGATCAATCTGACAGTAGTTGATAGTACCATAGCCCATGTCAGAATGATTTATTGAGTAGCTTCAGAATGTGATCTACATATAGGGTAGTCATCATCGTCCTCATCACTCCTGAGACGACCAATGACAGAATGAGCAGGACATGATGATATTACGATAGGAGAATCAGTAAGGAATAGGTCACTTAACTACACAACAATAAAAAGTTTTAAGCAACAAATACCTAGACAACAATGTACAAACAACAGTTTTAAAGAAAACATGTTCAATTAGGAACATAGCAAACAAAATCTATGAACATAATGAAGCAACCGTATACCATCACCAGAAAAATTGAAAATCAAAGAGAGGTTACGGAGCTAGTGTTTGGGCACCACTTCCAGCATCTATGAAATGAACTATTCAAACTGAACTTGTAAATAGTGTTTTCCCATATATTATTACAATGTATGGTAACACAGCCAATCAATAGAATATACAAGAAAAGAATCTCAAGTTACAAGTGTGGATATCCCCAAATTGACCTCTAATGATGTTACTATTTTAGAAGTGCTTATTTAATAGTTCATTATCTATTAAGAAACATTTCAAAATTGTAATAGATTTCCAAGCCCATAAACCATTTTGAAAATTGGCAGAGCTATCCTTAGCTTTACGGTGTGTTGAAAAAAGAAAGTGTGATTGTCATTGTGTCCACCATTGTAAAACCTCTCAATATTCTTATTCTATGATATGCTGGAAATTTGATAAGGAAAATCATACACAGCACTGAAGCTCCAACGTTGGCATCACCGCCTGTGTGCACTGTATGTTTTTTTTTTTTTTTGATAACCGAGGACTCACTGTGCTGTTGAGAGAATAAACCAAAAATTCATTGGGAAAACTCATTTTTTAGGCATTTTAAGGTATAAAACAGATGTATTGCTCGCAACCAACTATGCAGACACACCTTCACAAGGAGGTGCTCCACTCTTAGGCTCAAGATAACGAATAGTCAAGAGAAAACTGTTCATGCATAGAATAGACTTCTGTTCGGCAAATGAATATGCATGAATGGACACACAAAACCTCAACTAGTGTCTTCAGTGAAACTAAAAGATTAATCCTTAAATACTTCACACAAAAACGAAAAACTATGTCTGTCCTCAAATACCTATTTAATACGCTCGAGCAGATCAGTAAACCATGAAGGGTATGAATATTTGCTATAAGTATTTTGACCAACATAAAACACATACAAGATCAATTCCAACATGGAAAAGGTAAAAGCAACTGGAAAGAGATAACATTTGTGTAGGGTAGAATTCAATCGACAAGCAGTAGTGAATCAAAGAAAAAAATAATGCCAACTTCTCATCACTTCATGTGAATTGAGAGGATGATCTTATGAAATTACCTGCTGCAAGATCCAAAGTGATCGCTTAATGTATCCCTAGGATCAATATAATCCAGTTTTCCAGGGCTCCTAGCCTGCTCTTGCTTTTTCTGACTTTGAGTCCATCTGTGTGACTGACAAGGGCTCTGACCACCAGCACATGAAATATGCTGGAAAGGCCCTGTAGAATATCCAGCTGAACCAGCACTGCTGCCACTGTTACAGGTACAGCAACTCGACTGAGTGCTGACTAAACTTGATGAGGAGGGTGACGGACTGATTCCAGGACTTGACGCCAACATCATGTTACTACCAGTAGCTGACCGTTGCTTCCATTGCTTGAAACAGTAATTACAAACCCTAATCCTATCCCCATCTTCTCCGCCCATGCTTGGGCTCATCAGAAAGAGCTGGGACAGAGTTTGTGGTGCACCTGGAGCAGAAAACCCGTCCCGCACAATCGACAATGATGCTTGCGA
>CM071934.1:20726963-20964423 GCA_016081115.2 Rehmannia glutinosa
ATTCGAGAGGGCTAGTAGACGAGCTATCAAGATCAAGGGCTAACAAAACGCAAATTGGTGAATTTATTCCGCTACCCAATTAAAAGGTATCATCGATTCCTTATTATGTGACTTTATGCAAATACGTGCTTATATGCTTACAGTAATAATTATGTATTTGGTAAAGGTGTAATGATCATGTATTGATTTTCTAAATTTCGAAAATTGAAGACATGAAAGTTATTAGTGAAGTTAGGGTAAACAAACATGACTTCATTTTTCTTTGAGAATTTAGTTTTTTTGAATAATATAAAATTGTGAAAATTCCTTTAAAATTAAAACCAAACAAACCCTAAGCCTCTGTCTTGGCTCAATAAAATATTTAAATATTTTTTTTGTATATAGTATATTTTATAATAAACTTTATTATATTTTATATTACATTGCAATAAATATATTAAATTTTTACAAACGTTGTGGCAAGCGATATAATCCATTAATTGAGAAAGACCTTTGACGGTTACCACGTTAGCGTGATCATTTTTTAATCAATATAAAAGTTCAACTTCGTTATTGCACGTGCATCGAACTCGGGTTATCATTACAAGTAATACACGAGGTAGCCCCTGTGGTTATGTTATATGTGTGATCACTTTTGGTCTATTCTCTCTCTAAAGAAAAATCCCTCTCACCTTTTGACCTAGACACTGCCGCTTTTTCTCTCTCCCTCTCCACCTAAAGCCCCCTCCCCCCCACCTTCCTCGGACGGTAATGGTTGGACGGCCGGCGACACCTAGTCGCCGGTCAAGCCGTTTTTCGATCCCATGGTATCCTATTTGTGCTCGAGATCCAGGCTTTGGAGGATCTCGTGGAGGCAGATAGCGGCCATCCGGCCATGGCCCGAGTGGCGGATGCGGTGGTGGCGGCGATAGCGGCAAATCGAGAGGAGAGAGGTTTTTCTTTTCCTTTTCTTATTTTCTAGTTTTTGTGTTCTTTCTGTTGTTTCCGGTTGTAAAGAGGTGACAACGATTTTGGTGGTAGTCTTGGCATAGATGGTCGGTGGTGTGGATTTGACGGAGGAGAGACCGATTTCATGGCTTTTGGTTTCTTCCTTCGATGTATGTGTTTTTACATTGTCCCAAGTAGGTGGATGTTTGTCCCAATAAGTGGGTTCTTTTTTTTCGGTTCGCCATATATTTGTCCCTTTTGTGGATTTGCTCAAGACTCGGATGTGCCTTTATTCGATGATTATGCGACATAAACGAGATTAAGTTCTTTGGTTCGTGTTTTGTCCGATGATAAGTGCATTTTTGTTCATGTTTCTATAACTCTTTTTGGATAATTTCTTTAACTTTTTAGCTTAATAATCAATAAATTCAAGAAAAATCACATTGGCTTGTTTTGAATGATAAAGGTAAACACTTGAAGCAAACTCACATGAATTTCGTATGAAAAGACGAACAAAAATGAAGTCTTAACATTGATTAAAAAGAAGGCAAGAAGACTCAAGCTTGTGCAAAACACACCCCAAAGTGTGATGGAAAACATGGTCATGCTTCAAAGAAAAGAAAAACAAGAAAAGCAGAAAACACACCCAGGCCGTGCTTGCAAAGCACGGCCGTATTCAAGATGACGACCATCAAAACACGCCGGACCATGTTTAAAAGCACACCCGCCAGAAATTCACAAATGATGAAGAAAACACGGCCTGGCCGTGCTTTTGTAAGCACGTGTTTGGCTTCCACTCAAAATTCTTCTTATTTTGGCGGAAATTATGGAGACTTTTGCTTTTTGACAACCTTTGAGCAAACTTTTACACCTCATTTTGTTGCACCAAACTCTATTATTTCTCAATTATCACATGAAAACAAGGATTCAACAACCCAACTATGGAAATGGAGCAATTATTTATCAAAAGATGACATTGTTAATGTGTTCTTTCACAACAAGAATGTCTATAAAAGCCAAGAGTTTGGGTTGGAGGAGGCATTCAATATAATTCCATATTCTATTCAATTCCATTCATTCATATAGAGATTCATTGTATATGCATTGTTTCAAAGCAAAATACATTGAGAGGATAAGAGAGAGGTAGAGTTGGAAGTTGAAGGGCAATAGAGAAGAAGGCTTGGAGCTCAATATCATTGCAATCAACCAAGGAGGAAGTCTTGAATTGGTCTTGAATAAGAGCTAAGTACACCATGTTCATTTTATTCAAATCATCATGTGTAGTATACTCTTTTGTCAAAGTCATGTGTAGCTAAATTTCTAGTGTTTGAATGTAATGAACTCTAGAATGAATTTGTGATTAAGGTTTGAATGTTTTTAATAAAATCTTCATGTTTTGTGTGATTCACTTATATTATGCTTTATTCATTCGAATTGGTATATGCACACATCGATTTGAAGTTTATTTTTCATCCGGAAATCGAGAGATTCATGGTGAAATAGAACCTATATAAGTGACAAGAGTTGCATGCAATCCTAGATATAGGACGACATAAATCTTTCCGGATTAGGTCAAACCTAAAATGTGAATTCACAAATCGCTATAATCTTTGTCTTGGGGTTTTAACTAGAAAGAGATTTCGGTTAATCAACTCGAGGTTAGAAGTTATTCGCTCGATAGAGGGTTTAACTTAAATCGGGAATTTCTACTACGGTCCATAAAACATGAGATTTTATTAAAAGAGGTTGGTTTTTGCTTAAGGGTTTTTGGTTGTATCTTTATCTTGTTAAATCACAAAACATTCTAGAGGATTTACATTCAAACACATTTCTAGCTCTTGATTTCTTAATTCTACAATCTACTTTTATTTGATCTATTGTAAGTTGCAATTATTTTAAATTCTTTATTTTTTATTTTTAAACAAACAAAACTCGAAAATTGTTAGATTAAATAACAAAAAGACGGCAATTATTAGTAGTTACAATCCTCGTGAGAATGACACTCGTGACTCAATAATGCACTATAAAACGATAGGTGCACTTGCCGATGGTTTTCTAGAGTAGCTTTTGAGCCATCATACAACGCTGATGCGAAGTTCTCAATCTATGAATTATTTAGATCTGTTAGGTTTAAAGCTCGTTTTTAGATCTCTACAGATCTATGATCCGTAAAGAAGTTTGCAATTGTTTTACATTTGATGTTGTAATATGTTGTAAGTTCTTCTATTAAATGAATAATATTCATTTTGACTAATATATATATATATATATATATATATATATATAAATAAAGGGGTGGCAATTTCGATTTACGACACGATAAAGACGCGATACCTAAAACGACACGAAAATAAGCGGGTTAGTGTTTAATTTATCGTGTTCGTGTCCTTATCGTGTCGACACGATAAGAACACGGAAATTTCGTGTCGTGTTCGTGTTTTATCGTGTTTATACGATAGTGACACGAACACGATAGTGACACGATAATGACACGACCATTACCTAACATGATAAGGACATGATAATGACACGTTTACCTGGTAAGCGACACGATAATGACATGGCACGAGCATGATAAGGACACGATAATGACACATTTACCTATTACGGCATACACGATAAAGACACGATAACCTCGATATTTTGTATATTTATGTCGTGTATTTTCGTGTAAAATCATGTCATATCGTAATTTGCTATCGTGTATTAACGTAAATCATTTTCTTTATTTTTGACTTATCGTGTCACTATCGCGTGTTGTCGTCGTCGGTCGACACGGAAATTTTCGTGTTCGTGTCGGTGTTGATCCTTATCGTGTCGTGTTCGTGTTTGCTCTTATCGTGTCGATGCGTTATCGTGTCGACACGAAACACGACACGATAACACGATTTGACACCCCTATATATAAAGGTGATGTTGTCAAAACACAATAATGAGTTGCATGCAAAAGTTAAAGAAATTGATAATGATTTTCCCAAATCGGGCAAAATTAAGCTGAATGTACGAGTATTGGGAATTGGAATAAAGACCAGAAGTGATCAAAATATGTCAACCTTGTCATATCCTAAATAGGACTCATTTGTATGTTGTTTTGGTGAGAATAAATCCTTTGTTAAATTTCCCAAACAAAAAAAAAAATTCTTTGTTAAAGCAAGGGATATTTTTTTGAAAAATACATATCACAAATCATGTCATAACCAATGGCATATCCAAGAAATCATATAAGTTTTAACTAATTTTTTTAAAGAAAATCTTTGTGTAATTTTTTGAAAAGAAATTGGGGAGTGGGTCCACGGCCAGGTTGAGCCCTCTGTTTCCGCCCATGGTCATAACCATATAACAATCTATAATAAGATCCAAGCTATACTACCACAATACAAATCAAACTACACATAAAAGTGGAAAATAAACTCAAATCTAAATAATGTCAAAAGTAAAATCACCTTTTGAAATGATGAGAAAAGTTTGTCAAAAAGAGAAAAATATTGTTGGCTTTTATTGACAAATTGAATGCTGAAATAGTATTAGGCGATTAATTACTTTGGGGATTGGTGGCAAATTGCCTATAAATAGGCTGAGTTGGGGATAAGGAAAACACACCAAGCAGAAAGCAAGCATCCAAGCATTTTCATTTAGTCTTGTTTTCAATTATTTCCTCATTTAAAAGAGTGATAGTTTTCTCCTATTTCAAGAGAGGGTGTTATATTGTTCTCTCCTTGTATTTAGAGAGACAAGATGTTGTAATCCCTATTTTATAGTGAATTGCTCCTACACACTTGCTCGTGGTTTTTACCTCAAATTTATTTGGGGTTTTCCACGTAAAATATTCGTGTCGTTTTACCTTTATTTTTTTCATATCACTATTGTCGGGGTGTAGCCATGACCTCACCATTTACCCTTAGCCCAAATTCTTTTTCCCCTAGCCCAACTATTTTTTCTCCTTATAAAAACATAATTTCTTTTGCCCAACTATTTTTTCCCTTATAAAAATATAATTTTTTTAAAAAAATTTCCACTAAAAAAAGGGGAAAAAAATTGGGGTGGCCCCCCCTTAGATCCGCCGACTATTGTCATGAGTTTGTTTAAGTCCTGTAATTTCTAACTAATAAGACCCAAACTACACTATCACAATACAAATTAAACCATACACAAAACCGGTGGCTTAGCCCACCTGGCCACCACAAGCAATTGTGGGATGGAGGTCGGGGTTCAAATCCCCGCTCCATCAAATTGTTTGTGGGGTGGAGGTCGAGGGTTCATATCCCTTCTCTATCAAATGCTCCGGGGCATATGCGGTGGTGAAGATTTGGTGGGAACTCATCTTGAATAGCATCCGTGTGGGTTCGATTCGGGAGAGATCGTTATTAGTAGATTGGGGGTCGAACATAATTGTTCTCTTTACAGGAGGATCTGGTTTGACGCCGCCAGACTCGTCGAGAACACTGGCAAAGCGCGTGCACATCCGCAGTTTACCTTGGCGGAAGAATGAGAGCCGGAACATTGTCCCGAGCGTAGTCGGGCGTAAAGCGCAGGAAGTTCTGTTCAGTTATCAAAAAAAAAAAAAAAAAAAAATTAAACCATACACAAATATAGAAAATAAACCCACGTGCCATCAGTGGTCTCAACCTTATCAATATGGCAAGGCCTCATTGGCTAAAGCAAGGGAGATTCTGTTATTTTGGTTTAGACAACTTCTTTTTCTATTTTGATAAGGGCTGCGACCCTCTTTCAATAACTACGATCATCTAATCACAGTCATTGGCATATGGCCCATAGAACTGATGGGATGATGTCCAATCGGGTCCATTGTTATGAGTCCACTATTAGTTTTGCTACTAGCTTGTATTATTTCATTTATTTCAAATTTTAAACATATTCTTTTTGGGAACATTTTAAGGTAAGATTTTATAATCAAAAATATATTTTTACAAAAAATTACTTTTAGTTTAAGATTATAATATATTACCATTAATTTGCAATCACTCTTGTAAGAATAGTATATAAATTCACAACATAATTTGCTATAGTTATTAAAATACAATATTGTAGAAGAAGAACAAAAAGGAACCAGAGATTGTACGTCATTCCCTAGTTATATATATATTTTGTTTATGTATTGATGTTTAAATCCAAAATTAAGAATTGAATTTAGTATTTCCATATAAAAAAAAGTGGGCAAGCTACGGGCTTACACCCTCAACCCATGGCCCAAATGGGTGGCGGCGAGCCACTAATCTCTCTACTCACCCCTCTCCCCTCTCGCCTTTGATAGAGTGGGCGTTGCGAGGCGCCCGGCATACCTTACCCCGTTTTTTGACAACTCTAGTCATTTACTTTCTTTTCTTTATCCTCTTGGGGAGGGAGGTTAAGTGATAATTAAGGAGGGCGAAATTGTAGTTTTTGTCAGTTATTTAACATTGTCAAATTTTTCCAAGTTTCATTGTTAAAATGATGGTCAAAGTATTTTTTTAGGGCCGAACCGAGAATTCATTCATTCGGAAAGTATTTGCGCCACAAATCAAGTTCAGGGAGGTTCTGTGTATTTTGCCCTAAAATTAATTTGCATAATTAATGCGACCATTTATGTGGAAATGTAAGTGATTTTACAACGAGGAGTAGTTAGCCTGTTCGACTACCCTTAGCCCAAATTTTTTTCTCCTGGCCCAATTATTTTTTCCTTCTAAAAAAAAACATATAAATTTTTTAAATTTTTTTACCCTTAGAGAAAATGGGATAAAAAAATTTCGGGATGCGCCGGGTCGGGAGGGCCCTGGTTGTTTACGAATTGAGATTTCTATTGCATTTTCTCTATTCCACTCCCTATTTCATTAATTGGATGAATAACACTAGTACATGATGATGTCACAATTGTACATGTGTCATTGCCATTCATCCAATACATAGAGAGTGGAATGAGGAAAGCGGAATAGGAAATCTCATCCCATTATAATAGCATGTCAATTAACTTGCAAGAAACTTAACAGAGGATAATCATCAAAATCAAACTGAAACACCAGCTCTAGCTCATCAGTACTTGAGGAAGAGGAAAAAGTCTCTGTTAATAACTTTTCTAAAACCATGAACACAAGCAATATTATCCATCTAAATTTGTTTCCATCAAATTAAGATGAAAAAGACAATGAAAAATAGAAAATGCTATGGATCATAAAAAGGAGACCTTTCTTTACATAGCAAAACGAGTCCTAATCTCCAAGACCATTCCCTCATTCCTCAATTGGTAATTAAATTTCAGCTGCAAAATTGCCAGATTTCCAAGTTCAGCAGTGGAAAATCAAAGTAATTAAATAAAATCAGTCCCAGGTAAACAATTACTAAGTATGATCATCTTCCTAAAGTAGTTATTTTCAACAATTTTGAAGAAGGGATAATTACAAAAACTACCCTGAGGTTTGGGTTAATTACAGAAAACCCAAAAGTTTTTGAAAATTGCAGAAACACACATTGAGGTTTAATTCTGTATCACATTTTAAACATTTCAAACACCCCCTTACATTTGTAAAAATGTTCCAATTACCCCCACTCCCCCTTTATAAAGATTAGTGTTCAGTTATATTCAAAAAATTGCAAAAAAAGCACCAGACCTTATAATCTATCAACACAAACATGTTACTTAGGCATGATCAGGAATGTTAAAAAATTAAGTCCCAACTTTCACCCATTGAGAAAGATCAATACATCAAAATGAAAAAAATGATAACAAAAAATACATGATTATTAACCTTCATTGCATTGATGATCAGATTGCTCTTTCTGGTGATTTTCCATGCATTGCAGCAAATACTTAAAGGTCTCAATCTCACATGGAATTGTCAGCCCACCACTATGATCGAATCCGAACTCCTCCTCGACTTTTTCTAGCAACACCTTAAACAGAGGATCACTAAGGTAGCTCGTCGGTATAATAAACCTCCGAAGCTCCGGACCCACATATACCGCGAGATAGCCTTTTGGGACATCAAATGGCGGCTCAGGGCTCTGACAGCTATCCTCATCTGAGTCGCAGTATACATTCGAACCCCTCAACCGCCTACTGACCGCGGGCGAAATGCCACCGTACACTTGGCCGGATCGAGGGCTGAGGTTGCCTTTGGGGCTATTATTGTCTTTTGGGCCAAGTGTGACATTTTGCCATTTTTGGAGGAACCCTTTTAGCCTAACAATTTGCCTTATGCCTGTTACCTTATTTCCTCCATTTTCATGATCCATTGTTTTCTCTAAGGTTTATGTACAACAGAAAATGCAGAGGATGCCAGAGATGGTGTTTAAGGCTTTCGATTCGATTCTTCGTCTCATCAGATCATGCTCCACTGCAATTTACATGTGAAGAAGAATAATCAGATTGTTGTCAAAATTTGGCTAATGTATTAATTGACATCAAATAGTTTTGAGTGTTCTGCAAAATCAAGATTTTATATGCTCCTCCTTTTTTTTTTTAATTGTTGATCACTAATCTTTGAATAATAATTCCATGTGAATGTAACTTTGACCATGTATTATAGGCAATTGGCAAGTTAGAGGATCACATGGTGATAGATTTATAAAAAAATTAACAGCTACATATATATAGAAATGAATGATGATTGATTTTTTTTTTTTTCTTTCTTTTGCAAAGTCAAACAACAAACCCCACATTAAGGCATTTAATCAAAATTCAAACATAATCCAAATATGAATTTCTACCCTATAAATTCATAACAGATCTTTCTACATATTATTTTCAAGATTTATAAGCAGAAATGGCTAACGCATGCGTTATGAATATTTCTAGAAACCATCATAAAAAAATCATTCTAAGTTGAGTAATATATAAAAACATTTATAAATTAAAATCAGTGAATAAAATTAAAATATAGGAAATAATCCATTTATTTATTGGAGTTAATTGATTAATCCCCAACAGAATCTGCAAAAAGATTTGAATCCAGCATTAATCTAAGCAGGAACCACATGCATTATATGTTATAATATTACCAGACGATGTTTGGTGGTGGTGGTGGTGGAGACGGCGGCGGACGGGAGGAGGCGGTGGTCAGCAGTCAATGATCGTTAAAAACATGATTATTATTAGTTAATATAATTAATTAGATCAAATCATGTTGAGCTTCGGAGGAGGAGTGGAGGGAATTAAATATGGAAGGCACTTTTGCAACCTTTTTTTTTTTTTTTTTCTCAATATTTTTTCTTGGAAAAAAAGAATGGAAATGGATTTTCAGAAATTCTGAAATTAAAAGATTTGGATTAATAGTGAAAGAGAATGGGCTAAGGTTTCGTCTTTTGCTTTTATACTTCATCGCAGTGAATATCTCTCTGGCTTCCCCTATCTTATCGGGCTCGCCTTAATTTCCTCAATAAACCATTTTTTCTGTCTTTCTTGATTTTTTTAAATATTATTTATTGGTAAATTAAAATGCAATTAAATATTAATCTTAGAAGGAACCAAAATTAAGAATATTGATATTATCAGATCGGATTACAGAAGGAACAGACAATTAAAACAAGAAATAGTACTATACATTAATTTTTATTTTATTTTATTCATTGCATGGTGCCACAAGAACAATCTAACAAATTTGATGTGCAAGAACCCTATCATTAATTAGAAAATAATGTGAAATCTTTAAATTATAGTCGTGAATAAATGTACTAGAACCTCGATAATTTAATACTCAATTAATTAATAATATTACTTAAATAATATTATTGTCCGACTCGAGGACAACATGCTAAATTAATAATTCATTAAATTTATAAGATAATACATATACGAAAATTCAAATAACCCCATGCAATATATATGTGCACAAATATCACATGTGTCTTGTTGAGAGTCCGTTATTTCGATTCATCGATGGTGTTTTTTGTTTACCCGCTTTTATTAGTTGTAGGAGCACGACTTTCTTATTTTTATTTTTACACTCTATAGGACATGTGTCAGTTGTATATTTGCTAATTCAAATCACGGCGGGTTTTGTGCCTGTAAAAGTTGTATTCGTTCTTTTTCATCCCGAGAGTTGATGAATAAAATTCCTCCGATTTTAGATACTTAAAGATGGAAATTATTGAGAAGAGTTTTTAGTTTCTTTATGGTACAGAGTATTATTAAGATAATGACTCGAACTTTCGGTATTTTCAATAATGTCACCGATGATGGAAGTTCCTCAAAGATAATAGCACTCTCACGACAAAGATCTCGATCCACTTTCTCGTCATGGATTTGACCATCCAGGAATGATATGGTCACTAATTCGCCATCTTGGTTCGAACAATCTTCATTGAAGCCGAGCAATGAGGTTGGCATTGGGAGCTAGATCCAAGCCAGGATTTATATATGGAGCAGTCATTGCACAGATCGAACACCGAGGCATATGAGCAATATCAAAAGCTTAATTACATGGTGATTTCTGGTTGTTGAATGCGATTTCAAAGGACATTGTGGAGGCTTTCATGTATGTGAAGAGCTCCAATCAACTATGAGATGAATTGGCCGAAAGATATGGGAAAACAACGGTCCTCCGGGATACAGTTGTAGAAGGAGATAGCAAACTTTTCGCAACGTACATCCATGTGACAACTTATTTTACCAAATTGAAGTGTCTATAGGGTGAATATGTGTGCATTGTATAAATAACTAATTGTGTTTGTGGTCACTACAAGAAACATGGCCTTTTGCAACAAAGGTTTTAGGGACAACATTTTGTTGTTGGAAAAATAATTTTTGGTGCCCACATGTTGTCACAAATAACAATTGGACAACAAATTGTGAAAAATATTTGTTTCGATTAATAATTTTTCACTCGAATTTCTAAATCCTCTACCCTCGCTACTTTTCTCCCGCCCTTTTTTTTCCTCCCGTTTCTCACAACCTCTTCTCCCGGCGGCACCACCACCCTCTCTCCCGCCGCACCCGCCACCGTTAGTCGTTGTAATTCCCACCCTCTCTCTATATCTTAGTGTCTCTCCATTTTTCTTCCCATCTCTCTCTCACCGAGTTCCGTAGCTCATTGATGTCACCACTAGTTTGATTTGGTTTGGGATTTCATTATGGATTCTGTTGGGAAAATAATTTTTAGATTTTGATAAATGCCATGTAAAACTTAGAATAGAAAGTTGGCACCCCATTTTTGTTGTAAATTGCATTGTAATAGATAGGCGAGTCGAGTGAGTTAAGTCACTATGCCAAGATATGCAAGAAGTCAATCGGAGACTAGAGGGAAGACTCATTGTGAGGCGGTGAGTGTGGCAAAGAAGAGAAGACAGAACTCGATCAAGGTGCAATCGAGATACAATCGAGTGAAGTGCGGTCAAGTCAACTCAAGACAACCAAGTCTCAAGTTAAAGTGACAGATGAGTCATCCAATGATTGGAAGTCGACTCAAGTCACCTCGAAGTCAAGGAAATGCGGTCAAGTCGAGATAATCGAAAGAGATCCGTACGTAAGTCAAGAGAATTACTTAAACAAGTAATACTTCCATATCGCCTTTCTTGAAGTGCTTAGTCCGAGGAAGCGTGCAAAAGGAATAAACCAATAGAAAACATCGCACTGTGTCGAACTCGAAAAGTGAATACTCATTCATACGAGGAAATGTCAATTTCAAGGATCGCAACAAGACAAGCCAACGACCACAAGTGTCTTTACGAAAATAAGCCTATCTCTTCAACGGGCAAATTTTTTCAAAAGAACACTATAAAAGGCCGATGAATCTATTTGAGAGAGTGTTGATTACCTTGACAATCATAAAACAAACACGAACAAGAAAAGCAATATCAGTAACCAAAAATATTCTCAAATCATTCAAGTTCAATCCTCAAGCCTACACTACGAAGGAAATCAATCCAACACTTACCTGTGAAGGAAAGACAACTTCAATCGTTGAAGAGGAAACATTTGAAGAATCAAGGGGTCTACACTCCACGGAGGATTGTAGAAAGGTTCAAAGACGAACCAATCTCAAGTTTTTGGAGGGCTTCGTGATCAAATCCAAGAAGCTTGAGCAAGTGGGTGTGGTAGCAAGGCGGCCCTGTGAAGAAGTTCGAGTCGTATGAGAAGCCGTGTTTGTGTGACCAAGGCATCTCCAGGCATCGAGTCCCAAAGGATCAAGTCATTTGTGTTATCAAGACTTGCATATGGATGTTAACCACTTTGTATATTGATCAATACTTAGTGGATTCCTCCAGAGTTGGAGAATAGAGGAGTAGAAGAATTACCCCATCTTCGAACCTCTATAAAAGCTTATTGTGTCATTTACATTTCAACACTTTAATTTCGCACATTGCTTTAATATCTCACGATAAATTTGCTATCCAATTGATAATCAACAAAGTGCTAAAACCAAGCATTACAACATATTTAACAAAATTCAAGGGTGTTAAGTCTTCCTGAAAACATATCACAAGTCGAGTTAAGTCTTTAGTCAAAACAAATTTGAGTTATTCTATCAAAAGCTCGGTCAGTCCGTTGAGTGACTAACTCTGTTGATTAACTAACTTAGTCTGTCCACCAAGGACTCATTTGTGGAGTATTAACTCGAACATTTTAAAAGGACTAAATCGAAAAGTTGGTAAGGTTTATTCAACCCCCTTCTAAACCTTACACTCACACCCCTTGGGACCTACAAGTGGTATCGGAGCGGTTGGTTCATTGAGCCTTCCATGACAGTTCGAACTAGATCTCCAAATTTTTCAAGCTTGCTTTAGCACTTGATCTTTCAAAACTCTTTTATTCAAGAAAGTTATTATCATGGAAGCATGACGCGCATCCCTATGTTCACAATTGAGGAATTTGATGATTGGAAAATTCGTATGCGGACTCATCTATCAAAGATTACACGATGAAATATGGATAGTAATAGAAGATGGGCCTGCAAATCTTAAAGTGAAACAGTTGCAAGGAGAGTCTGCTGCAAACGCAGAGAAGAGGATCTTTGCTCCCTGGACAGCGATGGTTGAAAAACCAAGAGTTGAATGGACAAATGATGACAGGAAAAGATACAACTTGGACAATGTGGCCAAGGACATTCTTTACAAAACTTTGGACAAAGCCATGTTCAACAAAGTCAAATCATGCAAAACGGCAAAAGAAATCGGGACAAGCTAACCTTGATTTGTGAAGGATCGAGAGCAAATCAAGGAAAATAAACTATTTATTGTTGTACAAAAATTTGAAAACTTTAAGATGCTTGCAGGAGAAACCTTGGATCAATTTGGATGCTCTGTTCACGTGAAATTACCAATGAACTATCCGCACTTGGAAAAAGAATATACACGAAGGAAATGTGCATGAAGATTCTAAGAAGTCTCCCAACCGAGTGGGATATGAAAGTCATGGCCATGAGACACTCCATGGACCTATCAAAGGCATCAAACCATGAGCTATTCTCGGATCTCAAAGCCTACGAATTTGAGTGAGAAGAAAAGACCAAGAGGAGACAATTTGTGCCCAAAACAACTCGCTTTAATAGTTAAGGATGGTAAAAGAGTCGAGGTCAAAGAAGTCATTGACTAAGAGAAGATAGCCCTGATGGTTAAAAGGTTTAATAAGTTCTTCAACAAGAATTACAAGAGAGGCAAAGGTGAATCCTCCAGAAGACACTCAGCTCCCTCCAAGTCAAGGGAAGATAGGCCAACCAAGAGAGCAGAGTATCAAAAGGCTGAGTATCAAAGAGCTGACAACCCAAGAATGGAAAGAATGATAAAAGTTGAAAATCTATGCTGGAACTGCAGGCAACCGGTTCCTATGCCCTTGATTGCCCATATCCTGTAGTCAACAAATACAAGAATGAAGAGGAAAAGAAAGTTTTTAGAGGAAAGAAGACAAGAAAAGAGAAAGGCAATGTTGGCCGCAGAGATCTGGCCGAGACAAAGCCAAGTCAAAAGACGCAGCAGACTCGGAGAGTAGTGAAGCGGCACTACTCAAGTGACGACGAAGAAGAAGCCTTGATCTGTCTAATGGCCAAAGAACAAAACCAACCTGACCAAGAAGATGAGGTACACTCTAACTCATCACACTCAGATACTAGTGATAGTGATTGTGACACACATACTTCATCACCCACTGATCTTTATGATTCATTAGGCAAAATGATGAAAGACTTTGAACACATTAAATCCTCACACACACTACTAAATTAGGAAAAAGACCTACTCAAACCAAAACTCACAGTTGACTAAGGAGCCGAGTACTCTAAGTTACATAGCCGATGAGAATAAAAGTTTAAATTTGAAAATGTTAAGTTAATAGCAGGGATAGTCGCTATAGAAAAGAGGAGAATGACCTCAAAAATGTGATTGCCTCATTCACTAAGGCATCTAGATCCTTGGATGATCTCATTATGAGTCAACGAGAATGTGGAGATAAGACAGCTTAGGATTTAATTCCTCTGTGCTATGTCAAGCTCCAAAAGTGATTTTGGAAAAAGGATCTTCAAGTAATGAAGCATCTCAAAATCCAAAACTCCAAATGGTGCACACACATTTATTCCAAAGCACAATCACAAGCAAAGCGGCCTTGGTTATAAAGGAAAAGGAAAAACTAGTTGAGTGTCTTTGAGCGGACAACCGAGAAGAAATCCGGCCGAGTTCCTCAAAGCAAACTCCAAACAGGAAGTATCTGTAAAGAAGAAACAGAGCTACCAAAAGCCCTTAAATTCTATAAAAGTGTTAGGAAATTTATTGTTTAGATTTTGATGAATGCCATGTAAAACTTAGTATAGGAAGTTGGCACCCCATTTTTCGTTGTAAAATGCATTGTAATAAATAAAGGGCTGCCGAGTTAAGTCGCCCACGCCCTAACATGCAAGAAGACAACGGAGACTAGAAGGAAGAGACTCGATGGACACGGTGAGTATGGCAAAGAAGAGTAGACGGGAACTCTATCAAGAAGCGGTGAGATGCGGTGAGTGGAGTATCATCAAGTCAACTCAAGAAAAGCCAAGTCTCAAGTTGAAGTGACGGAAGAGTCATCCATGATTGGAAGTCGACTCTAAGTCACCTGGGGAAAGCAAAGAAATGCGGTCAAGTCGAGATAATGAAAAAGATCCGTTGCCACGAGTAAATCAAGAGAATTACTTAAACAAGTAATATCTCCATACCACCTTTCTCGGAGTGCTCATCCCGAAGCGTGCAAGAGGAATGAACCAATGGGAAGCACTACACCGTGTCGAACTCGAAAAGGTGAAAAACAATTCATACGAGGAAATGGCAATTCCAAGGATCGCAACAAGACAAGCCACAACGATCGCAAGTGACTTTAAAAAATAAGCCTATCTCTTCAACGGGCAAATTTTTGAAAGATCACTATAAAAGCCGAGAAATGACTTTGAGAAAAAGGGACGAGAACCACAAATGTTCAAGCAATTATTAGAATCGAAACTGAAATATTCTCAATCCTCAAGCCTACACTACGAAGAACATCAATCCAACACTCACCGTGAAGGAAAGATAACTTCAATCGGTTGAAGAGGAAAATCTTGAAAAATCAAGGGGTCTACATTCCTCGAAGGATTGTAGGAAGGTTCAAGGTCGAACCAAGTCTTGAGCTTTTGGAGGCTTCGTGATCAAATCCAAAGAGCTTGAGCAAGTGAGTCGTAGTAGCAAGGCAGCTTGCCCTGTGAAGAAGTTCGAGTCGCACGAGAAGCTTGGTGAGTGATCAAGGCGTCTCAGATCGAGTCCCAAAGGATCAAGTCATTTGTGTGATCAAGACTTGTATCCGGATTTTGCTACCACTTTGTATCTTGATCAATACCTAGTGGATTCCTCCGGGAGTTGGAGAAGAGAGGAGTAGAAGAATTACCCCATCTTGAACCTCTATAAAAATTTTATTGTGTCATTTATATTTCAACACTTTAATTCCTGCATCTTAATTGTTTAAATCACGATAAATTTTCTATCCACTTGATAATTTCTAAGTACTAAACCAAGCACTAAATCCTTGCTTAACCAAACTTAAGGGTGTTAAGTCTTCCACTGAAAACAAACCACGATTGAGTTAATTTAGACCCAACAAATTGAGTTATTCCATCAACGGCTCGGTTGAGTCATTGAGAGACTAACTCTTGATTAACTAAATTGATTTTCACCAAGGACACGTGTGTGTAGTATCAACTCGAATATTTAAAAGGACTAAATCGAAAATTTGGTAAGGTTTATTCAACCCCCCTTCTAAACCTTACACTTACACCCCTTGGGACCTACAAGTGGAGGAGGTCGCACGAGTTCTACGTGAATGCTTTGAGATTCATGATGAAGGGATAAAGTCATCTGTTCACGGAAAGCGGCTCACCATCTCTCGCAAGGATTTGGTGAACATCGCTCACTACCAACGGAAGGAGCATCGAAATTAACGGCCGATGTAAACCTGGGCCGCTTGGAAGGAAATAGCCAAGCCCGACTATACCGATAAAATAGTTTACACAGCAAACACGAGCTGGCTTTGAAGGAGGATTATCACAAGTTTGTTGGACATAGTTGCCAAATGCATTGACATCAAATTTGGCGGCTTTGACCAATCACAAAAGCAAAGTTGATCGTGATGGCGGCGATCATTGAAGAAAGGAAAATAAATCGGCCGAGTTTGTTCTACGCAGACTATGCCGAATGTAGGGAACAAATCCTTCAAGGAAGATGGCACATTTGGAGGATCCCAGGATATGGCACGGTGATTGGCGGTTGATGGAGGTGAAAGGAGTCCTCTTAGACATGGAAAGGCGTTCCATGTTAACAAGAGGATGTTCGAGATCAAACCTCTCGGCGCACGAAGAGAGCCTACGCCAAGAGAGGCGACACGAGTGAGGGGAATCGGTGACCCTGAAGATACAACTGTTTCCTCTCCACCAAAGAAAGAAAGCGCCCTGCGGTGCTAAGAAGACTATCGCTCTGCAGCAAATAAAGTAAAAACTCGCTCCGCCCCTGCCGCAGAGAGTCACCGCCCTGCAGCCGTGTCTCCGCCCCCAGTTAGCGGTCGAGAAAGACTCTCAAATACCTTCTCCGATCGTCAAAAAGAGGAGGCGATAAGACAAGACGGCGGCTCCTCGAAGAAAACACTAGCAAGGCCCCGTCGCCCCAAGACTCGAAGAAGCGTCTCAACCGAAATCCCCTCTGGTACAAACTAGAAGACGAAGAAGAATCATCAAGCGCTCCGAGCTTGAAAACCGACCGAGTCGATCACTCACAGTGGAACAAATACTGCGCCAAGCGATCGAGTCCCCAGATGTAATTGATGAAACACTAAGTCTCTGAAGGCGATCAACAGAGGCAACTGAAGAAATAGCCGTAGTCCGCGCAATCGAGACACAAGAAGAAGCGATATAGCTGATAGTGATGTGATGATCCTATCTCCACCTTACCCAGACATCCAAAATCGTCTGCGTGAGTGGAGGAAATGGAAATTGAGTAAATCAAGGAACAGTTCCAACGGCCCGAGTTTATAGAAGAAGAAGAGGAACTGTTAAACTTCCTTGGACTAACCACTGTGATCTCAAAGACTTTGGATGAAGACAATCGCACGAGATATCCTGCAGATCTTCAAGGACAAGGAGAAGGAAAGACAGGAAGCAGAAGCCGAGGCACGTGAGAAGGCCAAAGATCGCCCTATCTCGGCACTACGTAACACACACATCCTCACCTTGATGTCTTATCAGTGATGAGGATCCAGGACTCTGGCTTCGCCCACGAAGAGTTGCAAATGCAGCAAGCATTCGCGAATCGAGAATCCTTCATGAGCAAAGATTAATGGAGGGACCAGGAGAGTCCTCCGAAACACGGTACCGAAATTGATCCAATGGGAGTGGTTCAAACAAATCGCCATGTTGTTGCCGCCACCACTTCTCCACTCACTCGGGAAGAAGGCGATAAGGGAATTGGCGATGAAACCGGGATAGTAGGGACCCCGGTCGAGCCAACCCTATTGAAGGTGTTTTACCACCGCCCCAACTACTGAACACTCAATAGAAACGGCCGGGAGTTTGGAGACGAGTGACCCCATTCCAAGTCACTCGGTGGTGCGCAGTGAGGGGGAAACTCCCTCCACCGCAAAGCAAGGTCGGAGAATCTGCAGATGACTCAACAACGAATCCAGGAGGTGAAGTGGAGGAAGTACAAACACTAAATGAACAACAAGTTGTCATCAACAAAGCTCGATGATTGAGACTGTTTTTGGTGAGGTGCCAACGCTCCTGAAGGCTAATGACGCTGCGATGCAAATCGAGGGTACGAGAAGGAATGTACAGGGGTTAACACTGGCGATGAAAGTGCAATCCATGGGGTTGAGACTCCAATGGATGCCACCACGAAAAACCCTAAGACAGTGACATTGCCGAAAGGGAGGTCCAGCCTCGCTGCAGATCGAGACCGGGAGGTAATGAAGGCCACGGGAGGTTGAGACTTCGGGGGTAAAGAAGTGAAGTAGAGAACATCCTCCCGCTATCATTGACCCATCCGAAAAGGAGATAGGCGCGCTTCATGATTCCCAGGATAATCGATGTAACCTTTCTCGGGATCGAAAGCGACGAAGAAGTTCGAGTCATCCCCCGTGATGACTCCAAAAGACTCATTGCGGATGTTCCAAGCACGAGCAAGTTCGATCCCAAGACTACTCGTCAAACCTTTAATTTTGATAATGAGCCACCAATGGAAATCTCATCATCGTCCGATGACGCTTCGATAAGGCCGAGGACCATCTACTCAATTGGAGAAACCACGGTGAGACCAACGAAGTGTTGAAACAAAGTGAGGCTCAAAAGTCGGGTCCACTTCACAAAAGACCCCGGTGAGACAGAGTCCATCGCGCAGCTCCCCAAGCTGCAGCGGAGTTCGACTCAAAAGGCACTTCACGCGCACCTCTCATCATTGAACAAATACCGGTTGGCCGTGATGATTCCTTTATAGAATCTTTTCCTTTTCTCTCTGGAGGTACCCGACCTTCCCCGAAGAGTCGAAAACGAGCTCGCACGCTTTCATAGACCAGCTCCTATTATTCCATCAGTACCATTGTTCGGTGATTATGACTTTGACGCTTGGCCATCACCGCAAACGGAAGAATTTGAAGTTCGCGAGGTGTTCAAGGCATTATTTGCTGAGATTGAACGGATGGAGAGGCATCGGCCTCTATGGACATGCGGATCGACAACAGAGATGCAATCTTACTACTTGACTTAAGAGGCATAATCGGGATCGGGGAATGGTGGCAACAAAGAACAAACAATGCGTGTGGAACAAGTTAGATACTTCAGGACATTGTTCAACAAGTGCTAGTATGGAGAGCCGAGAATGCGATGCAAAAACGAAGTTGAGAGAACACATTGAGCACATGCGAAGCTCACACGCCGAGATAAAGTCTGCTGCGTGAGCAAAATAAGAGTGATCTACAACGTTTGGAAGAAAACATGAATAGAAAATTCAGCCTTCTCATGGTGAGATGAAGCTAATTTGTGAGTCCAACGCTACTCGATCCCGAATTTCGTGCCGCATACTCCACACGGACTCGAGACAGAACTCTACCATCAAAGCAGCTCGACTCGCTTGCAAGATGTTTCAGTGTCCCTCTCTCTTTTGATGATGCCAAAAAGGGGGAAGAGGAATACCTTAAAGCACGAAGAGATCGAAGCGAAAAAAGAGGATGCAGATGCGAAGGGAAAAAATTTGAGGAAGTCTTTGAAACAAAAGAAAGGAAAGTCTGTTGAGGGGGAAGGATCGAAAGATGTGACCTTGATGATTGCACAAACCCCCAACAAGGTCTTGTCACGGTGACATTATTAGCAAAGAAACTCCCCGTGACTCTCGCCACTCCAACACTCTGCTATATCTATGGTGAAAAGAGAAAGACAATTGAAGCGGGGATGGAGGAAGTGGAAGGAAGAATGGATGCCGGGTTATGAACATCTTGAAACAACATGGAGGCATTCCAAGAGAGAGACACTTATGCCATCTCGGATGTCGGGACGAGCCACGATCAGTTGATGAATTTAAAACGCCGCATCCGAAGGATACTTTGCAAATATGTCTACATGGCTCAAGCTTGGGACTTGTCTTGGGAAAAAGGTCTCACGTTATGTGAAGAAGGACAGAGCCAGACCAGACCGGGCGAGTCGATCACTTTCTTTGGTCACTCCACTGGTCACTTTTGGAAAGAAGAAGACCCCAAGACAATACACGCCCGGAGGTAGAGGAAGAAGCAAAGGTGGTGGAGGAAGAGGTTTGGACCCAGGCCTCGCCCAAAAATATTGAATATGTAGATCCAGGCAAGAAAGGAGGGATCTCTTGGGCTGGTCTTGACCAAGTAGCAAATTTGCAAGTGGCTAAAAGTAATCGAGTATGCAAAAAGAATAGAAGAAGAAAACAAGAGACAAACTCGGCTATGGGAGGAAAGACAGAAAGATTAAGAAGAGATGAAGTTTTGCCAGGAAGGCATATGAAAAGAAAGAAGAAAGCGGTGACGATGAGAAAAAAAGAGAAGAAGAAGCGAGAAGATCTTGAACAAGATGAAAGAAGGAGACAATGAAGGAGATGAAGTGTTCTTGTCCACCCCTTCATGTATTTTATGATGTAAATACATACTATGTAAGTCTCCGCAATAAAGCTATAAATTCTTTATTTTCGTGGTAGACAAATGTTTGCTCACGATACACCTTGTAATGTGATTGTGTAAAAGAACAAGAATGTTATGATCAATAAAAAGATTGATTCTACGCATACATTCTATGTGAAATACACTATCTCAGTATGTATCTTTGCTATTTGCATTTTTGAATGGTTTAAGTTTTGGCATCATCAAAAAGGGGGAAATTGTTTGGAAATTTATTGTTTAGATTTTGATGAATGCCATGTAAAACTTAGTATAGGAAGTTGGCACCCCATTTTCTCGTTGTAAAATGCATTGTAATAAATAAGGTGGCGCAAGTGAGTTAAGTCGCCTACGCCTAACATGCAAGAAGACAACCGGAGACTAGAAGGAAGACTCGTGAGGACAATCGAGTATGGCAAAGAAGAGTAGACGGGAACTCTATCAAGAAGCGGTGAGATGCAAATGGTGAGTGGATTATCATCAAGTCAACTCAAGAAAAGCCAAGTCTCAAGTTGAAGTGACGGAAGAGTCATCCGATGATTGGAAGTCGACTAAGTCACCTGGGGAAAGCAAAGAAATGCGGTCAAGTCGAGATAATCAAAAAGATCCGTTCATGAAATCAAGAGAATTACTTAAACAAGTAATATCTCCATACCACCTTTCTCGGAGTGCTCGGATCCCATAAGCGTGCAAGAGGAATGAACAATGGGAAGCACTACACCATGTCGAACTCGAAAAGGTGAAAAACAATTCATACGAGGAAATGGAAATTCCAAGGATCGCAACAAGACAAGCCAACGATGCAAGTGACTTTCAAAAATAAGCCTATCTCTTCAACGGGCAAATTTTTGAAAGATCACTATAAAAGGCCGAGAAATGACTTTGAGGAAAAGGGACCGAGAACCACAAACGTTCAAGCAATTATTAGAACGAAACTGAAATATTCTCAATCCTCAAGCCTACACTACGAAGAACATCAATCCAACACTCACTGTGAAGGAAAGATAACTTCAATCGGTTGAAGAGGAAAATCTTGAAAAATCAAGGGGTCTACATTCCTCGAAGGATTGTAGGAAGGTTCAAGGTCGAACCAAGTCTTGAGCTTTTGGAGGGCTTCGTGATCAAATCCAAAGAGCTTGAGCAAGTGAGTCAGTGTAGTAGCAAAGGCAAACGCCCTGTGAAGAAGCCGAGTCGCACGAGAAGCCGGTGAGTGATCAAGGCGTCTCATCGAGTCCCAAAGGATCAAGTCATTTGTGTGATCAAGACTTGTATCCGGACTATTACCACTTTGTATCTTGATCAATACCTAGTGGATTCCTCCGGGAGTTGGAGAAGAGAGGAGTAGAAGAATTACCCCATCTTGAACCTCTATAAAAATTTTATTGTGTCATTTACATTTCAAAGACTTTAATTCTGCATCTTAATTGTTTAAATCTTTGATAAATTTGCTATCCACTTGATATTTCTAAGTACTAAACCAAGCACTAAATCCTTGCTTAACCAAACTTAAGGGTGTTAAGTCTTTGAAAACAAACCACGATTGAGTTAATTTAGACCCAATGGTGAGTTATTCCATCAAGCTCGAGTTGAGTACGTTGAGAGACTAACTCTCTTGATTAACTAAATTGATTTGTCCACCAAGGACACAATCGCTGTGTAGTATCAACTCGAATATTTAAAAGGACTAAATCGAAAATTTGGTAAGGTTTATTCAACCCCCTTCTAAACCTTACACTTACACCCCTTGGGACCTACAAAAAGGAATACATATGATGGGAATGGTAGAAATTATCCAAGTCAAGTGATTGGAATAATGTGAACTATCGACAAAGATCTATGGAATATAAGCCTAAATGGCAAAGGCCTAAGACTCAAAGAAAGGCCATTCCAAAAGCAAAAGAGCTATCATCAACACACATATGCACTATACTCAAAGATATCACAACTACCCAAACAAAGCAATTGCTAAAACACATACACAGGCATACAGATAAAAAGAGACAATTTGTATGAATCTAAAATCCCAAGCAATTTGCCAAAATTAATTATGATTATGGCATCGATAGATGGTAACCTCTTAGAGTCAAATCATTTGGCTATAGGTTGGTTGGATCATCTTACAATACTAACCCCTCAGACCGGACAAATATGGGTACCTAAAACCTAATTTCCTTGATTGCGGGTTCAAGGAGCGGTTGAGTGCCAAGGAACCTGGTACATGGATAGTGGCTATTCGGACACATGACAGAAACAAGAAAAATCTGTCAAAATTCAAGGAGGTTAGAGGTGCAAAAGTCATATTTGGAGGAAATGAAGCTCGGGAGAAATAAAAGGCATTGGATCCATCAAGAAAATGGATTAGAAATTATAGATGTTGCATACGTTGAAGGCCTCAATTTCAACTTACTAAGCATAAGTCAACTCTGTGACAAGGGCTATAATGTTGGATTCAATATGGGAGTGTGCCAAATCAAGAACACTGAATCTAATGAAGTAGTGTTGCAAGGATGCAGACAAAAGAACATGTATGTGGTAGATTGGTCAACTGCAACACCAAGCACTTGTCTGCTAGCAAAAAGCACGGCTGAATCAAGTTGGTTGTGGCACAAGAAGCTGAGTCACCTGAACTTCAAAACAATTAACAAGCTTGCAAGGAGCAATCTCGTGGAAGGACTTCCAGACTCAGTATACAAGAAGGAAAGTGTATGTGATGCATGCCAGATGGGAAAGCAAATCAAATCATCATTCAAAGAAAAGACATGTCCATCTTCAACAAGAATATTGCACCTGCTGCATATGGATCTATTTGGTCCAGTTGAACCAGCCAACATAAGTGGGAAGAAATATACCTTGGTGGTAGTAGATGACTACTCAAGATACACATGGACAATATTCATGTGTAAGAAGAAAGAAACTCTGCAGAAACTACCTCAGCTGATGAAGAGAATCCAAAATGAGAAGAGTCAAACCATTATCAAAATAAGATCGACAGAGGAATCGAGTTTGTCAATGGTATAATAACTCAGTATTGTGTTGAAAATGGTATTGGTCATGAATTATCAGCTGCAAGGACTCCACAGAAAAATGGAGTTGCAGAAAGAAGGAACATAACTCTCAAAGAAGCAGCAAGGACCATGTTAGTGAAACAGATTGCCTAAAATTTTTGGGTCAAGCAATAAACACAAAGATGCTATACTCAAAATAGATGCATGATAAACATACAGGTGACAAAGACTCCCTATAGATTTGGACAGGGAGAAAGCCAAATGTTGCATATTTTAGAATATTTGGATGCAAATGCTTCATCCATAACAATGGCAAGGACAATTTAAAGGCTTTTGATGCTAAAGCTGATGAAGGTATCTTTTTGGGATACTCAGCTGAAAGCAAAGCCTACAGAGTGCTCAACAAAAGGACAATGGTTACTGAAGAATCCATTCATGTGGTGTTTGATGAACCCAATGTAAATAAAGAAGACATTGAAGAGTCAGCTGATAAGCTGAATCAACCAACCATGCAGAAGAGTCCCTATGTTGAAGCTGAAGCTGGAATTAAAAACCCAGAAGAAGATGAGATAGCTGAGTCTCAAAGACAGCTGGAAAATCTGCAGCTAAGTGATGATGAGAGAGCTGATCAAAATAACACAGCTGCAAGACGACTGAATCCAGCTAACTTACTCCAACCTGATGTAAGATGGCTGAGAGACCATCCACCAGAACTAATCATTGGAGATGTAAGAGAAGGTGTAAAAACTAGATCCAGAACCCAACAAGAAGCTATGTTCACTTGTTTCATCTCACAAATAGAGCCAAAAGATGTGTCACAAGCTCTGGATGACACACATTGGATTCAAGCCATGCAAGAAGAGCTGAATCAGTTTGAAAGAAACAAAGTATGGGAATTGGTTCAAAGACCTACCCATCAAAATGTTATTGGCACTAAATGGGTGTTCAGAAACAAGATGAATGAGGAAGGTTCTGTGGTAAGAAACAAAGCAAGATTGGTAGCCAAAGGGTATTGCCAAGAAGAAGGGATAGATTTTGATGAAACATTTGCCCCTGTAGCAAGATTGGAAGCCATAAGGATGTTTCTTGCCTATGCTGCTCACAAGAACTTCATTGTATATCAAATGGATGTAAAGAGTGCATTCCTTAATGGATTATTGGAGGAAGAAGTATATGTTGAACAACCTCCAGGATTTGAGCAGAAGACTCTTGGAGATAACTCAAGAAAGCTTTATATGGATTGAAACAGGCACCAAGAGCATGGTATGATACATTATCACAATTCCTGATTGAGAACGGATTTACAAAAGGCAAAGTGGATAGAACACTCTTCAGAATTCAAGATGGGAAGAGTATACTGCTTGTTCAAATATATGTGGATGACATCATCTTTGGATCCACAAACAAAGAGCTGTGTGATAAATTCTCAAATCTTATGCAAAGCAAATTTGAAATGAGCATGATGGGAGAGCTGACATTCTTCCTTGGACTCCAAGTAAAACAGCTGAAGGATGGAACCTTCATATGTCAGACAAAATACACCAGAGATTTAATGAAGAAATTTGGTATGGAAGAGAAGTCTTCTGTGAAAATACCAATGAATACATCAGTCAAAATAGATATGGATGCAGATGGCAAGCCTGTGGATCAAACAAGATACATAGCACTTATTGGATCACTGCTCTATCTTACAAAGAAGTAGGCGGACATCACCTTTGTTGTAGGTGTATGTGCGAGATTTCAATCTGCTCCAAAAGAAAGTCACATGACTATGACAAGAGAATCTTGAGATATTTGAAAGGAAACCAAGAAGTTGGCTTATGGTACCCAAAGGAAGGTGGATTCAAGCTAATTGGGTATTCAGACTCGACTATGTTGGATGTAGAGTTGACGGAAGAGTACCTCGAGGCACATGTCAAATGCTTGGAAATAGGCTAATTTCTGGTTTAGCAAGAAGCAAAATTCAATAGCTACCTCCACACCTTGGTGAAGCGAGAATACATAGGCTGCAGCAAATTTGTTGTGCCCAAGTCTTATGGATGAGACAACGGTGAGAGATTATGAAGTTGAAGAAAAGGAAATTCCAATTATGTGTGATAACACAAGTGCAATTGCAATCACTCAAAATCTGTGTTGCACTCAAGAACAAAGCACATTGATGTCGGATATCACTTAATAAGAGATCATGTTGAAAAGAAGGACATCACCTTGGAATATATCTCAACCGATAAGCGGTTAGGTGACATATTCACAAAACCATTATGTGAATCAAGATTTGAAGAACTCAAGCATGAATTAGGGTTATTTGAGCTGAGTTGACACTCGGAGAAGAGTCAAAGAAGAGAGATTGAACATGAAAAGATGAAAAAGGGTGAACTCTTAAATCCTAAGTGAATCACCGTATTGGAGAATAAGTGCGTCAAATTAATCGGTGAGTACCTATGTGCAAAGAGAGAAGAGTTAAATCGGCTAAGGAATAAGTTTGAGTCATTTATGAGCACAGTGACAAAAATGCAATTGTTTTTACTAAGCGGGAATGTTTTTAAGAATGACGTCAAAGATAATTATGACGTGTACAGTCAAAAGCTACACACAAAGCTTATGATTGGATATAAATCTTTGCCGCATTAAATACGAGAAATTAAGTGTTAATCGGCGTGCAAAATCTGAGCCTTTGATCTTGATCAAATTTCAAAACCACCCGCACGTCCTTTCATAACCCATACTTATACCGTTTCGTCCGATTTTCTCTCACTTCACAAAACTGTTCATCTCTCTCTCCTCGAAGGCAAAGAAAGAAATTCTCTCTCAAAACCCTACAATCCCTCAAGGTCATTTTCAAAGTTTCGTTTGGTAAAACATCGAGAAATGGCATCTACTCATGATTTCGTCAAGTTGGGAAAGCAAATCCACACTGGGTCTCTTGTGGATTTCGACGACATGATCAAACAGGTCTGACGACACTCTCGTGAAGAAGATTGCGGAGAGAAACTAGAAAAGTCTGGATTAAAAGCTTTTTGACAATGGAGTTTCCGATTACCTACGTGGAAGAGGTCGCACGATTCTACGAGGAGGGCATCAAGTCCTCTGTTCACGGGAAAGAGTTCACCATCACCGCCGAGGATCGCGAACATCGCATTTGTTGTCGGGAAGGAGGCCTTAGGAGATTTATGGCGATGTTAACTGGGCCGCCTTTGCTTGGAAGGAAGTAGCCAAGCCCGTTGTCTTTGCGAAGGTTGTCTACGCTTGGAGAAGTAGCTATTGAAGGAAGACTACCACAAGCTGCTGGATATCGTTGCAAGAGCATTGATATCAAATTTGGAAGCTATAATCACGGTGCCCAAGACTAAGCCGATCGTGAGGGCTGCAATCATAGAAGAAAAGAAGGTGAACTGGGCTGAGTTTGTATACAGCAGACTGCACGAGAATATTGGGAATAAATCCTTCAAGGAGGATGGTACATTTGGAGGATCCCTGGGGTACGGCCTGGTGATTGGCCGGATGATGGAAGTAAAAGGAGTCCCTCTTCGACATGGAAAGGCGTTCCATGTTAACAAGAAGATGTTCGGTCTAATCTCTCGGAGCACAGAGGAGAGCTTATGCCAAGAGAGCTGACACGAGTGAGGGGGAATCAGCTGGTCCCGAAGAAACAGTTGTCTCCTCCTCTCCCCAGAAGAAGGCTGCCCCTGCAGCTGCAAAGAAGATTGTTGCCCCTGCAGCAAAGAAGAAGAAACCTCAAATACCTTCCGCAGCCGTGTCTCCGCCTTGCAGCCGCAGCAGAGAAGGAACCTCAAATACCTTCTCCGGTTGTCAAGAAAAGGAGGACTGATAAGCCGAGACGGCCAGCTCCTCAGAAAAAGACAACAGCACTGCAGCCCCCGCCGCCCAGGACTCAGAAGAAACCATATCCGAGCCAGAAATCCCTCTGGTAAGGACTAAAAGAAGAAGAATCTTCAAGCGTTCCGAGCTTGAGAAACCGGCTGAGTCAGCCACTCAGCTGAAACAGATACCAGAGACTGCTGGAGAAGTAGAGTCTCCAGAAATCATTGATGAAAAAATGACAAGTCTTTGAAGCCGATCACAGAGGCACATTGAAAACACATTGCCGATGAGAACAATCGAGACACTAAAGGCAAATCGAGAGAGCAAACTCTCTGTTGACAGCGGGGTTGTTTCCCCCCCGCAACAGACGCTGCGAGGGTGCAGAGCACCAAAGTTTGCTACCTTCAATCCCCGAGAACGAGGGACAAAGCAGGAGAAGATGACAAAGATGATGATGTAATGATCATATCCCCACCATATCTAGACATCCAAAATCGTCTGCGAGAATGGAGGAAGTGGAAGCCGAGTCGATCCAGAACGATTCCAAAGACCGAGAATTTATTGAAGAAGAAGATGAACTGTTGAACTTTTCGGATTGACCAATGTGGTCCAAGATCGGATGAAGAAAATCGCACGGATATCTTGCAGATCTTCAAAGACAAGAGAAAGAGCGCGGAGAGGAAGGCGAGGCTCGTGAAAAGGCCGATTTGTCCCTTTACTAGAACCACCGATCATACACATCATCATCTTGACATCCTCTCCGGGAGTGATTGTAGGTCCCAAGGGGTGTGAGTGTAAGGTTTAGAAGGGGGTTGAATAAACCTTACCAAAATTTTCTATTTAGTCCTTTTAAAAGTTCGAGTTGATACTACACACCGTGTGTCTAGGTGGACAACCAATTTAGTTAATCAAGAGAGTTAGTCACTCAATGAGACTCGATTCGAGCTGTTGATATAATAACTCATTTGTTAAAGCTGAATTAGCTCAACTGTGGTTTGTTTTTCAGGGAAGACTTAACACCCTTAAGTTTGGTTTAGTAGAGATTTAAAGCTTGATTTAGTACTTAGAAATTATCTAATGGATAGCAAATATGTCGTGAGAATTAAACAAATATGATGCAGAATTAAAGTCTTTGAAATGTAAATGACACGATAAGTTTTTATAGAGGTTCGAAGATGGGGTAATTCTTCTACTCCTCTCTTCTCCAACTCCGGAGGAATCCACTAGGTATTGATCAAGATACAAAGTGGTAACATCCCGGATACAAGTCTTGATCACACACGGTGACTTGATCCTTTGGGACTCGATCCGAGACGCCTTGATCACTCGGTGCTTCTCGTACGACTCGCCTTCTTCACAGGGTACTGCTTGCTACTACTGACCCACTTGCTCAAGCTCTTTGGATTTGATCACGAAGCCCTCCAAAAGCTCAAGACTTGGTTCGACCTTGAACCTTCCTACAATCCTTCGTGGAATGTAGACCCCTTGATTCTTGATAATTTTCTCTTCAACTGATTGAAGTTATCTTTCCTTCACGGTGAGTGTTGGATTGATGTTCTTCGTAGTGTAGGCTTGAGGGTTGAGCGTTTAATAACTTGAGAATATTTTAGGTTACAATTCTAATAACTGCTTGAATGTTTGTGGTTCGGGTAACCTACTTTGAGTTATTCCTCGGCCTTTTATAGTGATCTTTCAAAAATCTGTCCGTTGAAGAGATAGGCTTATTTTTGAAAGTCACTATGGTCGTTGGCTTGTCTTGTTGCGATCCTTGGAATTGCCATTTCCTCGTATGAATTGTTCTTGACTTTTCGAGTTCGACACGGTGTAGTGCTTCCCATTGGTTTATTCCTTTTGCCCGCTTCTAGGATCGAGCACTTGAGAAAGGTAGCATGGGCATATTACTTGTTTAAGTAATTCTCTTGATTTCGTGCAACGGATCTTTTCGATTATCTCGACTTGATCGCATTTCCTTGCTTTCCCAAGTGACTTAGAGTCGGCTTCCAATCATTGGATGACTCTTCTGTCACTCCAACTTGAGACTTGGCTTATCTTGAGTTGACTTTGATCGATATTTTCTCTTGCATCTTAGTTGCTCCTTGATCGAGTTCTCGTCTTCTCTTCTTTGCCATACTCATTTTGTCTTGCGGTGGAGTTTTCCTTCTAGTCTCGGTTGTCTTCTTGCATGTTTGGGCATAGCGACTTAACTCGGCTTGACCAACCCTATTTATTACAATGCGACTTACAACAAAAATTGGGTGTGCAACTTCCTATTCTAAGTTTTACATGGCAAAATCTAAACAATAAATTTCCTAACAATTTCCCCCTTTTTGATGATGCAAAACTTAAAACATTCAAAATGTAAATAGCAAAGATACATACGAGATAGTGCATTCACATAGAATGTATGCGTAGAATCAATCCTTTTATTGATCATAACATTCTTGTTCTTTTACTTTTTGTTTACAAGGTGTATCGAGCAAACATTTATCTACACAAAAAATAAAGAATTTACTGACTTTATTGCGAGAAGACTTACATAGTATGTATTTACATAGTAAAATACATGAAGGGGTGGACAAAGAACACTTCATCTCCTTCGCCCTCCTTCTTTCATCTTCCCGATTCGTCATCTTCGGTCTTCTTCTCTTTTTCTCATCTCCACCGCCTTTTTTTTTCTTCTTTTCATATGCTTTCCTAAAAGGCGACTTCATCTCTTCTTAATCTCTCTTGTCTTTCCTCCCATAGCTGAGTTTGTCTCTTATTTTCTTCTTCTATTCTTTTCGCATACAAGATTGCTTTTAGCCACTTGCAGATTGGCTACTTGGTCAAGAGACCCATTGAGATCCCTCCTTTCTTGCCCGGATCTATGTACTCAATGTTTTTGGGCGGAGGCCCAGTGCGAAACCTCTTCCTCCACCACTGTTTCTTCCCTACCTGCGGGCGTGTATTGTCTTGGGGTCTTCTTCTTTCCGGTGAGTGACCCAGAGTGACCAGCAGAGTGAGGTAGTCTGCTTGCTGTCGGCTTCTTTACATAACGCGAGACCCTTTTCCCAAAGATAAGTCAAGCTTGAGCCATAGACATGTTTGCAAAGTATCCTTGAGATGCGAGCGTTTTAAATTCATCAACGATCATGGCTCGGTCACGCCCGAGATGGAATAAGTGTCTCTGTCTCACTTTGGAATGCCTCCATGTTGTTTCAAGATGTTCATAACTCGGGCATCCATTCTTCCTTCCACTTCCTCCATCCCCTGCTTCAATTGTCTTTCTCTTTTCACCATAGATATAGTAGAGTGTTGGAGTGGCGAGTCACTTTGGAGTTTTCAGCGATAATATCAGTGTGACAAGACCTTGTTGGGGTTTGTGCAATCATCAAGGTCACATCTTTCGATCCTTCCCCCTCAACAGACTTTCCTTTCTTTTGTTTTGACACTTCCTCATTGTCTTTCCTTCACATTCTGCTCCCTCCTTTTCGACTTCAGGTCTCTTTAGCGCTTTAAAGTATTCCTCTTCCCCTTTTTGGCATCATCAAAGGAGAGAGGAACCCCTGAAACATATCTTGGCAAGCGGGAAGTCGAGCCTGGCGATAGCCGAGTTCGCCTTGAGTGCTGCGGAGTATGCAACACGAAATTCGGAGCGAGTAGCGTTGGACTCGCTTTGAAATTAGCTTCATCTCGGCCATGAGAAGGCTGAATTTTCTATCCATGTTTTCTTCCATACGCTGGAGATCACTCTTATTTTGCTCACGCAGCTAGCCTTTATCTCAAAGAAAGTGTGAGCTTCATGCATGTGCTCAATGTGTTCTCTCAATTTCGTTTTTTGCATCGGCATTCTCACTCTCCATACATGACTTGTTGAACAATGTTCGAAATATCTAGCTTGTTCCACACACATTGTTTGTTGTTGTTGCCACCATTCCCCGATTCGATTGTTATGCCTCTCAAGCGGCATAAGGTTGGCATCTCTGTTATCGATCTCATGTCCATAGAGGCATGGTGCCTCTCCATCCGTTCAATTTCAAAGCAAATAATGCTTTGAACACCTCCCGAACTTTATTCGTTTTTCCATTGCGGTGACGGCCATGCGGCGTCAAAGTCATAGTCATTTGGAACGATGGTGTCGGATGGAAGAACAGGATCCGTCGTGGAAGAGCGCGAGATCGTTCTCGACTCGTCGGGGAGGTCGGTACCTCTAGAGAGAAAGGAAATGATTCTATAAAGGAATCATCACGACCAACCGGGATTTGTTCAATGATGAGAGGTGCGCGTGAAGTTCCTTTTTGGAGTCGAACTGCTGCGACTTGGGAGCTGCGCAGATGGACTCTGTTTCAAGCGGGGGTCTTTTGTGAAGTGGACCCGACTTGCTGAGCCTGTTTGTCTCAACGGCTTTGTCGGTCTCATTTGGTTTCTCCAATTGAGTGGATGGTCCTCGGCCTTATCGGAAGCATCATCGGACGATGATGAGATTTCCATTGGTGGCTCACCATCAAAATTGAAAGTTTGACGAGTAGTCTTGAGATCGACTTGCTCGTGCTTGGAACATCCTCAATCGAGTCTTTTAGATGCATCACGGGGGATGACTCGGCTTCTTCGTCGCCGCTTTCCGATCCCGAGAAAGGTTACATCGGGATTGTCCGGGAATCATGAAGTGCGCTTATCTCCTTTTCGGATGGATCAATGATAGCGAGGAGGATGTTCTCTACTTGACTTTTTACCCCAGGGAAGTCTCAACCTCCCGTTGGCCTTCATTACCTCCTGCAGTCTCAAGCGCGGCGAGGCACTGGACCTCCCTTTCGGCGAGTGTCGGTTTGTCTTAGGGTCTTCGTGGCGGCATCCATTGGAGTCTCAACCCCATGGATTGCACTTTCATTGCCCAGTGTTAACTCGGGCTGTTCCTTCTCGTGCCTACCTCGCATCGGCAGCGTCATTAGCCTTCGGAGCGGTTGGCACCTCACCGAGACAGTCTCAATCGCCGAGCTTCGTTGATGGCAACTTCTTTGTTCATTTTGTGTTTGTACTTTCTCCACTTCGCCTCCTAGATTCGTTGTGGAGTCATCTGCAGCATCCTCCGACCTTGCTGCGGTGGAGGAGTTTCCCCTCGGGTGGCGCACCGGTGAGTGACTTGGAATGGGGTCACTCGTCTCCAAACTCCCGGCTGTTTTCTCCGAGTGTCCGGCCCGTTGGGGCAAAGGTGGTAAGACACCTTCATTAGGGGTTGGCTCGGTGGGGTCCCCACTAACCCGATTTCATCCCCAATTCCCTTATTTCTTTCTTCCGAGTGAGTGGGGAAGTGGTGGCAAAGAACAACGGTGGCGATTTCTTTGAACCACTCCCATTGGATCGATTTCGGTGTGTTTTGGAGGACTCTCCTGGTCCCTCCATCAATCTTTTCTCATGAAGGATTCTCGGATTCGTGCAATGCTTGCATTTGCATTTCTTCTTCGGTGGCGGCAGCAGAGATCCTCATCCTCATCATCGCCGATAAGACATCAAGGAGATGATGATGTGTGTTACGTGGTGCGGTGATAGGCGATCTTTGGCCTTCTCACGTGCCTCGCCTTCCTCTCTGTCTTTCCTTCTCCTTGTCCTTGAAGATCGCAAGATATCTGTGCGATTTTCTTCATCCGATCTTGAGATCACAAAGTGGTCGACCCAAGAAAGTTCAGCAGCTTCCTCTTCCTCTTCTATAAATTCAGGCCGCTGGGCGTGCCGTGGATCGACTCAACTTCCACTTCTCCACTCTCAGACGATTTTGGATGTCGGATAAGGTGGGGATAGGATCATCACATCACTATCATCTCTATCACCTCTTCTTGTGTCTCGGTGTGCGAACTACGACTATGTCTTGATTTGCCTCTGCGATCGCCTTCAAAGAGCTTAGTCTGTTTCATCTATAATATCCGAGACTCTACTTCTCCAGCCGAGTCTCCGATATCTGCCCGGTGAGTGGTGACTTTGGTTTCTCAAGCTCGGATCGCTTGATGATTCTTCGTCGTCTCTTAGTTCGTACCGGAGGGATTTCTAGTTGAGAGAGAGTTTCTTCCGAGTCTTGGGCGGTGGGGGTCGGTCTTTGGTATTTCCTTTTGAGGAGCAGGCCGTCTTGGCTTTTTAGTTCTCCTCTTTTTGACGATCGGAGAAGCTAGTTGAGAGTCCTTCTCGACCGCTTCTTCTTTGGGCGGGAGACACTGCTGGGGGGCGGTGACTCGGCTACGAGGCGAGGAGCAGGTTTGTGTTTCTTTCTTTGCGGGAGCAGCGATCTTCTTAGCTGCTGCAGGGGCAATGATTCTTCTAGAGGCTGCAGGGCGACTTTTTTCTTTGGTGGAGAGGAAACAATCGTATCTTTGGTGGTGATTCCCCCACACTCGTGTCGGCTCTCTTGGCGTAGGCTCTCTTCGTGCGCCGAGAGAGGTTTGATCTGAACATCCTCTTGTTTACATGGAACGTCTTTCCATGTCAAGAGGGACTCCTTTCACCTCCATCACCCGGCCAATCACAGGCCATATCCTAGGGATCCTCCAAATGCACCATCTTCCTTGAAGGATTTGTTCCCTACATTCGCGAGAGTCTGCTGACAAGACAAACTTTGATTTATTTTCCTTTCTTCAATGATCGCGGCCATTACGATCAACTTTGCTTTTGATGATTGGTCAAAGCGCCAAATTTGATGTCTATGCATTTGGCAACTATGTCCAACAGTTTGTGGTAGTCCTCCTTCAATGACCTCTTGTTTCTTTGTGTAAACTATTTTATCAAAGATAGTCGGGCTTGGCTAGCTACTTCCTTCCAAGCAAAGCCAGGTTTACATCAACTTCGTTGATTTTCGATGCTCCTTCCGTCGGTAGTGGCGAGTGTTCACCAAATCCTTGGCGAGAGATGGTGAACTTCTTTCCGTGAAGCAGATGACTTTATCCCTTCATCGTGAATCTCAACGTTCACGTAGAATCGTGCGACCTCTTCCACATAGGTCGGCGAGAAATCCATCATCGAAATGATTTCACCGGACGTTTCGAGCTTCTCGGCGATTTTCTTTATGAGGGCGTCATCGGACCCCTGTTTGACCATGCCCTCGAAATCCAGTCGACCCTGTGTGGATTTGTTTTCCTAGCTTGACAAAATCATAGGTTGATGCCATTTTTCAGGATTTCACCGAAAAGAAATTTAGAAATTTTTTGAATACCGAGAGGGTTTTGAGAGAGTTTTGCCTTTGTTTGAGATAGAAATGAACCGTTTTGGTGATATGTGAGAGAAAGCAGACGAAAATGGGGTAAGTATGGTTTCTGAAAGGACGTGCGGGTGGTTTTTGAAATGTGATCGAAATCAACGGCTTAGATTTTGCACGCCGATTAGCATTTAATGTCTCGAATTTAATGCGGCAGCATTTATATCCAATCATAAGCTTGGTATGCAGCTTTTTGTCTGTACACATCATCATTATGCTGACGTCATTCTTAAAAACATTCCCGCTTAGTAAAAACGACTGCGTTTTTGTCACTTTGCTCATAAATGACTCAGCTTATCCCTTAGTTGATTTAACTCTTCTGGTCACAGTTCTCTTAAGTGACTCAGCTGTCAGCTAATTCGGTATAGCTGTCTTTCCGACATGGCTGATTCATTTAGCTGATTTTGAGAATTCAGTCCTTTTTCTCTTTTTGTGTTTCATTTCTTTTCTTTGAGTCTTCTGAGTGTTAGCTCAGCTCAATTAACCCTAACTCATGCTTGAGTTCTTCAAATCTTGACTCACATAATGGCTTTGTGAAGATGTCGGCCAATTGTTTATCGGTTGAGATATATTCCAAGATGATGCCCTTCTTTTTAACATGATCTCTTATGAAGTGATATCCGACATCGATATGCTTTGTTCTTGAAAGTGCAACACAGATTTCGAGTGATTGCAATTACACTTGTGTTATCACACATGATTGGAATTTCCATTTCTTCAACTTCATAGTCTCTCGTTGTTGTCTCATCCATAGGACTTGGGCACAACAAAATGTTTGCCGCAACTATGTATTCGCTTTGTAGAGGTGGCTATTGAATTTTGCTTCTTGCTAAACTAGGAAATCACTGTTTCCAAGCATTTGACATGTGCCTCGAGGTGCTTTTTGTCAACTCTGCATCAAAGATAGTTAGAGTCGAATAGCCAATTAGCTTGAATCCACCTTCCTTTGGATACCATAAGCCAACTTCTTGGCTTCCTTTCAAGTATCTCAAGATTCTCTTAGCCGCTATCATATGACTCTCTTTTGGAGCAGATTGAAATCTCGCACATACACCTACAAACAAAGGTGATGTCCGGCTCGCTTCGTGAGATAGAGCAATGATCCAATAAGTGCTCTATATCTTGTTTGATCTGAGTGCTTGCCATCTCCATCCATGTCCATTTTGGTGATGTATTCATTGGTATTTTCACGAGAAGACTTCTCATCCATACCAAATTTCTTCATTAAATCTCTCGGTGTATTTTGTTTGACTTATGAAGGTTCCATCCTTCATTTGTTTTACTTGGAGTCCAAGGAAAAATGTCACTCTCCCATCATGCTCATTTCAAATTTGCTTTGCATGAGGTTTGAAATTTTTTCACGTAGCTCTTTGTTTGTGGATCCAAAAATGATGTCATCCACATATATTTGAACAAGCAAAGTATGCTCTTCTTGTCTTGAATTACGAAAAGTGTTCTATCGACTTTTCCTTTTGTAAATCCATTCTCGATTAGGAATTGTGACAAAGTATCATACCATGCTCGGGTGGTTGTTTCAATCCATACAGAGCTTTCTTGAGTTTGTATACCTTATCTCCAAGAGTCTTTCGCTCAAATCCTCGGAGGTTGTTCAACATACACTTCTTCTTCCAATAAACCATTTAGGAATGCACTTTTTACATCCATCGATATACAATGAAATTCTTGTGAGTGTATAGGCAAGAAACATCCTTATAGCTTCCAATCTTGCTGAGGAGCAAATGTTTCATCAAAATCTATTCCTTCTTCTTGGCAATATCCTTTGGCTACTAGTCTTGCTTTGTTTCTTACCACATAACCTTCCTCGTTCATCTTGTTTACGAACACCCATTTAGTACCAATAACGTTTTGATTGGTGGGTCTTTGAACTAATTCCCATACTTTATTTCTTTCAAACGATTGACTCTTCTTGCATAGCTTGAATCCAATGTGTGTCATCCAATGCTTGTAACACATCTTTGGGCTCTATTTGCGAGATAAAGCATGTGAACATAGCTTCTTGTTGAGTTGGATCTTGTTTTGACACCTTCTCTTATATCTCCAATGACAAGTTCGTGGATGGTTTTTCATCCATCTTTCATCAGGTTGAAGTAAGTTAGTTGGATTGACCGCCTAGCAATTGTGTTGCTTTGATCGACTCTCTCGTAATCTCTTAGTTGCAAATTTTCCAAATTGTTTTTGAGATTATCTATCAAAGATAGGATTTTTTCGTATGTTTGGATGATTGACTTATCGGTGACTCTTCAATATCTTTTCCATTTACATTTGGCTCATCGAATACCACATGAATGGATTCTCCGCAACCATAGTCCTTTTTGTTGAGTACTCTGTAGGCTTTGCTTTCATTTGAGTATCCCAAGAAGATACCTTCATCGACTTTAGCATCGAAGGCCTTTAGATTGTCTTTGCCATTGTTGTGGATAAAGCATTTACATCCAAATATTCTAAAATATGCAACATTTGGTTTTCTTCAGTCCAAATCTCATAGGGAGTCTTTGTCACCGTCTGCTTTTATACATCTGTTTTGAGTGTAGCAAGTGTGTTGATTGCTTGACCCCAAAATCTTTTTGGTAACCTGCTTGACTAACATGGTCCTTCGCTTCTTTGAGAGTTCTATTCTTATTTCGCAACTCCATTCTGTTTGTGGAGTCTTGCTTGTGCAGATAATTCATGACCAATGCCATTTTCAATACAATCGAGTTATTATCCCATTGACAAACTCGGTTCCTCAATCTGGTCTTATTTTGATAATGGTTTGGCTCTTTTCATTTTGAATCCTCTTCATCACCGTGTGGTAGTTTCAGAGAGTTTCTTTCTTCTTACACATGAATATAGTCCATGTATATCTTGAGTAGTCATCTACTACCACCAAGGTGTATTTCTTTCCACTTATGCTATTTGGTTCCACTTTGGGCCAAATAGATCCATATGTAGCGAGATGTAATATTCTTGTTGAAGATGGACATGTCTTTTCTTTGAATGAAGATTTGATTTGTTTTCCCTTCCGACATGCATCACATATACTCTCCTTCTTGTATCTCGAGTCCGGAAGTCCTTCCACAAGATTTACCGCAAGCTTGTTAATCGTTTTGAAATTTAGGTGACTCAGCTTTTTTGTGCCACAACCAACTTGATTTATTTTGTGCTTTTGGCTAATAGACAGTCTTGTGTGTAGCGGTTGACCAATCTACTACATACATGTTCTTTTGTATGGATCCTTGCAACACAACTTCATTCGATTCAAGATCCTTGATTTGGCATATACCCATGTTAAATCCAACATTATAGCCCTTGTCACGAGTTGATCGATGCTTAGCTTGAGTTGAAGTTGAGTCCTTCAACATATGCAACATCTGTGATTTCTAATCCGCTCTTGATGGATCCAATGCCTCTTATTTCACCTGAAGCTTCATTTCCTCCAAATATGACTTTTGCTCCTTTAACTTCCTTGAATTTTGACAGATTTTTCTTGTTTCTGTCATATGTCCGGAATGACCACTATCCATGTACCAGGTTCCTTGGCACTCACTACATTCTTGAACCCGCAATCAAGGAAATTAAGTTTTAGGTACCCATACTTGTGCGGGTCCGAGGGGTTAGAGTTGTAAGATGATCCAACTAACTTATAGCCAAATGATTTGACTCTAAGGGGTTGCCATCTATCGGTGCCATAATCATAATTAATCTTGGCAAATTGCTTGGGGATTCTAGGTTCATACAATTTTGTCTCTTTTGTCCGTATGCTTGTGTATGTGTTTTAGCAATCGCTTCTTTGGGTAATTGTGGTGTCTCCGAGTGTAGTGCCTAGGTGCATATGTGTTTGATGAAAGCTCTTATACTTTTGGAATGGCCTTTCTTTGAGTTCTAGGCCTTTGCCATTTGGGCTTATATTCCATAAGTCTATTTCGATAGTTCACATTATTCCAATCACTTGGCTTGGATATTTTCTACCATTCCCATCATATGTATTTCTTTTATAGATTTTAAGGGTTTTGGTAGCTCTGTTTCTTTTTACGAGTATTTTTGTTTGGAGTTTTTGAGGAACTCATTGAATCTCTTCTCATTTGCCCTTTCAACGCACTCAATCGGGGCCATTTTCCTTTTCCTTTATAACCAAGCCGTTTTCTTGTAATTGTGCTTTGGGGTGAATGTGTGTGCACCCTTTGGAGTTTTGGATTTTTAGACTCTTCATTGCTTGAAGATCCTTTTTCCAAAATTACTTTCGGAGTTTGACATAGCACAGAGGAATTAAACCTACGTCTGTCTTGTCTCCACATTCTCTTTGACTCATAATAAGATCATCCAATGATTTAGATGCCTTAGTGAATGAGGCAATCACATTTTTGAGGCCATTCTCCCTCTTTTCTATGGCGGCTATTTCTGCTATTAGCTTGGCATTTTCAAATTTTTAAACTTTCATTCTCATCAGCTATTTGACTTAGAGTACTCGGCTCCTTAGTCATTTGTGAGTTTCGCTCTTGAATAGCTTTGTTTTCCTCATTTAGTAGTGTGTGTGAGGATTTAATGTGTTCAAAATCTTTCATCATTTTGCCTAATGAATCATAAAGATCAAGAGGTGATGAAGTGTGTGTGTCACAGTCACTATCACTAGAATCGAGTTTGATGAGTTGGAGTGTACCTCATCTTCTTGGTCGAGGTTGATCTTGTTCCTTGGCCATCAAACAGATCGGGCTTCTTCTTGAGTCACTTGAGTAGTCACTTCACTACTCTCGACTCAAACTATGTCTTTTGACAAAGATTCTCTGCAGCCCAACATTGCTTTTTTTTTTCTTGTCTTCTTTTCTCTCAAGACCTTTCTTTCTTCTTCATTCATGTATTTGTTGACTACGAGGATATGGGCAAATCAATGGCATAGTGACCTGGTTGCCTACGGTTCAAAGATAGATATTCAACCTTTTGATCGCTCTTTCCATTCTTGGATTGTCAACCCTTTGATATTGACTTTTTGATGATCTCATTCTCTTGGTTGGCCTATCTTCCTTGACTTGGAGGAGTGAATGTCTTCTCGGAGGATTCGCCTTGCCTCTCTTGTAGTTCTTATTGAAGAACTTGTTGAACCTTTTAACCATCGGGCTATTTCTTCGGATCAATGACTTTTGACCTCAACTCTCTTTCCATCCTTAACAATTAGAGCAAATTTTGTTTTGGGTACAAAATTGTCTCTTCCTCGATCTTTTCTTCTCATTTCAAATTCGTAGGCTTTGAGGTCCGAGAATAGTTCATGGTTGGAGGTCTTTGATAGGTCCATGGAATTTCTCGGTGCCATGACCTTCATTTCCCATTCGGTGGGAGACTTTTTAGGATCTTCATCACATTTCTTCGTGTATATTCTTTTCCAAGTGCGGATAGCTCGTTGGTGATTTCGTGAACCGAGCATCCGGTTGATCCAAGTTTTCTCCTGCGATCATTTTGAAATTCTCAAATTTTTGTACTACCACGATAATTTATTTTCCTTGATTTGCTCCGAGCCTTCACAAATCAATGTTAGTTTGTCCTGCATTTCTTTAGCCGTTTTGCATGATTTGACTTTATTGAACATGGCTTTGTCCAAGGTTTTGTAAAGGATGTCCTTGGCTACATTGTCCAGGTTGTATCTTTTCTGTCATCGTTTGTCCATTCAGTTCTTGGTTTTTCAACCATAGCGTGGTCTAGGGCAACATCCTCTTCACCTTCACCCAAATTTCTTCTTACAATCTTTGTGTTCACCTTTAAGATTTGCGGTGGCCCATCCTCTATCACTATCCACATTTCATCATGTAATCTTTGATAGATGAGCTCGCATACGAATTTTCCAATCATCAAATTCTTCAATTGTGAACATAGGGATGCGTGTCAAATTTGCTTCCATGATAATAAATTCTAATGATAAAAGGAGTTTTGAAAATTTAAGTACTAAAGCGGACTTTGAAAAGTTTGGAGATCTAGTTCAATAACCTTGGTGCGGAAGGCTCAATGAACCAACCGCTCACGATACCACTTGTAGGTCCCAAAGGGGTGTGAGTGTAAGATTTAGAAGGGGGTTGAATAAACCTTACCAAATTTTTCTATTTAGTCCTTTTAAAAGTTCAGAGTTGATACTACACAGTTGTGTCTAGGTGGATGACCAATTTAGTTAATCAAGTAGAGTTAGTCACTCAACGGACTGATCGAGTACATTGATAGAATAACTCGAGTTGTTAAAGAATTAGCTCAACTGTGGTTTGTTTTTTGGAAGACTTAACACCCTTAAGTTTGGTTTAGTAGAGATTTAAAGTTTGATTTAGTACTTAGAAATTATCTAATGGATAGCAAATATGTCGGTGAGAATTAAACAAATATGATGCAGGAATTAAAGTCTTTGAAATGTAAATGACACGATAAGTTTTTATAGAGGTTCAAGATGGGGTAATTCTTCTACTCCTCTCTTCTCCAACTCCCCGGAGGAATCCACTAGGTATTGATCAATATACAAAGTGGTAGCAGTCCCGATACAAGTCTTGATCACAGCGGTGACTTGATCCTTTGGGACTCGATCTGAGACGCCTTGATCACTGGCTTCTAAACGACTCAGCCTTCTTCACAGGGGCATTTGCGCTTTGCTTGCTACTACAGCCCACTTGCTCAAGCTCTTTGGATTTGATCACGAAGCCCTCCAAAAGCTCAAGACTTGGTTCGACCTTGAACCTTTCTACAATCCTTCGTGGAATGTAGACCCCCTTGATTCTTGAGTAATTTCCTCTTCAACCGATTGAAGTTATCTTTTTCTTCACGGTGAGTGTTGGATTCATGTTCTTCGTAGTGTAGGCTTGAGGATTGAACGTTTAATAACTTGAGAATATTTTAGGTTACAATTCTAATAATCGCTTGAATGTTTGTGGTTCAGGTAACCTACTCTCGAGTTATTCCTCGGCCTTTTATAGTGATCTTTCAAAAATCGCCCGTTGAAGAGATAGCTTATTTTTGAAAGTCACTGTGGTCGTTGGCTTATCTTGTTGCAGTCCTTGGAATTGCCATTTCCTCGTATGAATTGTTCTTGACTTTTCGAGTTCGACACAGTGTAGTGCTTCCCATTGGTTTATTCCTTTTGCACGCTTCGGGATCGAGCACTTCGAGAGAAAGGTAGCATGGGCATATTACTTGTTTAAGTAATTCTCTTGATTTACGTAAACGGATCTTTTTGATTATCTCGACTTGCATTTCCTTGCTTTCCCCCAGGTGACTTAGAGTCGGCTTCCAATCATTGGATGACTCTTCTGTCACTCCAACTTGAGACTTGGCTTATCTTGAGTTGACTTGACCGATACTCCTCTCACTGCATCTTAGCCGCTCCTTCGATCGAGTTCTCATCTTCTCTTCTTTGCCATACTCGGTTGTCTTGCAATGAGTCTTCCTTCTAGTCTCCGGTTGTCTTCTTGCATGTTTGGGCATAGCCGACTTAACTCACTTGACCCAGCCCTATTTATTACAATGCGATTTTACAACAAAAATTGGGGTGCCAACTTTCTATTCTAAGTTTTACATGGCATTCATCAAAATCTAAACAATAAATTTCCTAACAAATGATGAGGATCGGATCCCTGCTGCTGCTCTGAAGAATTGCAGATGCAGCAAGCCATGCGGGAATCCAGGAACTGCATGAGCAACGGTTATTGGAAGGACCAGGGGAGTCTTCCACATCACAGGTGGAGATCGATCCGATGGGAGTGGTGCAAAGATATTGCCCGCGATTGTTCCGCCACCACTTCTCCACTCACTTTGAAGAAGGTGCTAAGGGAAATGGCGATGGCGGGATTGTGGGGACCCCATTCGAGCCCACCCCTAATGAAGGTGTCTTACCACCGCCCCAACGGTACGACTACTCAAAGGGAACAGTGAGTCCGGAGAGACGAGTGACCCCATTCCAAGTCACTCGGTGTGTGGGGAAACTCCTCCATCGTAGCAAGGTCGGAGGATCTTTGCGGTGACTCCTCAACGAATTATGGAGACGAAGTGGAGAAGGAACAACAAACGGATACACAACAAGTTGTCATCGACGAGGCTCGACGATTTAAGACATCGTCTCGGTGAAGTGCCAATCAACTTCGCTCGCAGGCCAATGACGCCGCTGGTGCAGTGCGGTCGAGGCACGCGGGAAGGAACTACCCCGGGAGTTAACACTGGGAAATGAAAGTGCAATCCATGGAGTTGAGACTCCGGTGGATGCCACCTCGAAAGACCCCAAGACGGTGACACATCGAAGGGGATCCCGAGCCTCGCCGCAGCGGTTGAGATGCGCAGGAGGTAGTGAAGGCCAACGGGAGGTTGAGACTTTCCGGGGTAAAGAGACGGAAGCCACGAGAATATCCTCCTACTATCATTGATCCATCCGAAAAGGAGATAAGTGCTCTTCACGATTCCTAAGAAAATCCGATGTAACCTTTTTGGGATCGAAGATGAAGACAAAGCCGAGTCATCCCCTATTGCCAATCCAAAAGACTCGGTGAGGATGTTCTTCCAAGCACGAGTAAGTCCGATCTTAAGGCTACTCGCCAAACCTTTAATTTTGATGATGAGCCACCTTGAAATCTCATCATCGTCCGATGACGCTTCGATATGGCCGAGGACCGTCAACTCATGTGGAAAACCCGGTGAGACCGAGGCCGTTAAGAGGCGGCTAAGGCTCAAACAAGGGGTCAACTTCACAACAATGTATCAGACCCAAACAAACAGTCAGTCAATCGCGCAGCTCCCCAAGCCGCAGCAGGATCGACTCCATCGGGAACTTCACAAGCACAAGTTGTCATTCAAATAGATTCCGTTGCCGTGATGATTCGTTTGAAGAATCATTTCCCTTCTCTCGGGAAGTACCGACCTTCCCAAGAATCAGCTTTCGAGATCAAGAACATTTCCATAACCTCGATCCCATTATTCCAACAGACACCATCATCCCAGACTTTGACTTTTGACGCTGGCAGCCGCCTGGTGAGATAGAAGTGACGGTGAGGTTCGAGAAGTTTTCAAGGCCATATTTGCAGAGATAGAGAAGATGGAGAGGCACCAGGCCTCATTTGGACATGAGGCCGATAACCGAGACGCAAATCATCCGCCGATCTATGAGGAATAATTGTCGGGATCCGGGAATGGTGGCAACAACAACAAACAATGTGCGAGAACAAGCTCGATATTTCAGGACATTGTTCAATAAATTGCTAGTCCGGCGGTGAGAATGCCGTCACGAAGACAAGAATGCAAGAGAACATCGATCGAATGCATGAATCTCACAAAGATAGAGATGCGATTCTTTGCGTGAATATAATAAGAAAGAGCTCCTGCGCGTAGAGGAGAACATGGATTGGAAGTTCACCTCCTCATGGCTGAAATGAAGCAGTGACAGTGAATCCAACGCCACCCGCTCCGAATTCCGTGCAAAGATACTCCAGCCAGATTCGAAGCATAACTCGGCTATCGTCGCTTAGACTTCATGATTGCTAGCTTGTTTCGGGGTTCTCTCTCCTTTGATGATGCCAAAAAGGGGGAAGAGGAATACCTAAAGGCGTTGAAAGGATCCTCGAAGGTGAAAAGGAGGACACAAATCGTTAAGGGTAAGACAACCGAGAACAGAGAAGAGAGAAGAAAGGAAAATCTGTTGAGGGGGAAGTTCAAAAGATATAACCTTGATGATTGCTAAAACCCCCAACAAGGTCTTGTCACGGTGATATCATCGGCAAACTCCATGTTACTCGCCGCTCCAACATCCTGCGCAGCACCCATGGCCGAAAAGAGAAAGATAGTTGAAGCGAGAGATGAAGGAGGTGGAAGGAAAGATGGATGCCCGAGTTATGGATATTCTCAAACAACATGGAGGCATTCCAACAGACAGAGACACCTACGCCATTTCGACGCGTGAACCGAGCCAAGATCCGTTGATAAATTCAAGACGCCGCATCCAGGGTTACTTCGCAAATATGTCTATGGCCCAAGCTTGGGATTTGTATTGGGAAAAGGGCCTCAAGCTATGTGAAGAAGGCGACAGTGCAGCAGACCTGGCATCGCTCTTCACTGGTCACTCGCTAGTCACTCACCGGGAAAAAGAAGGCCCCAATACAATGCACGCCCCAGGAGGAAGAGGAAGAAGCGTTAAGTGGTGGAGGAAGAAGTTTGGACACTAGACCTCCGCCCAAAAACATTGAGTACATAGATCCAGGCAAGAAAGGAGGGATCTATTGGGGATTCGACAAGTAGCCAACCGCAAGTGGCTAAAAACAATTTTGAGTATGTGAAAAGGATTGAAGAAGAAAATAGAAGACAAACTCATTTGTGGGAGGAAAAAGACAAGAAAGAAAAAGAAGAGATGAAGTCGCGAGAAAGGCTTATGAGAAAAAAAGGCGGTTGAAGATGAGAAGAAGAGAAAAAGGTCGAAGATGACACACTGGTGAAGAAGAGGAAAGAAGGAGGCGTGAAGGAGATGAAATGTTCTTTGTTCACCCTTCATGTATTTTACTATGTAAATATATCTTTATGTAAGTATTTTGTACATCGAATAAATTTGTATAATTTCTATACTTGCGTAGATATAGAACAAACAGGTTACCTTAAGTTCTGTTTTAAGCTCGATACACTTTGTAAGCGGCTATGTAAAGAACAAGAATGTTATGATCAATAAAAGATTGATTCTACGCATACATTCTGTGATTCTACATTGTCTGTACGTATCTTTGTTGTTCAATTATTGAATGAATGTTTTAAGTTTTGGCATCATCAAAAAGGGGGAAATTGTTGGGAAATTAATTTTTAGATTTTGATGAATGCCATGTAAAACTTAGAATAGAAAGTTGGCACCCCATTTTTGTTGTAAATTGCATTGTAATAGATAGGGCTAGTCGAGCTGAGTTAAGTCAGCTATGCCAAGATATGCAAGAAGTCAATTGGAGACTAGAGGGAAGACTCATTTGTGAGGCGGTGAGTGTGGCAAAGAAGAGAAGACAGGAACTCGACTGAAGGTGCAGCTGAGATGCAGCTGAGTGAAGTGTCAGTCAAGTCAACTCAAGACAGCCAAGTCTCAAGTTGAAGTGACAGATGAGTCATCCAATGATTGGAAGCTGACTCGAAGTCACCTGGGGAAGTCAAGGAAATGCAGTCAAGTCGAGATAACTGAAAGAGATCCGTTGCACAGAAGTCAAGAGAATTACTTAAACAAGTAATACTTCCATACTGCCTTTCTTGGAATGTTTCAGTCCCAGAAGCGTGCAAAAGGAATAAACCAATAGGAAGCACTGCACCTGTGTCAGAACTCTGAAAAGCTGAATACTCATTCATACGAGGAAATGTCAATTTCAAGGACTGCAACAAGACAAGCCAACGACCACAAGTGTCTTCTGAAAATAAGCCTATCTCTTCAACGGGCAAATTTTTCAAAAGAACACTATAAAAGGCTGAGGAATCTATTTGAGAGAGTGTTGGTTACCTTGACAATCAGAAAACAAACACGAACAAGAAAAGCAATATCTGTAACCAAAAATATTCTCAAATCATTCAAGTTCAATCCTCAAGCCTACACTACGAAGGAAATCAATCCAACACTTACCTGTGAAGGAAAGACAACTTCAATCAGTTGAAGAGGAAACATTTGAAAAATCAAGGGTCTACACTCCATGGAGGATTGTAGAAAGGTTCAAAGACGAACCAATCTCAAGTTTTTGGAGGGCTTCGTGATCAAATCCAAGAAGCTTGAGCAAGTGGGCTGATAAATTTGCTATCCAATTGATAATCAACTTATTGTGTCATTTACATTTCAACACTTTAATTTTCGCACATTGCTTTAATATTTGCCGATAAATTTGCTATCCAATTGATAATCAACAAAGTGCTAAAACCAAGCATTAAAACATATTTAACCAAAATTCAAGGGTGTTAAGTCTTCCATTTGAAAAGATATCACAGTCGAGTTAAGTCTTTAGTCAAAACAAGTGAAGTTATTCTATCAACAACTCATCGAGTCTGTTGAGTGACTAACTCTGCGATTAACTAACTTAGCTGTCCACCAAGGACTCGGCTGTGAAGTATTAACTCGAACATTTTAAAAGGACTAAATCAAAAAGTTTTTTAAGGTTTATTCAACCCCCTTCTAAACCTTACACTCACACCCCTTGGGACCTACAAGTGGTATCGATCGGTTAGTTCATTGAGCCTTCCGACCGGTTTCTTGAACTAGATCTCCAAATTTTTCAAAGCTTGCTTTAGCACTTGATCTTTCAAAACTCTTTTATTCAAGCAAAGTTATTATCATCGAAGCAAATCGACGCGCATCCCTATGTTCACAATTGAGGAATTTGATGATTGGAAAATTTGTATGCGGTGCTCATCTATCAAAGATTACACGTTGAAATGTGGATAGTAATAGAAGATGGGCCACCGCAAATCTTAAAGTGAACACAAGCGCAAGGAGAGAGCTGCGGTGAAGGAGAAGAGGATGTTGCTCCCTGCACCGGCCGATGGTTGAAAAACCAAGAGCCGAATGGACAAATGATGACAGGAAAATATACAACTTGGACAATGTGGCCAAGGACATTCTTTACAAAACTTTGGACAAAGCCATGTTCAACAAAGTCAAATCATGCAAAACGGCAAAAGAAATCGGGACAAGCTAACCTTGATTTGTGAACGTTTTAAAAGGACTAAATCGAAAAGTTGGTAAGGTTTATTCAACCCCCCTTCTAAACCTTACACTCACACCCCTTGGGACCTCTGATTCTTTAAGTTTAATTTAGTTATGGCGGAACAAACTGATTGTGCCATGACGAAGATGTTGAAATTATTCGAGTCCCGGATATAATCCGGTCAAATAAGATCCGACTTTTCGATCTAATCGAGCGGAAAGCGGAGCGAGGATTTCAAAAATTGAGTTTTAGATATAAGAACACAAGATCATGCTTATTAAATTTATTCTAACTAAAGAAAGAAAAGAAAATCTACTTCTTTCGACGATTTTCTTGTTCTTCCTTTTTCTCCGTCAATTCTTGAATCCCGAAGCTCGTAGGCACCATGATCTTCCAATTCGATCCTCCCTATCAACGGCAATGTGTGTGAGACCCAGAATTTTCAATCGTAGACGACGCGATCGCGGGTATTATTATTATTTTTTCCGATACAAAGATTAAATATTCGATAATTTATTTTTATATTTACTACTTATTTTGCGATTCGTATTATGATAATAGATTTAGCAAGCGGTTATCTATTTCATCTTAATGATCTTTGAAAACTATCTACTACTAAATTAGTATTTTAAAAATACAATACCTTTGTCATTTAGTAAGCATTATATTTTCGAAACAATAGTACTTGAGATTTACCTTATACAAAAATACAACTTTTATTTTGAAATAGCAAGTGTCTCATACTTGATTTTGTCAACATACTTATTACTTGATTTAACTAATTTATACTTGAAATTATTTTTATTTTATGGTGTTTGACACTTATTTTCACTTCTTTAACCATTGTCGATTTCTTTCGACTTTTAACGCGGCTTTCAATCGGTTCAACTTGTTCTCGGCGACTAGCTAATAAAACTCTTTTAGCATAATATATTTATTTTTATTTTAAAAATTTTGAAATTTAAAATTTATATATTTCAAAATAATTATATAATTTAATTAATTGCTTGATTGGTATTTTTGACTTGTACTATTTTGACTATTTTACGCGTCACTTTGACGGGTAAATATAAATAATAAATATATTTCGTATTTAATTTCATTTATTTATTACTTGTGATCATGATCCTTTAGTAATTCTACTTTACATTAATGATCACTTGATTGATCATTATTACTATTTGTGTATTTATTTGTCACCTTAGAATTTTAAGACACTATTTATTTTAGAGACTTAAACCTTATAGAAATAAGAATTTGATTTAGAATAAGTGATCATGAGACTTATAAGTGATCAAGGAAATCACTATTTATTTTGGAGATTGATATCATTCATCTATTTTGGGAATATATATATATATATATATATATATATATATATGGATACCATATATATACTAGAGGTGGACGGCCAAGTGGTGATTTCGGTGTAGAAATAACTCTCAATTCTTGTACACATACACCTTATATTATGCATCATGTGTATAATTATACCATATTACAAGCTTTCTACACATTATCTTATACCTTAATTTTTAATATTATTTTCTCCCAACAATATTACCACTAACCAAACAATTCCCTCAATATTCCCAACACTCTTACACCTTTCAATTAAACCCATGCTTTGACCACCTAAATGTCCCCATGCAACAATATCACACAAGACAAAACAAATCATCCTCCCTCCCTCACTTCACCAAATCTGTCAACACCAAGAAAAATAGAGAAAAATTCATTCTTCTCCTACACATCCCTATCAAGAACGCCCACCATACTCTCATTTCCTATCTTCTTCATTTCTCCATCTTCTTCTTATTTTCTTCTTAAACACTTAACAAAAATTACAAGAATTCCCCTTCTACTTCTTCATAAAATTCGAAATTATTCAAAGCAAAGGTAAGAAATTTACTTCTTGTTCAATCACCTCTTATAATCTTCACACCTTCTTTCATTCTCTAATTTTTCTTTTTTTTCATCCTTGAGGTACTTAGAGGCTCTCAACTTGAAGGATATTAAGAGATTGAGACCATCGGGAAAGGGCTTCAAGATTTCTAACTTTTTTTTTTTTTTGGTATTTCTTGACTTAGGGGCTGTCCTAAGTGATTTTCATTCAAAGTTGTGAAATTTATCCTTTTATTTCACAACTATCCAATTTTAAGGTGGGTGGAAAAATTCTTTCAACTTCTAGGTGCTTTTGTTAAATGCATGTAGTGTTTTGATCATGAGCACTTGAGATATGTATATTTTATATATTGCATGTTAAATTTATGTATCAAGTTATGAAATTTCTCAAGTGTTGCTCAAAAATGCTATTTATTGAAATTTAGGTGCATGCATGTACTATTTAATGTTCTATTTGATGAATTCTTATATGAATTGGACATGCATGTGTATGATCTTTGAAATCCATATTTTGGATGACTTATAACCTGGACAAGTTGTGAAGACCCCGATTTTTTCCGAACATATAATTGATTCTTATTGTCGTCTATGTATTTGATAGACTATTTTACCGCGTCACTTTGACGGGTAATTATCATTAATATATATTTTGTATTTTATTTTATTTTATTTTATTTTATTACTTATGATCATGATCATCATTACTTCTATTTCACATTTATGATCACTTGATTGATCATTATTACTATTTTTGTATTTATTAGTCACCTTTGAATTTCAAGAGACTATTTATTTTAGAGATTTTTACCTTATAGAATTAAGAATTTGATTTAGATTAAGTGATCATGAGACTTATAAGTGATCAAGGAAATCACTAATTATTTTAGAGATTGATATATTTCATCTATTATCATCAAATTTGGGACAAAAAAATATGGAATTACCATAGTACCCCTATAGTGGACGGCCATGGTGATGATTTTGGAGTAGAAATATCATCCAACTCTTATACACTTACACCTTATATTAGTCATCTTGTGTATAATTACACCATTAATTCAAACATTATACACATTATCTTATACCTCAATTTTATATCATTAAATTCCCAACATATTCTATTCTTCCCAACATTCTTCTTATTCCTCTCAACATTCCAATTTGACCCATACCTTTGACTAGTCTAATTGTCTCCATGCAAGAGACAATTTGCAAGACAAAATTAATCAAAAATTTCTCCCCCTCTCTACCATGGTGGACGGCCAAAATGGCCTTATTACACAAAAATTCAACTCATTTTTTCATCTAACACATTTATCTCTCAAGCATCTACTCCTCCTTCTCTCTAAACCTCCTACCTCTTTGTACTCTTTCTTCTTACTTCTTCTCCAACACTTAGAAAATTTTTCAAGACAACTCTCCTTATACTCCATCAAATTCGAACACCCCCTTCACAAGGTAAGAAATGTTGTTCTCCAATTCATCTTGATAACCTCTAGCTACCTTTTTTCACCTCTTAACTTAAGCTCAAATTTAATTTTGGAGGTACATTTAGAAGACTTTGAAGACTAGAGCTTGACATCACCTTGAAGAGGATTTCAAGACTTGAAGGAAATTTTGAAGATTTAGACTATAAGGTAAGATAATGGACTCTAGTGTATCTTTCTTCTTCTTCCTATTTTTTTCAAATTTTAACACCCCTTTTTCATTTTTGAGAAATAGGGGCTGCCCTTAGGTGATTTTGGAGTTGCACCAAAATTTCCAAATTTGAAGCTTCAACTAGTTTCAAATCACCTACTACACAAGGTAAAGTGTAGTCTTTCCAATTTCCTTATCTCCTTCTTTTTCTCCTTAATTTTACTCTCATTTTTCTAACTCCAAATTTTTGATATTTCTTGACTTAGGGGCTGACCTAAGTGACCTCCTCCAAAGTTGTTAAATTTATCCTTTTATTTCACAATTTTCCAATTTAAGGTGGGTGGAAAAATACTTTCCAACTTCTAGGTGTTTTTATTAAAATGCATGTAGAATTTTGATCATGAGCCCTTGAGATATATAATCTATGTATTGCATGTCAATTTTATGTATCAAATCATGAAAATTCTCAAGAGTTGCTCAAAATTGCTATTTATTGAATTTTAGGTGCATGCATGTACAATTTAAAGTTCTATTTGATGAATTCTTGTATGAATTGGACATGCATGTGTATGATCTTTGAAATCCATGTTTTGGATGACTTATAACCTAGACAAGTCGAGCATAATTGATTAAATTTTAATTTTGGACTTAAAAATGCAAAAATTGGAAAATTGGTGGACTAAATTGCAAGAAAATGAAAGTTAAAAGACCCTCTGCAAATTTCGATTTTGGGACTTTACTCGGGTTCAAAAATGACTTTTGGACATTTTAATAAAGTTTTAAGAGTTTTAAGATAAATAAAATCAACCTTTAAAAGCCCAAGGACTAGATTGTAAAATTTTAAAAGTTGAAGGGCTACTTTGCAAATTTTGAAACTGTACCAGACCTTAATTTGAAATTTTGAAATTTTCACTCTTAAGGTACTGGGAATGACATATTTTAAATGTATTCCAAAAATCCAAGTGTTTAGGGCTTGGAAAGTAATTTTTCTAAAATTGAGGGACTAAAGTGTAAAAGACTAAACTTGAGGACCCAAATGAAATTTCCAGGACTTATGCAGCCCATGCACCTGGAAATACTAACTTAACCATAACTTAATTATATTTTGGACCCAAGGTTCAAATTTCATAACAATTGGACCCCTAAAAGCCTTAAAGGCAATAATTTCAAAATGGGACAAAAATGAGATTTTCAAAAGTTAAAGGACCTACACTTATTTATTTTAAACACTGCTTTTGTCCCAATATCCTACTAACCTTAGTGACATTTTCCAACTGGAATCAGATTAAAAACCCTTCCGGTTTGTGAGTTCCAATTATTTTAAACTAAGGGCCGAAATGACAATTTTTACAAATTTGGGGCCAATGTGAGAATTTTATAAAAACTCGACCTCAAAACTTTAGAAACCTGAATCTCTGGACAATTTGGAGAATTTATGAACTGACCTCATAATTGTTCAAGGTCGGGATATTTATTTATTCAATTTGTAACCCCAAAAGTATTGATTTTTACAAAACGGGGCTAAATTGTAATTTTTCTTTTATAAAGGACCTAACTCAAATTATTTTATCTTTTACTAAAATAGCCCTGGACCCTCTGACCTGGAGATTTAATTAAAGTATCTTATTTTCTTAAAAACCCTTGACTTATCGGACCGATTCAACCGATTAATACCCGATCGCGAGTCGTCTTCCTTGTCTTGTGGTTTTGAATCTATAACGGGACTTATGTTCTACCTAATCTTTCAAGATACCGAAGATTTCTTATCCTCCCGATAATCATCTTCATCCAAATAACTCCAACAACGCCATATTGCTACTCGTGAATTTTCAAAACTTTTCCGAATCGCACTGAATCAATCATACTGATTGCTGGTTTGATGCGTGTACTTGTATTTACTTTCGCGCTGAAGTCAACTTGGTGTGTCGGAGCTCACGATCGGAATGGATACGTCGGGGGGGGATGGAAGGCAGCTCGGCTGCTATTCCACTCTTAGGTCCCCTATTGTCCTAATCCCCAATCGAGGGATGGAGTGTCCGGGAAGCGGGTCGTAGTACTTGAGGTATAATCATGATTATGACAAACCGAGCCTTGCAAGCTCCACTTTGTGGATTTTGTCTTTGCCTATGGAGCGATAAGGTGACCGGTCTTGGACCATCCTGCTCGGGAGTTACAAGGAAGAACGAAGGAATCGTTTGCCTCGATCCACACGATTCGGGAGTTATCGGACCCATTTGGTTGGCGCTACAAACCGTGCACGCAACCGCTACTAGTTTTGCATTGGTTGGCGCTACAAACCGTGACGCAACCATTATTTGTCTTGCATGGGATTGGCGTTACATTTCGTACGCAATTCTACATGTCTTGCTCGAATCACATAGTGCTGTGTGACCATGAACTATTTTCTTGAATCGTATAAATATATTACTTAAATATATTTATCACGACGCTTTTAATGGATCGTGTGTGTGAATTCATGCATCATACCCACGTGTTTTCATATAAGCTGTTTTCTCGCATTAACTATATATATCGCCACACTTGCACACGATCACCCCATCCACCGAGATTTTTGTCTCATCCCCACCGTTTTCTAACCTTTAGATGAGGACTTCGTTGAAGATCTTTGAATCGACTACGGAGATTGAGCCCTTGTACTCGCTTGTTGGATTTACTATCCTATGTTGTTGATGTCATTTGGACTTGTTACTATTAATTGTCGTTGGACTCTTTTCTTGTTGTTGTTGGACTCTTATATTTTATTTCATTCCGCTTGTAATCGAAGGGCGTAGGACCCTTTTGACTTTTAAGTTGTTATCTTTAGATCATATCGGGATGTAATTTGGATTATGGATGTTGTGGACTGTAAGTTGTAATTTGTACTTGTTCTTTATTCTCACGCTATGACTCTGTTTCATTGGGTTCTCGATGATATTCGTCTAGATTGTTTGGTTTATTTGTATTTAAGTTGTGGATCGTCGTCGCGTCCCGTTTGGGGTGTGACACAAGTCGAGTATAATTGATTAAATTTTAATTTTTGGACTTAAAATGCAAAAATGGAAAGTTGGTGGACTAAATTGCAAGAAAATAAAATTTAAGGGACCCCTCTGCAAATTTCGAATTTTGGAACTGTACTCATGTTCAAAAATGACTTTTGACATTTTAATAAAGTTTTAAGAGTTTTAAGATAAATAAAATCAACCTTTAAAAGCCCAAGGACTAGATTATAAAATTTGAGAAGTTTAAGGGCTACATTGAAATTTTGAAACTGTACCAGGCCTTACTTTTAAAATTTGAAATTTTGACTCTTAAGGGACTGGAAATGACATATTTTAAATGTATTACAAAAATCCAAGTGTTTAGAGCTTGGAAAGTAATTTTACTAAAATAGAGGGACCAAATTGTAAAAGATTAAATGGAGGACCCAAATGAAATTTCCAGGACTTATACATCCCATGTACCTGTAATTACTAATTTAACTATAACTTAATTATATTTTGGACCCATGGTTCAAATTTCATAACAATTGGACCCTAAAAGCCTTAAAGGCAATTATTTCAAAATGGGACAAAAATGAGATTTTCAAACGTTAAAGGACCTGCACTTATTTCTTTTAAAAACTGATTTTGTCCCAATATCCTACTAACCTTAGTGACATTTTCCAACTGGAATCACATTAAAATCCCTTCCGGTTTGTGAGTTCCGATTATTTTAAACTTAAGGCCCGAAATGACAATTTTAACAAATTTGGGCCAATGTGAGAATTTTATAAAAACTCGACCTCAAAACTTTAAAAACCCGAATCTCTGAACAATTTAGAGATTTTCGGAACTGACCTCATAATTTTTCAAGGTCGGGATATTTATTTATTTAATTTTAACCCCAAAAGTATTGGTTTTTACAAAACGGGCTAATTGCAAATTTCCTTTTTATCAAGGACCTAACTCAAATTATTTTCCTTTTACTAAAACAACCCTGGATCCTCTCGACTTTAATTATTAATTAAAATATTTTATTTTCTCAAAAACCCCTTGACTTATCGGATCGTCTTGACCGATTAATACTCGATCGCGGGCGATTTCTCGCCTTGCGATTTTGAATCTATAACGGACTTATGTTCCACCCAATCTTCCAAGATATCGAAGATTGCTTATCCTTCCGATAATCGTCTTCATCCAAATAACTCCACCAACGCCATAATTGTCACTCGCGTTTTTAAAATTTTTCGAATCGCTTCCTCAATCAATAATACTGATTGCTGGTTGACTACCCGAACTTGTATTTACTTTCTGTCTCGAGTCAACTTGGTGTGTCGAGCTCCATTAATCGGAATGGACGTCGGGATGGAACCGGCAGCTCATTTTTACCGCTATTCCACTATTGCGGCCCCATTGTCTTAATCCCGCAATCGAGGGACGGAGTTTGTCCAAGGGAAGCGGGTCGTAGTACTTGAGGTATAATCATGATTATGACAAATCAAGCCTTGCAAGCTCCACTGTGGATTTTGTCTTTGCCTATGGAGCGATAAGGTGTGGTCTTGGTCCGATCCACACGATTAGGAGTTAATCGGACCCGTTGGTTGGCGCTACAAACCAGAGGGCAACCGCTACTTGTATTGCATTGGTTGGCGCTACAAATCCATACGCAACCATTAATTATCTTGCATAGGATTGGCGTTACATTCCGTGCACGCAATCCTACCCAACTTGCCTCGAATCACATAGTGCATGTGTGAACACGAATTTCTTAAATCGTATAAGTATATTACTTAAATATATTCATCACGACGCTTGTGGATTATGTGTGGAATCATGCATCATATCTCACGCAGCGTTTTCAAACAATTGATTTTCTCGCATTAACTATATATATCGCCACACTTGCACACGATTACCCCATCCATCGATCTTTCTGTCTCATCCCCTCTTGTTTTTAAACCTTTAGATGGGGACTATGTTGAAGATGTCGACCCGACCACGATTAATGACCCTCGCCCCCTTTGTCGAACTTGCATCCTTTTTCTAATGATTGTACTTATTTCATGTACTTCGCCTGACGATGTTGGACTCCCATTTATCCCGCTACTCTTTTTCTCTTTGATCGTAATTTAAGGCGTAGGACCCTTTGACATTTAAGATTGGGATATTGTGTACTTTACATTTTAGTTCGCCCGTAAACTTATTCGAGTAATTATGTCGGATGTATTTGGATATTGTTGGACCTTAAGATGTAATTCGTACTTATGTTTATTTTTATTTCGAGTTGCTTTAGACTTTGTTTCATTGGGTTTCGTTGATATTCGTCTTCAGATGTTTGGTTATTTGTATTTAAGTTGTGGATCGTCGTCGCGTCTCCGTTTGGGGCGTGACAATGTGTGGTCACCCAAATAATAATTCTAATTTCCTAACTTTTATTTTTCTACGATGTACTCAACTCATGAGATCGTAGGATTAGCTAACCTGGATAGGAGGGGAATTGAATTAGGCTTAAAATTAAACCACAAAATCCACAAAAGACAAAATTTTCTGTTGCCCATACGCTGCATAAACTAGTTTGCCCAACAGAAACGCTTTTCAATTTTCCAAGTTTCAATTGTTGACCAAAAACAAATTAACCAATTACTTTTCTTGAAAAACGTGGTCAAATATATGGATTGATCAATTTGATTGTAAAATCTTTGCTTTTGCTGGAGCCGAAAATTGCTAGTGATAAGGCCAATAGAAACTATTTACAATAGGTAATATATGGGCGGCTGAATTGTGTGTCTAATTTGTAAGATGTGGTCCTTTTTATGGCTGGTTCAATTAGTTTCACTCCAACTCAATTTCATATCTCGATCTATAATTCATAATTCTAAATAGACTCAAACTCTAATTGATAATTATCCAATATAATTATCAATGTAATAATTATATTAATATTATAAATATCTTATATTTATTTAATTCTCAATACTGATCAAAATCGTAGAATATCGATATTCTCGGAATTAACTAATATTAATATATTAGCCCAATTATTTTGGAAAACTCTTTTCCATAAACTCTTAGGAATAGAAAATATTATTTCTAATCTGTTTACTTTAGGAAGGCGAACCAGGGGACCGTGGACCTATAATTATAAGCTCGAATAAATCGAATAAATAATTAAACTCTTTAATTAATTTAATCAACTTATTAATTCCGATATTACTCACTATAAATTTGGAATTGCACTCTTATAATTATAGAATATCTTAGTCTATGAATTGAGCAAGTCTATTGATATAATCATTACATATAGATTAATCCTCCATAAACAATTCGTAATTGAAGTTAGGTAGTATCCGTTAAACCTCTTCAATTACCTATTATCTCATTTACCGTTAATTCACCAATGAATGGTTAATTTATAATCGATTATAAATTAGAGATCTCAAACCATTCGGTTCAGAATTAACAAATGAGGGAATCGTCTTTCTACTTCCCCATGAAGGAATGGATTTCATATCTCAGAATTTATATTCCTACTATTTAATCCAAATGTGAATCTAAAATGCAAGTGTTGGGAATGTCGTTGGACATACTTAAACGAGCAAATTAAGAATCACACTTTGAAATAACATGAGTCTATAATCACTTTGTGGATTAAGATTTATCCATATATGATCATCTAGTGATTTAATTTAATTTTCCATTTCTACAATGTAATTTGTATGGAAAATTCAAATTAAATCGATCGGCCCAAGTCCTATATGATCAAATCATGTATAAATGCCCCCACTAAGATGTCTCTACATTGACGGTCCTGGATAAACAGTCATATTCAAAATGTTTTGGGGTCGCATTAATGATGTTTTAATTAAAGATCTCCTACTTTAATTAATTTCATCACGGACTTAATTTTTGTTTATTATCCATAATCTTAATCCTCTTGTATATAACTCTTATATACTAAGATTATGGTTACAATAAATAAACTAGGGATTTTTATGATGTTCAAGAAAATACATACAATATGTAAAAGAGTTCGAAAATAAATGTCGTCTTTATTAATAATCAAAAACAATTCACAATTTCTTTAAAGGCACTAGCCCTAACAATCTCCCACTTGCCCTAAAGCATATGGGACATGTCTCCACCCCATGTTTTTGTGCCTCTAAAAACACTTTTCAGCCGGGTCTTGTTGACAGGATCAACAAGAATGCATACCGACCTAGATATCGACTTTCGAGTATCCATCGACTAGAAGTCGAATCGGTCTAGATCATCTAATTTAAGGTCAACCACCTAAATAGACAAACATCTTGATCTCAAACATATTTGAGAAGATTCTGACTATTATTTAATGAAACATTTTTTGAGTTGATTGAAATGGTGGCTATCCCTACCGCGTATTAAATACCGAGCCTAGTACACAATATTGTATACTTGTAGAGGCATAGGGAATGCGTCTCATGTTCTTTTCCTCATGAGGTTTCTTTAAACACTCCTCCTTGGAGAGAATGACTCCATGTCGAGTTGGTAGATAACCCTTTTTGGAATCTTGCATTCTATAACGCAACAACATCTTATCGATATAAGAAGCTTGAGACAATGCCAATAATTTGTTCTTGCGATCTCGAACGATTCGAATTCCAAGAACATAATTCGCTTCTCCCAAATCTTTCATTTGGAATTGATTGGCAAACCAACCTTTAATCGTATCTAACATCTCTACATCATTCTCAATGAGTAGAATGTCATCTACGTAAAGCACTAAAATTGCCACTTTACCATCATTGATCTACTTGTATACACAAGGCTCATCAATACTTTGGTCAAAACCAAGACTTGATCATCTCATCAAATCTATGGTTCCATGACCTTGACGCCGCTTTAACCCATAAATGGATCTAAGCAATTTGCGGACTTTTCGCTCTTGACCTTCGCTACAAAACCTTATGGTTCGAATCTATTTCTTGGTTCATAGCTTTAAGCCACGATCTTTATCGTAATCCTCCATCACTTGTAAAAGGTAATGGATCATCGTCTACCCTTCAAGATCGCACCATTTGCCTCTTCGATTTGACGATAGCGGATTGGTAGTCTAATCACCCTTCCACTACGCCGAGGTGTCATGATATTCGATCGGTATAGTGGTATTTCTAGCAATTTCCATAACAACTCTTATTGGTTGTGGTATGATCTCATCGAGAGTAACTCCTCGAGTATAACTTTACTTCGAGTTCGGAAGTTTTCTATATAATCATTCTCAAGAAAGATAGCATTAGTCGAAACTATTACTTTTTTTCTTTTGCGGATCATAATACAAACCTCATCTCTTTCCTTTGGGATATCTAATGAACATATACACTTCTAAACATGGATGCAACTTTCCAGTCTTTCCTTTCAAAGACACATCTTGGGCACTTTCATATGCGGAAGTGGCGTAAACAAACTTTACTCCCATTCCACAACTCTAGTGGTGTCTTTTGGATTGACTTAGACATTAACTACATTAAAAATGTAAACGCCGTTTGCAATGTATACCCCCAAAATGAATCGTGCGGTGTCGTGTAGTTCATCGTCTACCTAACCATATCAAGCAACGTTCGGTTTCTCATTTAGGCAATACCGCTTTCTTTGAGGGGTGTCAGTGCTTTGAGTTGGTACAAACTACCATGCTCTAGCAAATAATCTTTGAACTTAGTGTCGACATACTTGCCCCTTCGATTGGATCGAAGGCACTTCAATGATTTTTCTAGATGCTTTTAGCTTCCGCATGAAATTCCTTGAACTTTTTCAAAAGTCTCGGATTTTCTATGCATGAAATAAACATATCCATATATGATCATCTTGAGAAAGCTTTTGCCTTTTGGTTCGGGATGTTCTACTCTAAATATTTCGGCATTTAGCAAAGATTTCTTGTTCATTTCGCTTAATTAAACAGTAGTCTATTTTCCAATATTGTACTACAAATATCACGTGCATTCTTAGAAATAATAATCGAATTATCATTAAAAGATAGTGAAAATAAATGTTCATGCAACTTTGAAAAGTAAATCAAATTTCTATGAAAACTAGGAATAAAATAAATATCGTTTAAAATTGAAATCCTATCTCTAATATTAAGCCTAACTACTCCCACTTCTTTTGCCGAAACCACTACCATTGCCAACTCATACTATGAAAGACCCTCGGCAAGCTCTTCATAAGAACTAAGTATCTAAAGAAGAACACACATGATTAGTAGCGCCCAATCAACTACCCAAGTTGAAGAGTCTTTAGCTACCAAGCAACTTTCAAGAATAAGTAAATCATATTTACCTTTCTTTTTCTCCTTTAGCTCGACGAGGTACTTGGGGCGATTCCTCTTCCAATGTCCCTCTTCTCCACAGGGAAACACTTTCCCTTTGGTTGGGATGAACCTTTCTTCTTGCCTTTGGAACTATTCCTTTTCTTTTGTTTTGATTCACACCCTTTCCCCTCGGCCCTTCTCTTGGAGGAAGTTGGCTTGTCCTCAAGAACATTTTCCTCCCTTCTTTGACCTTTCCAATGGAAATGGCCTCAAAAAGTTTGCAATTCATTGAGTAACTCTGTCAATGAATAAGACAATTTATTCATGACATAATTGCTCTTGAATTGGAGGAAAGCCGGCGAGAATGATTCCAAAATCATACTCACTTGTGTACGATCATCAATAGTTGCACCATGGATCTCGGTTTCAAGAAAGTAGTTGATCATGTTCAAAACATGCTCACCTTGATCGACCCTTCTTTATCTTAGCTTCATAGCCATTTTCACGCCTTCATGCCTCGATTGATCATAAGGCCGACCGAACATAGCTTGTAGAGACTCCATTATCTCATAAGTAGTCTCTCGTGCTCGTGCTTCATCCTAAGCATGTCGTTCATACCGGCTAATAAGTATGCTCGAGCTTTGTTATTAGCGGTACTCCATTTTTCATATATCTCTCGTACACTACGTGCGGCATTAATGGGGGTTGTGGAGGACATTAACGAGTGCAATGTTCATGTTACTTTTCCACTTATTAAAATTATCTCCTGTTAATGTAACATTCACAGTGCAAGCATTGGACCGACATGATTGCTTGAAAATAAAATAAAGCGACATAAATAATAGAACGAACATCATAGAGCATTCAATTTAGGAATTATAAACGTGATGCATGAAAGTAATAAATTTTATACTACCAATTTCAAGGTAATTTATTCTCACATTTGAAAAGCCGTCGTAGGGTCGATCAAATCAAATGATGATTAAATCGAGACAATCTCAGATTAATAAAATAAATAACCAAGACATCTCATATCTTCATTTATTAATTAATCACCATTTTAATTTAGCCTAGATACATCCAAACTATTTGATTGTATCCTTATGAGTGTTACCCATCATTTCGGATTTTAAAAATTAACTCAAAATCGCCGTAGTAGGGTAGTGTTCGCCTTATTTTTAGTTTCTTTGCAAGTGTACGGTGTAGTTTATAGAATATGGTAAGCAAGGTTGTATCCACAGAGACTAATAAATTAGTGCGCTAAGTATTGAACTAAAATAGTCTTATTTTTATTTAGACAATCAAAATTGGATGATTGTTTTGAGATTAAGACAAACTAGACTACAAAAACACAAGGTAAATATAATGATAATAATGGAAGTATCAAGAGAATAAAACGGATTCCCGGGTTATGGTTTCGATTAATATCTCTCTTGTTGTCCAATTTAATTAAAGCCGAAGTTGTTATCAATATTCCTATAAGACGATCACAATGGTATATTATCCTCCTCTCGAGATGTATAAAATGTAGATTGAAATATCTATGCTAGCATCTCTACTCAACATAAGATACACAACTTCCAAAAGCACAAAAGATCAAATGTCCTCACAAATATTCACATACCTCTCGATTATGCAAACATTCATGTCAAGTACTCAAGATCTAATATTGAAACTCATCTCTCGAATTATGAATCAATATATCAAACATGTTAAACCATTGGCTAAGTGATAGAACAAGAATAAGCACAAAGTACTCAAATAGGCTTCAAGACAATAACTTCAACTAGGATTAACACATTCAACAAGAGTTCATTAATCTATTTCCAAAACCCGTAAATCACAAGATGTTTAGCTACACATGATGTTCAAACAACTCATAGACAAATTGTTCAATATCATACTAAGCTCAAATGAAAGATTAAGATACAAGAGAAGCAAGAAAAACTTAGGATAGTCGATAATCTCGCGATATATCTTCGATCCTCAAGCTCCGATGCGACCCGATTCTTCCCTTGATACCTCCTTGAAAGTGTAGTCTTTTGTCTTTTGTTCTAAGTCCAAGAATGTCAAAATATCCCATGGTGTGTGCCCCCAAAAGTCCTTTTATACCTTTTAGAAGCCTAGTCAATGTCTTTGGCCGCGATTTTGGAGTTTTCGCAAGGACGCACGGGTCGTGCACCCCTGGTCATGCATAATGCCGTAGCCAATGTTCAAAGTCTCCGCAGGCACGCACGGTCGTGCGTCTCACGCACGGGCCGTGCGTCACCCAAACTTCCGAATTTGCTTGTGGAGTCTTCATAAGAGTTGTAGCCCTATCTCTTAGCTTTCCATGACACTTGAATCATCTCAATATCAATTTTGGTAGAGTGAGTTATGGCCAAAATACTAAACCCGCCATCTTTGGAAATTCCGCACGCGTTTTGACGTTTCTTGAGATCAATCCCTCGTTGTTTGATCATCCATGCTTCTTTTGACACACGACTCATTAATATGACTCTAGACTCAATATAGTTGGCCCACAATATGGCTTTGACCACTCAATCGACTCAAAACAACGGAAATTAACACATAACATCTTACTTCTTCTCGATTTGGCTTCCAATTGGGTGTATTCACTCGATTCTTGGTATTTCTATATTGTGATGCTTGTATTTGCCACAAAATTGCTTCAAATATCATTAAATTCGTACAAAACGAGCAAAGTGTAATACCTTTCCCACAAAGAGTGAATATATACCATTTCATATGAGTTATTGCATTTTTATATACAATTATAGCCATAAATATGCCCCAAAATACATGCAAAACTCACACCAATCAGGTAGAAAAATTAAGAGTTAAATTTTAAATTCCTATCCTTTCGGAGATTAAGCCTTGATTATTGATTTAAGTGAAAACCATCCGTAGGGGGACGAATCTGAGCGTCGCGAGGTGTCACTTAAATCTTACGGTGCTTTGATCAATAATGGAGGCCATAGGATTTATTGTCATGAATCATTCTCCCACTCATTATTTTATAATAAATCTTTCCTAAACATTTAAGTTATAAAACATCTTATGTTTTAAAAGGCCAAGTCCAATCCTATTGGTCTTTTGATTAAAATTCTCTAATTTAAAAATCTAACTTTTATAAATTAAATCATAATTTTTATCAATTGATTATTCTAATTTAAAAACCTAACTTTTAGGAATTAAATCATAATTTTAATCAACTTTAAAAAAAAACCCCTAAATTATCAAAATAATTAAGGGAATAGGGATAAAACGGAAAAATTTCATGAAAGAACGAAGGAACGACACGCAGCGAAAAAAAGAACCTACCCAGGCCCCGCCAAGACTCGCTTTCGAGGCCGCCTGTGCCCCCGCCCGAGCCGCCCAAGACTTCCCTGGCGCCTTCCCAGGCTATCCTAACGCGAATCCGAATTATTTTATTTCAAAAACACGCAATTCAAGATTTTTCATAAAAATCGAATCCATTTTTCACAAAAATTAATTCCAAACAATTATCCCAATTTTAAAATCATATAAACACTTTTATATAAAATTCAAAAAATTATATAAAACACTTTTATACAAAATTTTAAAAAATTATATAAAAATTTTTGTATCAATGTTAATCCATCTCATAGATCTACCGTAACAATTAAACAATTCAATTATTATGATGCATGACATGCTTGGGAGTGGGTTCCATGAATAACATATCAATATGCATTGCATATATATCACATATACATCACATAAATATTAATCCGCGAAAAAATAAATATGACGATTTGGATCGATGCCTTAAATTCAAAAACGCCCATGCATCCATATATCAAAACATGCAAGATCAAATCCTAAATCCGCTCCAAAATAAATTTGATAAAGTAGATCTAGTTCTTATATCAAAAACCAAATGGCTCGATACCATTTGTTTGAAATTATTCGGGTCCCGGATCTAATCCGGTCAAATAAGATCCGACTTTTCAATCTAATCGAGCGGAAGTAGGCGAGGATTTCAAAAATCAAGTTTTAGATATAAGAACACAAGATCATGCTTATTAAATTTATTCTAACTAAAGAACGAAAAGAAAATTTACTTCTTTCGACGATTTTCTTGTTATTCCTTTTTCTCCATCAATTATTCGAATCCCAAGCTCATAGACACCATGATCTTCCATTCGATCATCCCTATCAATGACGTGTGTGTGGGCACCCAAATAATAATTATAAGTTCCTAACTTTTATTTTCCTACGATGTACTCAACTCATGAGATCGTAGGATTAAGCTAACCTGGATAGGAGGGGAATTGAATTAGGCTTAAAATTAAACCACAAAATCCACAAAAGACAAAATTTTATGTTGCCCGTACACCGCATAAACTAGTTTGCCCAAAAGAAACGCTTTTCAATTTCTCAGGTTTCAGTTTTTGACCAAAAACAAATTAACCAATTACTTTTCTTGGAAAACGTGATCAAATATATGGATTGATCAATTTGATTGTAAAATCTTTGCTTTTGGTGGAGCCAAAAATTGCTAGTGATAAGGCCAATAGTAACTATTTTCAATAGGTAATATGGGCGGCTGAATTGTGTATCTAATTTGTGAGATGTGGTCCCTTTTTTATGCGCCTAGTTCAATCAGTTTTCCATTCCAACTCAATTTCATATCTAATCTATAATTCATAATTCTAAATAGACTCAAACTCTAATTGATAATTATCCAATATAATTATCAATTTAATAAATATATTAATATTATAAATATCTTATATTTATTTAATTCCCAATACTGATCAAAATCGTAGAATATAAGATATTCCTTTAATTAACTAATATTAATATATTAGCCCAAATATTTTGGAAGACTCTTTTCCATGGACCCTTAGGAATAGAAAATATTATTTCTAATCCGTTTACTCTAGGAAAGCGAACGGGGACCATGGACCTATAATTATAAGCTCCAATAAATTGAATAAATAATTAAACTCTTTAATTACTTTAATCGACTTATTAATTTCGATATTACTCCACTATAAATTCGGAATTGTACTCTTATAATTATAGAATATCTTACTCTTTAATTGAGTCCATTGATGTAATTATTACATATAGATTAATCCTCCATTTGTAATACCCAAACTTATGATTTGATTTTTATCGTCTTTTATGTTATTATTACTAATACTATAAATAGTATTTTTCTTTTTTATATTACGATAATACTTTGTTCAGTCATCATCAATCCGATTTAATTCAAACTCACTCAATGGTCCGTCATATATTTTGTTTTATCAAAGCTCATGAAAATTCTTTTAAATAAGATCGAGTTCCACTATATATGTAAATGTTAATATTATTACTATTATTATTATGTTGGATTAATTATTTTATTCTTTCATATACAAAAATAAGAATAATAGTTTATTATATTTTTATAAAGTATATATATTATAACAATTTATTTTAAGTTGAGAGGAGAATTTTTTTATTTAATTTTTTTACACAAATAGATAAGCTTAAATCTCTCGTGGGCATATTTCAACTAGTTTCAAATTTCTAATAATATTTTCTTCATATTTCTATCACAAGAATGAAAAATTTATATATATGACACCCCATAATTTTTGTATCGAACAATTACTTATGGAGTTTAGGATTTTATTTTTAATTATAGTCCGATATAAAAAAAACCTTTAGGTTTACTTGTCTATTCAAATTTGGTATGGTGATTTATTTTGAAAGGTTCCATTTTATTAAGCCCATATAAGTATTTCTTTAGATTTTATAATTATGCGATTTTTATTTATCAAATTTGAATCTTATCATCTTTTATGGTTATTATTAGTAATACTATAATTAAATATCATTATTAGTTTTAATAGTTTTTTTCTTATATTATATCAAGAAAAAATGTTTGACCACTATCAACCCATTTTGAATTCAAGCCCATTTCGGTCTAGTCTTATATTTTTATTTATCAAAACTCGAGATATAGTCAAACTTATCAAAATCCATTTAGATAAGCGTCAGTCCCACTAAATAAATAACATTTGTTTATATTATTACTATTATTATTATTATATTGTATTAAATATTAAATAATAAGAATAATTGTTGATTTATATTTATGTAATATATATATATATATATATATATTATAATAATCACTGTGTTACTTGAGATGGAGTTTTTATTTGAATTTTTAAACAACCGATAATCTTAAATCTCGAAGGCTAATAGCTAATATTATACCTAAATATCCCTGCATTTTGAAACCAACAAACTCTCTTTAATCTTATCCTCGTTGGCATCAGTTTTAGAGAAAATGGATAATAGAAATCTTCAAAACCCACATAATTGCAATTTGAAAGAAGAAAATTTTCATTTTTCCCCACCCATGTTCAAGACCTTTCGTATAGGAGAGAAACTTTTGATTTCAAAGCCCCATTTTCTCCATCATTATAAAACCTGTAACTCTTATCTATTCTCCACAAAAGATAGTAAATAACTTTTCTTTCCATTAGATGATTTGTCAATTGATTTTCTTAATTTCTCATCTCTTTGCCATCCTTCAAAGTCCGAAAAAGAGAAGTGAATTGTATTCTTTTATTGCTACACATTAAATTTTGGAGTTTGTCAACCGAGAAAGGAATTCGTGTAAGTTGGGTGGGTGTGCGTCGGGAATATTTGTGTGTGTGGTGGCTGTACGCTCGGTGAATTTGAGGGCATTGTTCGGTGGCCTATCGTAGGAGTAGTTCACCATCAACGGAGAAGGCTTGAGGGTGCTACAATTTCACTTTTTCACGGAGATGAAGATGACGGAATCTTTGGGTAATTGATGAGGTGACGATATTTTCAAATTTAGAACATGGAATTATCTTTAGAGATTTGATAAGATTTTGAACTAATTTTCAATTTAGCCAGGACTTTTATTTAGGTCTAATTTCCCCAAAAGTTAACTTCATGCCTTTTCAATTTGATCTCCTAATCTTGATTATATCCAATATAAAATTTTAACTTTCGTATTTCTAAAAACTAACCCTAGTACTTAATTAAAGTTTCTAAACTTCTTAGTTTAGCCCTCGGCCTTTTTTCGGTTTAGTCCAAAAATCCAAATTTACTTTCAATTTTTTTATTTTAAACCATGAAACTTATAATTTTCTATCACCTAATGAGTATGTATTACTCACCCCTATTATTCAAACTACTATTTTTAGACTAAATGGGTGGATGCGTGATCGGTCTTTGGGAATAGCCAAGACTTTACACTTTAGTTATTTAAAATTTTGAATTGTTGACTGGCTTTCAAATTCAAACAAACTATCACTTAATTTATTGTCATATTAATAATATTTATTTTTAAGCTTAGCTAATACTCTAAGGTTGCTTAATTCCGAATTATTTTTAGTAATTTATTTTAAACATCATTATTGTTTTAGCTCTAGTTATCTATTTTATTTTAAAATAAAAAAGGATAAGTGGCGCAAAGAAAATTTTATAATTAGACTATGTTTTATAAAATAAGAGTAGAAGCAAATGAAAGTGTGATGGTTTTTTGGATTTATTAATAAAATAGTTCCATCTCTTTTTTTTTTGATGTGTTTTATTTGTGCGCATTTAAATACACTTTCTTATTATATAAAAAAATTGCATTCTTTATTTTAGTAACGCTAAAAAAATCCTTTATAAAAAGTGGGGCGTTACATAGGTGGTATCGAAGCGGTCTATTTTCCGTAGACTTGCAATATCTTTTATTTAGGAAGGAAAAAAAAATGGTTATCCCTTCATCGCAGTGCATTCAATTAGGTAATATTTTCTTATCTTGTTGTAAAATGTGAAATCTTGAGAATGTGTAATGTGATGTGAAGTTGCTTAATTATGAGATTATCTTTCATAAATATTATCTACGTGATAAATTTCTGTTTAAAATTCATGAATCACAATTATTACCTGTTTGCCATGTTAGAAATGGGAAATTTTATAAGCGATGAATCATAATTGACTATAGGAGTTAACTATGCATAATATATTTAAATGATATGCAATAGGGTTAAAACAATGATTTATATGATTAGTGCGTAAAATTTTCTAGTATGACTCGTTCGATTAAAAACGGATAGAAAGTCTAACATATGTGGAATTATACTGTGAAATGAGTTAAACATTTCATCGTCACTATTTATATGTCAGGGAATGGTCAATTCTAACTCATCACTTAACTACACCCATGCATCCGAAATTTCTCATTCAATAGAGTAAACTCAATTTCGAGGACGAATTTTTTTCAAGTTGGGTAGATTGTAATACCCACCTTATGATTTGATTTTTATCGTCTTTTATGTTATTATTACTAATACTATAAATAGTATTTTTCTTTTTTATATTACGATAATCTTTGTTGGTCATCATCAATCCGATTTAATTCAAACTCACTCAATGGTCCGGTCCATATATTTTGTTTTATCAAAGCTCATGAAAATTCTTTTAAATAAGATCGAGTTCCACTATATATGTAAATGTTAATATTATTACTATTATTATTATGTTGGATTAATTATTTTATTCTTTCATATACAAAAATAAGAATAATAGTTTATTATATTTTTATAAAGTATATATATTATAACAATTTATTTTAAGTTGAGAGGAGAATTTTTTATTTGATTTTTACACAAATAGATAAGCTTAAATCTCCGATGGCATATTTCAAGTAGTTTCAAATTTCTAATAATATTTTCTTCATATTTCTATCACAAGAATGAACTTGACTATATATATGACACCCCATAATTTTTATATCGATCAATTACTTATGGAGTTTAGGATTGTTATTTTTATAAATAATAAGAATAATTGTTGATTTATATTTATATAATATATATATATATATTATAACCTGTCTATGTTACTTGAGATGGAGTTTTTATTTGATTTTTTAAACAACCGATAATCTTAAATCTCGAAGGCTAATAATTTATATTATCCCTAAATATCCTCGCATTTTGAAACCAACAAACTCTCTTTAATCTTATCCTCGTTGGCATCGGTTTTTGGAGAAAATGGTTAATAGAAATCTTCAAAACCCACAAACCCACATAATTGCAATTTGAAAGAAGAAATTTTTCATTTTTTCCCACCCATGTTCAGCACCTTTCGTATAGGAGAGAAACTTTGATTTCACCCCCCATTTTCTCCATCAATATAAAACTCGTAACTCCTCATCTATTCTCCACAAAAGATAGTAAATAACTTTTCTTTCCATTAGATGATTTGTGAATTGATTTTCTTAATTTCTCATCTCTTTGCCATCCTTCAAAGTCCGAAAGAGAAGTGAATTGTATTCTTTATTGCTACACATTAAATTTTGGAGTTTGTCAACCGAGAAAGGAATTCGTGTAAGTTGGGTGGGTGTGCGTCGGGAATATTTGTGTGTGTGGGTGTGCGCTCGGTGAATTTGAGGGCATTGTCCGGTGCCTATCGCCGGAGTAGTTCACCATCAACGGGAGAAGGCTTGAGGGGTTGCAATTTCACTTTCACGGAGATAAAGATGACGGAATCTTTGGGTAATTGATGAGGTGATGATATTTTCAAATTTAGAACAGGGAATTGTCTTTAGAGATTTGATAAGATTTTGAACTAATTTTCAATTTAGCCCTGGGACTTTTATTTAGGTCTATTTTTCCCCAAAAGTTAACTTCATGCCTTTTCAATTTGATCTCCTAATCTTGATTAGATCCAATATAAAATTTTAACTTTCGTATTTCTAAAAACTAACTCCTAGTACTTAATTAAAGTTTCTAGACTTCTTAGTTTAACCTCAGCCTTTTTGGTTTAGTCCAACAAATCCAAATTTACTTTCAATTTTTTATTTTAAACCATGAAACTTATAATTTTCTATCACCTACTAAAAAGCCTAAGCTATTTTTACAAATATAATTATTTCAATTAGAAGTTAGTATCTAGTCCCGAGACCTAAATCATGTTAACTTTATAATGTAGGTGATGAAGAACTCATCAATTTAGGCTTTCTAACTTCAAACTTCGCACGACTATCAACCGCATTTAAGGTAGGGATTTTTCTTTACACTTTTAAGTGCGAAGTTTAAATGTCTTTATTAAATAAGTACTTGTATAATTTTATGAATTCTATACTTGACAATGTGATTATAATTGTTGAACTTGATGTGCATATTATATGTGAAGAATCAGTATTTATTTATGTGAAATGGCAAAGTAGCTTGACAATGGCAAAGTATGACTTGGTCGGTGGCAAAGTATGACTTGATCAATGGCAAAGTACGGCTTAAGCGGTCAAATGGAAAAGTAGGCTTGACCATGGCAAAGTATGACTAACCGGTCAATGGCAAAAGTAGGCTTCGGTCAATGGCAAAGTATATGTATGGCTTGCCAATGGCAAAGTATATGTGTGGCTTCGACCAATGGCAAAGTATATATGTGATGGCTTCGCCAAATGGCAAAAGTATATGTGCTTAAATTTGTTCAATTATGTTGGTATATATTTAATTTGGACAACTAGAATCCTCTTGAGTATGTATTACTCACCCCTATTATTCAAACTATTTTGATTAAATGGGTGGATGCGCAATCGATGATGGAAATAGCGAAGACTTTACACTTTAGTTATTTAAATTTTTGAATTGTTGGTGGTTTTCAAATTCAAACAAACTATCACTTAATTATTTTCATATTAATAATATTTATTTTTAAGCTTAGCTAATACTCTAAGGTTGCTTAATTAGAATTATTTTTAGTAATTTATTTTAAACTTCATTATTGTTTTTCTGAGTTATCTATTTTATTTTAAAATAAAAAAGGATAAGTGGCACAAAGAAAATTTTATAATTAGACTATGTTTTATAAAATAAGAGTAAGCGCTGACAAAAGTGTGATGGATTTTGGATTTATTAATAAAATAGTTCCATCTTTTTTTGATGTGTTTTATTTGTGCGCATTTAAATACACTTTCTTATTATATAAAAAAATTGCATTCTTTATTTTAGTAACGCTAAAAAAATCCTTTATAAAAAGTGGGGCGTTACGGGTGGTATCGGAGCAGTCTACTTTCCTTTAGACTTGCAATATCTTTTATTTAGGAAGGAAAAAAAATGGCTATCCCTCCATCGCAGAGCATTCAATCGGGTAATATTTTTTCTTATTTGTAAATTGTGAAATCTTGAGAATGTGTAATGTGATGTGAAGTTGCTTAATTATGAGATTATATTTCATAAATATTATCTACGATAAGTTTCTATTTACTGTTTGCCATGTTAGAAATGAGAAATTTTATAAGCGGTGAATCATAATTGAAGCTAGGTAGTATCTGTTAAATCTCTTCAATTATCTCTTATCCTCATTTACCATTAATTCACTAGCGAATGGTTAATTTATAATCGATTATAAATTAGAGATCTCAAACCATTCGAGTTCGAATTAATAAATGAGGGAATCGTCTTTCTACTTGCCGCAAGAAGGAATGGATTTCATATTTGTGAATTCATATTCCCACTATTTAATTCAAGTGTGAATCTAAAATGCAAGTGTTGGGAATGTCGTTGGACATACTTAAACGAGCAAATTAAGAATCACTTTGAAATAATCGGAGTCTATAATCACTCGGGATTAATATTTATCCCTATATGATCATCTAGTGATTTAATTTAATTTTCCATTTCTACAACGGAATTTGTATGAAAAATTCAAATTAAATCGATCGTTCCAAGTCCTATATGATCAAATCATGTATAAATGCCCCCACTAAGATGTCTCCACATCGACGGTCAGGATAACACAATCACATTCAAAATATTTTGGGCGCATTAATGATGTTTTAATTAAAGGTCCCATACTTTCATTAATTTCATCACGGACTTAATTTTAGTTTATTATCCATAATCTTAATCCTCTTGTATATAACTCTTATATACTAATATTATGGTTACAATAAATAAACTAGGGATTTTCAAGATGTTCAAGAAAATACATACAATATGTAAAAGAGTTCGAAAATAAATGTCGCCTTTATTAATAATCAACCAATTCACAATTGTTTTAAGGGCACTATCCCTAACAGAAGATGTTGGATACTCGTTTTCCGTTGTAAGTTCCTACTTTATCTTTTTCTTTTTCCAACTGGTTCGATCGAAAAAGTTGTAGTTATGTAGTTTGTTGTTATGTGTTGAATGCTGGGGAACATAGACCTTTATTTTACGGTATGCTCCATATTGTAGAATTCTCGATTTAATAAATTGTAAAATCCATCTCTCTTTGATATCTAGGGCATGAAAAATTCATTTTCTCGATTTATATGAATATTTTCTGCACTTTTGTATTGATTTTCTGCACTTTCTCGATTTATATGAGCGTGATATACATCATGTTTATAAATCAAATTGGCGAAGAAAAAGATGCAAGAAGTATGTTGAATGAGAGGACGCCCCAAGAAATTATTATCATGTGTGACCTTGGTATAATTGAACTCCCATGGCCCAAGTTGGGGCTATAAAGGGTTCGCCAAAATTTTCCCGAGACATCGTTTTAGATGTTTATTGGCGAAAACACGCGTGTGGTACAATTAGGGAAAATCAAGGTAAAAAATAAATTATCGCGTGTTCTTGTTTAAAATTTTGAATCTTATAATAAAGTATTTGTTGGTTTTATTTAAACTAATTTTCATTTGTCTTTGGGACTCTATCAACCACAAATGATGTACAACGTGTTTATATACCAATTGACAAAGAGATGGAGCCCAAGAAGAAGTATGTCGAAGAAGATGAGACCCAAATATTATTATCATTTTGTGATCTTGACCGGACATGAGAAAGGTGAGGATGAGTATTATTACATCATTGAACACCAATGGTGGCTAAAGTTACGGCTATAATGAGTTTACTCAAACTTGATTATAATCTTTAGTTGGTTACAAATGAGCCTAGCTTCTATATATATCACCCTACCTTCTCAATAGATGGTGGTGATTTGATTTGATCGTATTAACAAGGGAGAAGTTCTCAGAACTCTCTAAAGGATTCCTACATATTCTACATCATTTGGAATATTCCAAAATTCTTTATGTTTACGAATCTCCACACTACACATAAACTTCTAGATGGTTGCATACTACTCTATAATATCTACTATTTTACAAAATTATATACTCTTTTGGAACTTAGTTGCACCTTGACTTGGTTTGTTTCGAACTTGGATGTTAGAATATTTTCTTGTACTTTTAAGTTTTAAACAGAGGTACCTAACCTATTAAATTTTTATTATCAAAACTAAACATATTTCCTAACAATTTCCACCTTTTTATGATGAACTAAAAATTATTACAAGGAATAGAATATAGAAATGTTAAATTGAAGTAAAGCGGTAAAGATTAAGCAACCAAATCACGAGATGTGATCTTTGTAGCAAAAATGATGAGTTTATTGATATCAAGATAAGTTTGACATCATTTCAAAATAAAATTAATAAAACAACAATTACAACAATAGAGATAAATAATTCTCTAATCTTACTTTTCAATGAAATATGGGAAGATTCAGAATTTGATCATTGCTATCGACCTTCATTTCATCTCTCCATCCTAGCTTGATTGCATCATCCTCTTTTCCGCCTTCATGGGGTACTTTTGTGTCTAACACTCATTTATCCATTTATATCCTTCAATCCAAATGGTGGTTCTTAACTCCATGTTATAAAGAAATTCCAGCCATTGAATATTTTTTATGACGGCTTCTGAAGTCAGATCATAAGTATGCCATGGATGGATATTCTGTCTTTCCTTTTGCTTATAAGCTCCCGTATAAAGTCCTTATAAACATAAAAATTTTGCGGTCAATTAAAGATTAACAATGATAAATCTCAATCATTGGATATCAAGAGATATCTTGATAGTTATCTCGAATCTTTGGAGATTATAACTTATCTTTATAAGATATTGAAGTGATCATTATCTCTTTTTATAATTATCACATATTGTGATTAAAGAGATAGATAAATATTAAATATTGAATAATCAATTAAATCAAGTTTTGCATCCCATGATTAATCCAAAAAAAAAACCCTCCTTTACAAGTATAGGGCCCTTCTCAAGGAACCAAAATCACAACTTGGTGGAGAATAAGTCCAAACAACAAAGACGGTGGCGAAATTCTATCTACTCAAGAATTCAAATTCAAAGAGATCCACGATGTTCAAATCAACATTCAAGGCGTTCATTGCAGATTCAACTCAAGTCCTAGAACTTGATTCGAGAATAAACTATCAACCCTCAAGCTAACATTATTGAAGTCAAATTCATCTTGGAGGAAGATTGAAGGATCGATTCCATCAACAAGCTTCCAAGTCGAAAGTCAAAGTTCTTAAAGATTCAACCTTTGATTTGTTATTGAAAATCAAATTCAATACGGAGGAAATAAAATAGGCTATTCAACCTCCAAGATATCAAATTCAAAGGTTCTTGATGTTGAAAAGAATCGGAGGAAAAAAATAGAGATTGTAACCCTTTTAGTATTTTTGATTCAATAAATTCAATTTATACGATTTTTTTTATTTGTTGACTTTCGGACAATAAAAAGTTAGTGTTACAAATTTTTGACATGCCTAGTAGGACAATGTTTATCTCTCGCCTCTTCTCTTCAAATCAACTTGAATTTCAATGAAGATGAATGTCAATCACCCAAACTTCACAAATGATGGAGTCTCATTATTGAATTATGAATCATTGCTCCAAAATATAGGCATATGGGGCAAGACAAAATGATGATTTGGTGAACCATAATGTTTTCATTCCAACAAATGGGGGGCAAGTGGATATGATGGTTCGAGATTACCAATCAAGATTTCAAAAGGAGCTACGAGAAAGAGTTGTCGAATTCGACTACAATACACAAATATTTGGCAAGCTCAAACTTTAAAATTGTAGTAGTTATGGTGGTCTAAACAACTACCTAGAAGAGAAACTTGCAAATTTGATAAAGGCCATTGAATGACATATAAGGTGCGTTCATGATCAAGACTCTCAAATCATGAAGTTGATGAACATGGTGGACAACATTGATTCAAGTCGCATGGTGGGCAAACAAGTAAAAACTCAAGATGAAGTTGAAACATCGATGAAGCAACAACCAAATGTAGATGAAAAGTCGCAGATTGAAAATTTGAGAGTTCGTCGATGGATTGATTCGATTGACCAAGTGAAGGATTTTGTTATGCGCACCATCAAGGAAAAGTTTAATGAAAGCTCTGAGTCAACGTCAACTTATACCAAACCATACACTTCAAGAATTTATAATTTGAAGATGTCGATTAGCTATCAACCCCCAAAGTTCCAATAAATAGATGGTATTCAATCCAAGGCAAGATGTGGCTCACTTTATCGTGACATGCAATGATCTTTGGAACTTATTGTGAAATAATTCGTTTGATCTTTGAAAGGAAGTACATTCGATTGGTACACGGACTCGGGGAAAATTCAATTCATGATTAGGAGTTGTTAGAACAAGTGTTTCTCAACTATTTCTATAACACACAACAAATTATTAGTATGATTTAGCTCACAAATTCACGACAATTCTATATCTTACAAATATCAATCGGTGGTGGATATATTTCGTTGAATATGCATCTTGAAAAAAGCAACCGAGTAACTTGGAATGGATTGTAGCAAAGTCAAATTCCCACTTTCACGTCGTGGAGGTAATACTTCTCAACTTTTTAAATTGTGTAAATTACACTTTGCCTCTCTGAAGTATGTGAGTTTTTTCATTTTGTCTCCCAAACTTTTTTTGTAACACTTTAACCCCAAGAACTTAGTGTTTTTCACACTAAATATCCCCTGTGGAGATGGTCAAATGTATAAAAAGGTTAAGTCCGGGGTAAAATGTCACAAAAAGGTTAATGGGCAAAGTGTAAAGACTTGCATAGTTTAGGGGTTCAAGTATAATTAGCCCTTTTAAATTTAGTAAAAGATTTTATAAAGAATATATGGCTAAATTGGTTGCAAATCATCTTAGTTTTAGTTTTGCCCAAACTAAAATGTTTTGAAACTGTTGTGCAAAATTCGTTACAACTGACCGCTAAATGAATTCCACTTACTAATGTTGTGTTTTGGAAGTTAGCATTTGATATACTACCGTTTTTCTTTAAACTTGAGATGAGATAGTTGCAAAGATAAATGTACGATTATGATAATGTTTTTTTTACATCTCTGAACAAGATATATTTTGATATTTGAAGGTCCTTTTCACTTTGTTTATTAGCAAACAAGTTAAGAAAAAGTTGTAAAATTTCTAAAAATAAATTGTATTTAAGTATGGCATATGTTTTTTATGCTTTGGAACATTGTTAAATATCAAAGAAGAACAAAATAAATATACATGTGTAGCGCACATAATGTTGATATGTCTGACACATATGATGTTTTGAAATGTATTTGATTTATGAATGCCTATTAAATGACACTGGAATTATTTATCTGAATTCATTTGGAGGTCACCGTTAGATTTTCTCCATGTCTTTATAAGATGTTAAAATGCATTTGTCATAGTCGTATAAGTATATATGCCCTCTGTGGCCCTATTTGAAGACTATCTAATTTGATCGAAAAAAGAGAGTTGAAAAACTAAAGTTTGAAGTAATTATTTTCATTTTTCTTTAAAACGTTTGGCGAGAAAGTGGTGGTATCACATCAATACTTTAAGTGGGAGGGTGTTTCTAGAAAATGTTTCTATTTCAGAAATGAAGCCTTATTTTGGGATGTCGAGGAAAAGAAGTAGGAGTTATGTAGTTAGGACAAATGGAGTATGTGATATTTTTAACTTCCATATATAAATCTGGTCCCAAAAATGGTATTAGGAGTTACGTAGTTGATGCCAAAAATAGTATTAGGAGAAAGTCGATCGTGGGGTGAATAGACTTTCCGATTTTCTCGATTTAAGGAACAATAAAACAATCATCATAGTTGCACAACCAAGTCATAAACACTTTGTGGTTTTAAAATTGCGGAAGCTTAGATTTATGCTCTTAATTTTATCTTAATGATATTCTTTGCTTAGATAGGATAAACAATGGATTCTTGTGATGTGTGCAAGTTTTTACGTAAATAAATAAAATAATCGGTAAATAAGGCGATCAATTGTAGAGGTATTAGAACGGCATAATCTCTCACTAATCATGTCTTCCTTGGGGTAAAATCCACTAGATGCTCAGGTTACAATTTTCTTGTACAACCATATTTTATTGTTGCTCACATCAAATATAATTTCTTATCAAACTTTTCTCCGAATGATTACGATCTTTGGTGTAGACTAGACTTCGTTGGAGTCATCTCAATCCACTTATGTCTTCAATGGATTTCTTCACCGATGTCTTCTTAACACGATTCGCAATCCATATCTTGTTGTAGATAACAAGTTTTTTTTGTTTTCTCTCAACTTTATCTTTCTTAACTTCGTGATGTCTTGAAAATATGGATATTTGGATATGACTATAAACACTCTGAGAACTTCAATGAGATATTGAGTTTGAATCTTTGTACTTGAGCTCGATATGATCACTTAGATTTTTCGTCGATCACACTTTTATATGTGTCTCACTTCTTTCTTCATGTTGTTGAGTTCTTTATATAGATTTTGAATTTGCCCATTGATAGATGGTGGCAAATTTGAACGTTGATAATCTTAAGTTGTGGGGATCTTCTCCGATCCTCATATATCAGTGTCAATTCACAACAAACACTTTTTGTCATTAAGTACGATCCTTATACCTTAATGTTAGTGACAATCATTATCTATGAGTATCTTGTTGGCTTAGTCATTCTTGGTTGACGCTTGAACCGTTAGCTAAGTTACTTTTCTATTGCTTGATCTTGAGATGTTGAATGACTCATGGTTGTTTAACTTAGTTGCTCATGCATAGCTTAGGTACTTGACTTTTTGCCTTTGTTTTCGATGTAGTCGATGACATGAAATTTTATCAATTTGTGCATGCGCATGCGCATGCCCCGTCACATTAGGATGCAGCTATACATTTACTCAAGTATTTGAAGGGTACAACTTATTTGGGTTTGTTCTATCTGTGGGAGAGTCACATATATTTGTAGCCTTTTGTGATCTTTTTGTGAATATGCTTACTCACTAGAATGTACATCACGAGCTCATTGTATTTTCTTTGGGAACTTTCTTGTCTCTTGGAAGACAAAGAAGCGTAAAAAGCGTGTCTAAGTCATTCGAGAAAGCAGTATAGGTCCATGATGACCCACGGTTTGTGAGTTGCGGTGGTTGTTTAATCTCGAGTCTTGATTTGCATATTCTTATTGCCTTGCCCATTGTCTTAAGGTGTGATAATAAGGTGACATTACATATCATCCCAATCCGGTTTTTCATGAAAGAACAAAACACTTTGACATTTTGTCACATTGTGAGAAATCAATATAAAGTTGGGGTTATCCTTCCTCAACATATTTCTACCTTTCATCGACTAAGGCTCTTGGAGGACCGTGTTCGAAATTTCTTGCTCAAATTGCAAAATTGTCATTTTTCCCACATTCCAACTTAAATTGAGGGTTGTTGAGTTGTGCACAGGTATCACATGTGCACGGCGGTGAATCTATTATTTTAGTTAGTGATGGTGTTTTTTGTTTCTTTTGCTTTTATTAGTTGTAGGAGCATGACTTTCTTATTTTCATTTTTACACTCTATACGACACGTGTCAACCGCATATAAGATAATTCAAATCTGGCGGGTTGTGCCTATAAAAGTTGTATTTATTCTTCTTCCTTGAGAGTTTATGAGTAAAATTTCTCCAGGTTTTAGAAACTTAAAGATGAAAAATAAGTTTATAGTTTTTTCAATATAAATTAATAATTTCTTAATATATAATTGTTAAGTTGGTTTTATATCAATGTATTGAGTGCTCTAGACTAGGATTTTGCATTGTTTTCGGGTATTTTAATGTCGTTTGAGTCGAGTTTATGTCATTTGGTGTCGTTCGAGAATCGAGACTAGACTTGGTAGCCGAAATTGAGCAAAAACGGTTAAAAACGTGTTTAAACGGTGAATATCGCATTTTAGAAGTTGAAAAATGGGAAAAATTGGGTCACATACTGCCGCGAAGGCTAAAACCCCGCGCGCAGCGCTTGGGGTGAAAATGGTACGTAAGAAGAAAAAGGAGTGGCGCTGCGGCACAAGACAAGGGCTGCGGCGCCAATTTGTAGCAACATCCGAGGATCATAAAGGCGTGGCTGCGGCTCAATCAGCGGAAAAGGGCTGCGGCAGCAACTCGACTCGAAGAAAGATACATACGGCGTTCAAAGAACGAAGAGGAAAAGCAGTGCGGGCAGTCACGGCCACCATGCTGAGGGGAGCGGGTAGCAAGGATAGCCTGTTGTATTTATTGCGCTGGGCAATCGGTAGCGCCCCTTGTGCAGCGTCGGGAAAAAAAGGGCTGAACTTGGGCTTATATTTTTGGGCCATTTTTGACTTGAATTCGAGGGTTTCGACTTATAAATAAACCAAGGAGGCGTACGAAAAAGGGGGTCGGACATTATTTTGAGCACAACACAAGGCAAGAGACACGAGCTAGGGTTCGGGACGGCAATTGGAGGCACTTCTCCCGGACACGAGAGAGAATTCCTTCCCTTCTCTTCTCAATTCTTTCTTTGTTTTTCTTTGTCAATTTTTGAGATGTATAATTATTTCTTCATGAATATTTGTACATCCAACATGAGCTAAACCCATATTTCTAGGGGATTGATGTAACTTACGTTTGAACCTATGTTTTGATTTCTAGTTTCGAAATTCGCATATTTATTAATCTATTTGTGCTATTTGATTTGATTGCATCTCGGATTATCTCGATCAATAATTTAGATTGTTTGGCGTGTTTGATTTGACGCTCGAGAGAGGTAATTGAACGCTGGCCATAGAATAGCACAACATAGGGTTTCATAGAATCGAGAGATTTATGAATCTTTTGAAGCCTGTGATAGAATATTCATTGAGCGCATTAGGGTTTAATTTATGATTTTTATATAGATATCTATATCGAAATTGAAACCTAGAATCACTTGGCACTCGAGAGAGGAAGTGATAAGCGGTAGGAATATTGGCTTATAGATTGATAACTTGTGATTAATAAACTGGATTGAAAACATAGGGGATAACTTGGTGAAATCAACCCTCTAAAATTCATCTTCTACGTGTTTGATAAATTATCGAACCATTTATTTGCTTAATTTTAGTTTTATTTTTAGTTTAATCATCATAATCTCTTTTCGATTTCTAGATAGAATTAAGCTATTTTAATTATAGTACTTAGTATAAAATTCGATAACAATCCTGTGGAGACGATAACCCTACTTTCAAAATCTATACTAAAACTTGACACCGTACGCTTGCGGTAAGAATTTTGCGATCAATAATGCATTTATTATTATATGAAGACTTCATAAATAATGATTTGTTTTCTTGTTGAAATTAATGTCACCTTGAATCTCGGCTATGACTTTTTGTTAAAGTAGTAAGAACTTTTAATGTGGTTTTATAATAGCACAACAAAGAATTATTCAATTTCATTGTTGTTGAGCTTTCTTTTGAAAAGAGAGATCTATAGTAGAATTATTATTTTCAATTCACATTTCACGTGTCGCCCTTAATTATACGCTTACTAGTCAACAACTTTGCAGTTATATAATCCCACATTATAAGAATGAATATTTTGATGTTTTGTTTGGTGACAAAGAAAATAATTCAATATTTTGCAATCCTTGGTAATTTTAAAATGAGTTCACTATTATCCTCAAAGAAAGAAAACTTATTTACTAGTTAAATTTCTATAAATTAATAGATTGTCAATCTATTGATTTATTTAATATCACACTAAACTTATTTATTTTGGTAGTCCCAAGGTTATTAATTTATAAAGGTTTAACTATATAGTGTGTTAGTCAGTGGCTACGATAATCTAGAGGGGGTGAATAGATTATGCCGATTTTCCAAGTTTCGCCCTCTTTTTCGAATGAATAATTAATGACAAGAATGAAGGTGTGGGAAAATAAACAACACACGTCGATTTATAGAGGTTCAACCCACCTAGGGCCTAATCCTCTACCACCCCAAAGATATCTCAGGGATGGATTTCAAAAAGAGAAAAAGAATTTTATTAATAATTACCACAATTATTACAACTTCACCTTGAAGAGTACCACACTCTTCTTACAACACCTCTTTGAAGATTACCACAATCTTCTAGCTATGGCACCTTGTGAAGATTACCACAATCTTCAAACTTGAAAAGCACCAAACTCTTCAACACCTCAAAGAGCACCAAACTCTTCCTCAAGAAGATTACCACAATCTTCTTACACCTAACACCTAAGATCACCCAAGTGTGCTCTTACCACAAGAACACTCACAAGGATATTTTGTGTTTGAATGACGAACACAAATTCAAGATTACAACTCGATAATGAAGTATACAACTTTGAAGTGCAAGTGTAATCAAGAATCAAGCCTAGACCTCAAGATGTAAAAGTGAAATACTTAGGCTATTACAACAAGAATATTGGCGAAGAGCAAAATATATGCTTGATGTATCTCTTGTTGTGTTGTAGTGTATTCTCTCTTGTTGTGTTGCTTCAAATCTTCCTCTATTTATAGGAGAGCTCATGGATATGATTTCCAGGCCTATCCTTCTCGAGGAGATTGATTTCTACAAAAACAAATGCAATTAAAATCAAGATTATAGCTGTTAGAAATCAATATCACAAAATCGGGAAAAGTTTGTCCGTTGTTCAACGGTTAGAATCTGCTTTGTCAAAATGGTAGGCGGCAAGTCGACCTATAATCTGAAAAACCATTTTGACAAAGAAAAAAAAAGCCTTGGGACCTTGGGTTGACCTAAGTGTCGGTCGCCCCCATGTGGACCGGTCACCCTACGGTGTTTTTGGGAGACAGAGATTTTGTTCTTTTTCCAGGCAGGCAGTGTCGACCTTTTGGTCGTCGATCGGTCGACCTTCGAGAGGTTTTTCAAACGTCTCGTTTCTATTTCAAAACTCAACATCGGACACGGGTTGCCCTATGGGACGACCGGTCGAACACGAGAGAAGTGTTGTCCAATTTTTGTCGAAAATAAACTTCAAGAAATACTCCAAAAAATAAGTGAAAACATTTTAAATCGTTTGGGAGTATTTGGACAACATTTAGGAACATTATTTTGGTGTAAAGACACGGTTAAACAAAATCATCAAAATCATGATAAAAACATTCTAACAAACTCCTTGTTTTGATGATTACAAACCAAAACAATTTTAGGAGGTCGATTTTGAAAACAAAACAAAATTTCGGTCAAAAATAACTAACCGTTTTAAGCAACAACTTTCCATGCATAATAGACACAAGGATGGATGTAAAGATTTTCAAAAACATTTTGCAAAAAAACTCCCCTTTTCAACATGCACAACAAGAGTAGTATAGATGTAATCAAACAAAAGCTAAAAGCTCGGGTTTTACATTAGAAACTTGAATATCATGAGCTTAGAAGCTCCCCCCTGTCAAAGAAACATCATTAGACATATATATAAGTCCATAATACATCCAATGGACTAAGTATCATTCACAACTTTTGGCTTTTAAGAGCCATATCTTATAGTTTTTTCGCGGGCTTATTTTAGCTTCTTTGAGCTAAAGAGCTTATTTCTGTTTCTCCCACTTTGGAATCATCAAAAATAATGTTAGCACGATAGAAATATCATATAATCATATCAAAGTGCGCAATTGAACGATTTATCGAGCTTATGATCATGAAGCATTAAAATTCCAAAAGCTAAGGAAAAAGTCAAAAATTTGACTAGTAAAAGCTCATTTGAGTAGCAAAACATGATCTCGTAAACTTATAAGACGTTTTGAAATCGAGAGAATCATGTAGTTGATGAAATTTTCATAGAAGCATTTTGTCGAACACACAGGCGTGCGTTGAATAAAACAAAAAGATGTATGTATATAGCCTTTGAAAATTTAATCAAACCAAAATTTTCATCACCAAATACAATTTTACAAATATCATCTAACAACAATCATCATACCTAACACAAGTACATAAGAATTCCAACAAAATATAAAAAATGAAGCACATTCTCAAGGGTTCAACCCAATTGAGATAAAGGAGGAATTAAACTTACCAATTAATCGGAGAAATTGGGGTGTCATGGATGATATACCAATAGTATAAACTCAAAATTATATGATTTACAAGAAAGAAATCATTTTGAGTAAATTGTGTGTGAAATATGCAAAGGGGTCGAAAAATGGAGAAGATACCGTTGAAAATGGCTAAGTCTGGGGATGAATGCAATATAACCCATTTTAGCTCAGGTCGACAGGTCCAAGGGGTCCGACCGGTCCAGGTAGTGTTAGACCGGTACCCCTCCCTTCATCCGGTCCCCTGGAGCTCTTTTTGATTCTTTCCGAATGTTGATCCAAAAATCCGATTTTTCACCCCTAAGTTTTAAAAACGCACAAAAAGCAAACATAGACTTCATTCAATATGCATTATGACATAAACAAGCTCGAAATGAGGTAAAAGACTCGGCGGTTAACGGTTTAAAAAATATCCATAAGTTAATCTTGAGACGGAATTAAGCACATCTCAATATTTTGTTAGAAGCACAATCCCTTAGAAAATGATGTCGAATCTCAATATGTTTAGTTTGGTTATGAAGAAGCGTATTTTGAGAAAATATTTATACCGGGCTTGTTATCCGAAAATATGAGCGTTTAAAAACTATGGATAAAACAAGCCATAAGAGGAAGTGCCTTCAAATATTTGAAAATTTCTTTTAACGACACTTTAATGAGATTCTTTGGGATTGTTTTGAAATTGAGCACATAGGCATACGGTATGAATAATATCGAGTCTATGAGAGTAATGAAAGTTGATAAACATACCTCAAATTTATTTGTCAACCGATATGTCTTTCGCAATCTTGACACATCATGCGTAAATGGTCATGGATAAGTATATGATCATTTGTTCCTTAATATCAAAATATTTCTGCAAAATCTTGACAAAACATCTTGCACAAAAGCATAATATCGGACAATATTGATATAAACCATCCTAGAAGTTGGACAAGTAGCACATACAATACTATTGTGAAAACCATCAAGAGTAAAACATTTAAGTTTTAATATGCTTATAGGAAGCTATATAAGGTCTCTTTTGAATTTTGAAAATCCGAGAGCATATAGTTGAGACCTCATTTTAAAAAAATTAAAAAGAATTATGACCATTAATCAAGAACAAAAACATGAATATGTGCAACAAAATAAAATGCATAATTCAAGAAGAGGATACGAGTTACCAATTTCGCCATTGCCAAGGGTTGTATCTTTCCCATTGTTGATTATCCCTTATTCTTGAAAAGTGACTTTGTTGATGGTGCCTCTTTCGATCAAATGGCGCGAATATTTGTTGTCTATTTGTGAGTTGAATTTCCTTTGGCTTTTGTTGCGCCAAGTACCTAACATAAACTTTTCTTGTGGTACCCTCAAGTGTTTGGGTCCTTTGGGATTAGCATTGAGACTTTTAGGTCTCCAATAATAATTTGAGTTATTTCTAGCCCGACAAATATTTGTTGTATGACCATTTTTAACACAATAAAAACATTTAATAATTCTAAGCATAATGATTAACATGCATAGGTACTTGGTTCTTTTTATATCATTAATAACATTTGGCTTATAACCAAGTCCTAGTTTCAAATGATCATAATGTTGAACATCAAGAATTTTGGTCATTTTATCGGTGCTCAAATTAAACTTTAACATATCCTTTTTCATGCAATCAATATCTTTAGCAAAGTACTATTTTCTTTATCAAGTGTGATAGTGTGAGCACAAGTAAGACATTCATACGAAGCATGTAAACTATCCTTTTCATTTTTCAAGGTGTTGAATACCTTTTTCAAATTTTTGTATTTAAAGAGAAAGCTTTGGAATTCATTTTGAAGCTCATCAAAATCATTTTGCAATTCATCATAAACATCATGCAATTTATTACTAAAAGAAATAGAAGAGTTAGAGCGTACCTCATTGTCTTCTTTGATGCCCATTAGACATTGATCGACTTCTTCATCATCGGATGTAAGAAGTTCATCCCATGTTGTTGGTTCGGCTTTGGCCTTCAAGGCTTTGTGAAAGTGCTTTTTCTTTCTTTGTTTTTCTTTCTATTTTGGACAATTTGTAATATGGTGTCCGGGTTTTCCACATCTAAAACAAGAATTTTCTCTTGTTTTTCTTTACTTGTTTTTATTCACAAATTTTGTAAATTTTCTAATAAGTTCCTCATCTTCATCTTCATCTTCATCTTCATCTTCCCCATCACTAGAATTAATTTTTTTGATTTTGAGGCAAGACCTTTTGGAGTTGATCTCATACCCAGTTGAGAAGTTCATGTCTTTGAGTTACTCCTTTCATTGATATAAACTTCATAAATGAGAAGATTGCCAATAAGCTCATCAAAATTTAGAGTTTCCAAATTTTGAGCTCCGTAATAAGCGGTAACCTTTTTGGACCAAGGCGGGAAGAGCATTAAGAACTTTGTAACCTTGTCATCTTTGGAAATAATTTTCCCAAGTACAACTAGAGGATTTACAATATTGTCAAGCCTTTCAACCATTTTAGAAATATTTTCATCAATATTCATAGTGAAATTTTCGAACTCTTTGACCAACATAGTCTTACGAGCTTGTTTCACTTTCTTTGTGCCTTCATAGATAACTTCCAATTTTTCTCAAACATCATGAGCGGATCGAATACCTCTAATACGGTTATATTCCATAGCGGTAAGAGAATAATGAAGAATGTTAAGAGCTTTACCGTTTAAGGAGAATATTTTCTTGTCTTCATCATCAAACTCCTTGAGGGCTTTGGGGATTTGAGTTCCGTCTTCCTTTTTCTTCATCGGGATGGATACTCTGTTTATAACCATGTTCCAAATATCGAGCACGCAATCTTGTAAGAAGCATTCCATTCGATCCTTCCAAAATGCATAATTGTTGGAGTCAAAGAGAGGCGGTCTCTTGAATGAAGCACCGGTTGGTAGATAGCTCTCGTTCGTAACCATGGATCTTTTCTCTTTACTCGCAATGTGGAACAAGCTTGCCAAAGAGTTTGGTTACGATACTACCACTTGTTAGTCCAAGTGGCTACGATAATCTAGAGGAGGGTGAATAGATTATGCCGATTTTCCGAGTTTCGCCCTCTTTTTCGAATGAATAAGCAATGACAAGAATGAAGGTGCGGGAAAATAAACAACACACGTCGATTTATAGAGGTTCAACCCACCTAGGGCCTAATCCTCTACCACGGTATCTCTATGAGATGGATTTCAAAAAGAAAAAGAATTTTAATAATTACCACAATTATTACAACTTCACCTTGAAGAGTACCACACTTTACTACAACACCTCTTTGTCTTACTACCACAATCTTCCTAGAAGATTACCACAATCTTCTAGCTATGGCACCTGTGAAGATTACCACAATCTTCCAACTTGAAGAGCACCAAACTCTTCAACACCTCGAAAGAGCACCAAACTCTTCCTCAAGAAGATTACCACAATCTTCTTACACCTAACAACTAAGATCACCCTAGTGTGCTCTTACCACAAGAACACTCACAAGGATATCTTGTGTTTGAATGACGAACACAAATTCAAGATTACAACTCGATAATGAAGTATACAACTTTGACGTGCAAGTGTAATCAAGAATCAAGCCTAGACCTCAAGATGTGAAAGTGAAATACTTAGGCTATTACAACAATAATATCGAAAGTGAAGAGCAAAATATATGCTTGATGTATCTCTTGTTGTGTTGTAGTGTATTCTCTCTTGTTGTGTTGCTTCAAATCTTCCTCTATTTATAGGAGAGGTCATGGATATGATTTCCAAACATAGGATCCTTCTTGGAGATTGATTTCTACAAAAAAAAATGCAATTAAAATCAAGATTATAGCGGTTAGAAATCAATACCACAAAATCGGGAAAAGATGTCATTTGTTCACGGTTAGAATCTTGTCAAAATGGTAGAGGGCGACCGGTCGACCTCAATCTGAAAAATATATTGACAAAGAAAAAACAAGCCTTGGACCGATCAGGAGAGGTTTGGCCGGTCGACCTAGGGGTTCGGCCGGTCGCCCCCATGTGGTTCGGTCACTCGCATGTTTTTCGAGAGACGAGTTTCATTCTTTATCCAGCACCGATCAACCTTTTGGTCGACCGGTCGACCTTCGGGGGTTTTTCAATGTCTCGTTTCTATTTCAAAACTCAACATCGAGACACGGGTTACCCTATAGTACGACCGGTCGAACACGAGACAAGTGTTGTCCAATTTTTGTCGAAAATAAACTTCAAGAAATACTCCAAAAAATAAGTGAAAACATTTTAAATCATTTGGGAGTATTTGGACAACATTTAGAAACATTGTTTGGGTGTAAAAACAAAATTAAATAAAATCATCAAAATCATAATAAAAACATTTATCTAACATAATGTTTGTTAGTGAGAATGATGAAAATAGAAAATATTTGAAACCGTATCTCTAATTGTAGAATCATGGAATGAACTTGAATTTGGACATTTATATAAAAATAACCTATAAAGTACAACCTATATTTTATATGAATATGTCTCTCATAGGATCATCTTATGGATCCTTATCCATAAGATGGATCTATGATTTGGATCTAGTACATCTCTTCTCCTTCTTTTCCTTTTTCTCTCGCACACTCTTTCTCTATCTCCTCCTTTTTTTTTCCTCTTCCTTCCTTACGTTCTCTCTCTCTTCCTTATTTTTCTCTTTCCTCATGCTCTCTCCCTCTCTCGCTCTCTCCTTATTTTCCCTTTTCCTTTTTCAATTAAGGCAATCATAAAAATATTACTTTAACTCTGTTATATTTATTTTTCCTTCTTCACTTAATGAATTCCTAATAAGTGATTGTATTAAAAACATGATATCCGATCTCAAAAAATGAATACCTTCAATCATAAAAGTGTTACTTTAACTATGCCATATTTATTTTTGGGAAAATTATTTTTTGCAACTTTGTACTAAGACCATTTTGCGGGTTTGGTACCTAAACTATTTCTTGTTGGAATATAGTATCTAAACTTTGAGAGATTAATAAATTGCAACCTCAGGCATCCGGGTGACGGAATATTCCAAAAGATGCCATCACGTGCGAAGACGTGAGGGAAAATCGTCAAATCATCTAAAGTGATAAAAAGTTATTGCATTTTGCAACCCAAACTTTACGTGATTTGTTAATTTGCAACCTAAACTTTTATATTTGAACTTTGCCACCTCATTTCAACATAAATAATAAAATATATTAATAAATATGTATTTATCTCTTTTACAAAATATATTTATAGTGAGAATTAATATAAAAATATATATTAATAAGCCAATTTATTAAATAAACTACGAATATGAATTATTGAATGGGAGGATAAATTATGATTTTTAGATAATTATACTATAATTTTAAGTTTAATAAATTAAAAATCTATAATAATGAAATTATAAATCTTTTATTATAAAAAATATTCATATTATCTTTCTTGTTGAATTATGAATCCTAATGATTAATTTATTTTTAAAATTTCGAAAAAAATAAAGTATAATTTAAAATGGGAGAAAAAATAATAATTATATGTAAATGTTATGTTTAATAGAATATGAAATATATAGTAATAAGTTTTTAATTAAGTAACTTCATAGAATTTTGAAAAAGAAAATTTTAAATAAAAAAGAATAAATAAATAAATTTACGAAAATTGTAAATTTGAAAGTTTTAAAAATATTTAATAAGAAAACTTGAACATTTTTATAATGCATTTTCAATGTTAAAATTTTGTTATTAAATATATATTAAATTTTTAATAATTAACATATCAATATATGTATTAACTATAAAATATATTTTGTGAATTGAAAGAGATAAATAAATATTTATTAATATAAATTTTATTATTTATTTTGAAATGATGTGTCAAAATTTCAAAGGTAAAAAGTTTAGGTTGCAAATTGACAAATAACGTAAGTTTGGGTTGCAAAGTGCAATATGTTTTATCACTTTAGATGATTTGACGATTTTGCCCTCACATGCTACGCACGTGATGGCATCATTTTGGAATATTCCACCCCAGGATGCCTGAGGTTGCAATTTATCACTCTCTCAAAGTTTAGTTACTAAATTCCAACAAACAAAAGTTTAGGTACCAAACCTGCAAAATGGTCATATTATCTGGTTGCAAAAAATAATTTTCCCATTATTTTTCTTTCTTCATTGTACGGAATTACTAATCTTTAACTATTTTAATAAACATGATACTTTATCTAAAAAAATGGATACTTTTACTCATAAACATGTTACTTTGATTAAGTCATATTTAGTTTTCCTTCATAACTGTCTTGAATTCATAATATATATGATTGTATTAAATAAACATGATACTTTATCTCAAAAAATGGATACTTTTACTCATAAAAGTGTTACTTAACTTTGTCATATTTGTTTTTCCATCTTTACTATCTTGAATTCCTAATTTGTGATCGTACTTAATTCATGATACTTTATCTCACAAAACGGATACTTTTACTCATAAAAGTGTTACTCTAACTTTGTCATATTTATTTTTTCCATCTTCTTTGTAATGAATTCTTAATTTGTGATTGTATTAAAAAATATGATACTTTATCTCACAAAACAAATATTTTTACTCATAAAAGTGTTACTTTAACTCTGTCATTATATTTTTTTTTCCTTTTCCTTTGTATGGATGAAAATGAGTTTAAAAGTTGTTGGAGTAGCATGATTTCAATGTACAAATTAGAAGATTTCAATGGTGGAAAGAAACTACGACGAGCACAAAATACCGACGAGCAAACACTTCGGCGCGATGGTGAGAGTGACAAATAACAAGAAAAACCGGAAAAAACGACAAACACACAAAGCAAATGAGATCAAATAGCAAACAAGAAAATAGCAACAAAATTTGGCAAAAATCGACGGGAATTATGAACAGTCAAGGCGTCGGAAAAGAAGCGGAGGAAGAACAAAAGCGGGAAATAAGAGAGATTAAGAAAAGAAGAAAAATCATAATTAAAAACCGAAAAGAAAAAGAAAAACTTAAAAAGAAAATCAAAAAAATTGTGAGTAAAAACGGGCGGGTATGAGAAGTATGTCGGGTAAGTAGGATCCGTCTTACGATTTAGACACGTAAACCGATCCTATACAAGTTTTTGCCATTTTATGCATAAAAATATATACATTTCATTAATCAGATTAGTACAATTATAAATGTCTGGTTTCTACATTATGTTAAAAAAATATTTCACAAGGATACTTGGCATTATACAATATACATTTATAAACTATCCGCATATTATTATCGTTGGATCATATCAAATAACTAATTATATGATAACACTATTGTTGTGGGCAAAAACGCCATTTCATAGTTATCATTATTATATATTTAATATTTTTGTTAGGATATTTGTATAGATTTTAATGATACTTAAAAAAATATGCATTAGGAAGTTGGCACCCCAATTTAAATGTAATTTTGTTTATGTAATAGATATGATATTGGGTGACTCGTGCGGCTAAGTCAAATTGAGAGAAGACTTGTTGAAGGCATTTTGGAAGACTACTTGGAATCGAGTATTAAAGCTTGAGAAGACTCACGAGTTGACTATTGAAGTATCGAAGAGTCAAATCGAAGTCTCTCGGAAGACTTATTCGGCGAAGACTTCAAAGATCGGTCAGTGAGGCAAAACCGCCACAAGGCTCAAGACAATTGTAGAGTTAGTTGACCGATCCCATGAAGAACTTTCATAATAGTACTCAAAAGTATTATACTTTACCATAAAGTTACTATGCACTCAATATAGCAAAAGAGATACAAGCAATAGAAAACATCCGCAAGTCGGACAGTTCTTTGAATCTCAAGAAGAAAAGGCAAATCACACGAGAAAAGGTAAACATCAAATTGCAAAGAAAGGAAATGTCAATTGTCAATAATATGATTTGAATTTGTCTATCTCTTAAACAGACAAAAATTCAAATCTTTACTATAAACATGGAGGAATTTTACTAAGAGAAATATAGAGCAACAAGAGCAAATCCAAACAAGCAAAAATCGAAAATAAATATTCTCTCTCAAGCTATTATCCGAAAATCCTCAAGCTTCACTCTAAAACACATTATCCGATACTCATTGTGAAAGATTAAGCTGTGAAAATAGTTGAAGATGAACCAGTTTAAAGCATTGAAAAGGGTCTGCAGAACTACAAGAGGGTTGTGGTGATCAAGTCTTGTGATTGTTGTAAAGTTGAAGTAGCTAGAGAGATGTGTGAGTTGGTCTAGTGAAGAGTGAGTCTAAGCAATGTGTTGTGTGATCAAAACTGTTGGGATGTTGTATACTTTGTATCTAAAGTTATTTGATACTTAGTGGAGTCCTCCTTGCATGAGAGAAGAGTGGACGCAGAGGAATTACCCCATCCTCGAACCACTATAAACTATATTTGTGTCATTTACATTAGAGGAAATTACACTAAACCCCATGTACTATTCACGTTTTTACACTTTACTATATAAACTATTTGTTGTTACACTTTACCATATGAACTATATAATTTTTGCACTTTACCCTATATGAACAATTTTGCCCCTAAATTTTTTTTTTTTTTTGAAATAATGAAAATAGTTCATTATGCTCATTAGACCTATCATGTTAGCGTATATACAATTAATATTTTCATAAATTCATACCTTATTTCAATGAAATGTAGCTAGGTATTCTTAGTCGATTTTTGGACTACTTTTCACACGCATGGTTGTTAATACGATTGCTCCTTACACTCAACCTTAACAAGCATCACAATGGTTTATACCGACAAAACTAAAAAAGAAAAAAATTGGAAAAAACAAATCGCCACTAACTTGAGACATTAGTAATCAATCTTAAGTAGTCATCACTAACCAATTAAAAAAGAGAAAACCAATATAAATTTAGTCAATTAGTGATGATAATATTCATCACTAACCAGGATTACTCAACTACATTTCGATTAAATAATGTATGAATTTAAGAGATTATTAATTTTTATATGGAAGCATGATGTGTTAGATATGATCGTAATGAACTATTTTTATTATTTTAAGAAAAATAAAATTTAGGGGTAAAACTGTCACATAAAGTGCAAAAATTTACATAGTTCATATGGTAAAGTGTAACAAAAAAATAGTTTATATGGTATAGTATAAAAATGCAAATAGTACGTGGGGTTTAGTGTAATTTCCTCTTTACTTTATTGCTCTTTACATTCATGCCATTTATATTGTCATACTTGCTTACTTAATAACTCGCTAAAAACATTGTGGGTTGATTGCTAAAAACTCAAAAAGGGTGTAAGACTTCCGATTTATTCAAAAGAAAGCGAGTTTGTAAAAGTTGTTATTTTTCAGCTTAGTTACTCTATCAACGACTCTGTCAAGAGATCCGTTGAGTGGTTACTCTGCATCTTTTGAATTTCAACTTAGTTGTCTAAAGGACTTAATCATTTTGTTAACTTTGTTTTGCAAAAATCGAAAAATTGTAAAGTCTATTGAATTCCCCCTTCTAGACTTTCTTGACACCCCTTTGGGACATACACTTTTATTTAATTTCATTAATTACTCAATATTATTTGTTAATTATTGGGCTACTGAGATAAAATCATCCGCCCACGCGCCCACTAACCCAAGTATAAAAAGTAGACTGTCGGGTCGGCCAGGCGGGCCGACCCATAACCCACCACAACCTACCACTTGGCGGGGCGGGGCGGGGCAAGAAAACCTCAGCCAACCCAACCCACCTTGGGCCGCGGGTTAAGTGGGTCGGCCTCGTATTTTTTTCAAAAAAAAGAGAATTTTGATTTTTTCCTTACAAATTAATGTTTTGTCTAATTGTCTTTTTCATTTATTTCGTCCATGGTACAAGCTTTTTGTTATAAATTTACCTCAACATTGTAATATATAAATATACATTAAAGGATCAATTCATAAATTTTTCATCTCATTTGCTTTTTATATATTGATATTCTTATGTGAATGAAACAATTTATGTTAGTTTACATAAAAAAATAAAAGGTTTTACGTAATATAACTGCGTAGTAGTAGTCTAGAGCTATCAAAATGGGCTTAGCACAGCTGTCGGGCCAGCCCGCACCGCCTAATAAATGGGTTGCGTGGGCTGGAAAAATGCTAGTTCGTTTGAAAGTAGGCCTCAACGGGTGAACCGTTTGGGCCACGGGTCAGCGGCGGGGGCGGGCGGAGCGGGCTTGGGCGCGGGCCAACCCGTCTTCTTTTGAAAAAAAAATAATCATCCCAAGTCATAGCTTAGTCGGGTGAAATTAAATGCGAGTTGAGAAAATTTGTCGAGGCTTTGGGCCATGAGAAATTTTGTTAATCGCTTCGATTCTGAGCATGACTCATGATATCAATGTTATGTAAATCAAAAATGTAATTGGTTTTGCGACATCAATAAAATTGTGAATTGTGATAATTGGTTTGAAGCTTTTCACACACTGGGCATTTGGTTAAAAAAAATAATAATTGAATTTTGGTGGTGGCCTTGATAAATAACTTTGAGGTGGGTTGGGTTGGGCTAGAGCTTTACGGCCTTCATTTTTGGCGTGCCCGCACCGCAAAACGGCGGGTTTTGGCGGGCCACGGGTCAACCCATTTTGACCGCCTACTAAGTAGCACGCATGGAATTGGGTTGGTTAGGAAATGTTACCTTTTAGTTTTTAAGTTTGATTTGAAATAACTAATCATTTATATGTCTTATAATTCTAAACAGACCCTTTTTATTTATCAAACCAATTTGTTATCTTTACATATATTTAAGGCTAAATTGCAATTTTAGTCTGTATTTTTGGGTAGGTGGCATTTTTAGTCCTTTAACTATTTAGAGTTGCGGTTTTGGTCTGGACCATTTTGCCCTTATGGCGAGAATAGTATTTTTGGTCCTTTATCTTTAAGAAGGTAGCAATAATAGTCCTATAACTTTAGAATTAGCAATATCAATCCTTTCATACCATTGCGAGTTTCAATAAACCCAAATTTCATAGATTATAGGAATTTGCTTTTCGAAACCTATTTTGTTCGTGACATTGTTACACCTACTTAGATCCGGTCTCTATTTAGAGGTTTTAAATGGATCATGTCGGGTTTTCGACCTATAAACTCAATAAAACATCTTTGCGAAATTCTCATAATACTTAGATAATTTGATTTGACTAAGATTTTGATAAAATGGATATAGTCCATTACGACCATATTAGGCCCAAAGATGCTTCCGTAAAATTAATAAATCCCTTAAAATTCATACATTCTATGACCGAAAAAGACAGGTGTGATGGCTCGCAACACCACCGATCGGAAAATTCGCCCCGGACCTTTTGACAAACGACTCCTCTTTGTCCCAACTTCAACCTTCGGGGAAGATGATCGCAAGTTATCCGACTCTTCAAAGAACCGTTCAACACGGCCTTGGTTCATTTCCTACTCCGGGCGTAGAAGTAATCTTTAAATGGGATAAATTAATAGAACATTATGAAGACATGTTGAAGCAAAAAGCCCCTTTTTATTAAGAACTTATTGAAATATTTATTACATTAGTAATCCCCTTTTGGGAGGAGAATCTTTGGTTTAGCCTCTCATATACGAGGCTTGCACTCGAAAATACATAAAACTTAAAACTAAAACACTCGAAAATATTACAAATTTTTCACTTAGTTTTTATTGTAAGAAAACTAAGGAGAATGTTCGATGTCCCCGCCTTCCTTCAAATCCTGCAATTTATAGAGGTAAGTCCAGGACTTGCAAGGCGGACTTCAAATCTTGTTGAAACTTATGACGCCACCGCTTACGTCATATCCTCGCATTATTGCCGCATTAGTGGTTTTCTTTTTCTTCGCGTGACTCATCCCATGTGATGTTTGTCGGGAATCTTTTAAAAATTTGGTTTACGTGGTCCCCGAGGATAACGCGTCTTGTGGTCGGGCCCTTGTCTTTTCAGCTACATGATCTTGTCGGTCGGGTTTGGGTCGAATCCTTTCCCGAACTCGGGTTTTTTGTTCGAGGACATGCTTGACAGATCCGTCGATCCAACGGCCAACATGCGCTATATTACTGAGAATTTCCGGTAAGTTTCTTTGCTTGAGAATCTTGTTCTCCCACATAATTCTTCTCTTAGTTTCGAAAAGCTCTTCTGCGAATCTGTTGTTGATCCGTCTTGAATTCAAAAGGAAAGATCCATTTCTTTGAATTCTCGAAAAACCTTGAATGGATATTTGACTTTATCCATTTCGGTTAGACAAACCCAAAGACCCCATGCTCGTCGTGTAGAAGCTTCATCTTGAAATTGCTCCTACTAACTTGTACTTCTTAGGTGAATTTGTCTTGATATATTTTAAAGCATTTTCATCCGGTCTTCTTAGCTTGATAAAGTGAAAAGCCGTTAAAACCTTTCTTCATTTGGTTTGGTATCCGCAGCGATAAAATACGGTTCGAATATCTCCTACGGCCAAATGTGGATTATTGGCCCAAGTCAAATGGAATCGCTTCTCCAATCCATTTCGGTAATTTGAAATTTCGGGAATCTGGTGATACGGTATAGATTGAAGCTAGAGCTCCAAATGTATACTATTCTGTACTTCATTTGGATGACTTCGGGTTTCATCCAAACTGCGGGATATTTGCACGAGATATCAACCATTATTTTTCGGGGTTAATACCTCTTCTTGTAACCAATTTCTCTCATTGTCGTTGATATACTGCATTGGAGAAATCTTAATCTCGTCAGTTTGGACCTTAGATTTTGTCTGTCGTGGCCTAAGATCCAACTCTCCCTCTTTTACCCCAGAGGTCTTTGGGTTGACTTGAAGACTCGGGTTGTGACAGGAGCTTCAACATTAAATTCTGATTTGTACACCCTCGGGGATGCATCACCGCAACACTTGTAATTATGGTACTTGAATCCATAACCTCCGGGTTAGAGCCCCTTTCTCTATTCGCCCTTTTTGCATCGTAGGAGATGCGGCTGGAGGAGAGGCCCTTGCAAAGTCTAAGAACAATTGTCCTTTAGCAAGCGGCATGCTCGTATTTGACTAGAATCGGTTTGGTCGACTGTTGAAGTCATCCAACAACACGCATTGAGACATAATGTCCCAAAATCTCGTTCTAGACTCTCCAGGTTTTCCCTGAGATGTATTACTTGTTTAAGGACCTCGTCGACAACGCGCGTCCTTCCATCTCGTGTCAAAAAATCTTAGTAGAATCGCCGCCCACCAATCATCATTGGTATCGTGTAAAGAACCGATTCGTCCTCGTCTTGGGGAATCGCAAGCTTTGGAAGCTTTTTACAAACTTCTTTAAGTTGCTTAATTCCTTCTTGATGTTCATCTTCCCATTTGAATCTTTTTGCATCTTTTTTAAGCAATTGGCTAAACACCAACACCGTAATATGCCGATTGTTAATGAACATCCCATAAAATTAACAATTCCAAGAAAACTCGAAGTTGCTTCTTGTCTTTTAGCGTATCACGGAAATCCTTGTATCTTTTCCACAATATGGCTTTGTAGAATGATCCCAGTTCGTCGATTTCAATTCAAGGAATTCGTCTGTCTCATTGCGATCATGCTTCTTCTTCAAAGCACTAATCTTTCTTTGTGACAAACATCCGAGAATGTCTCCAAATGTTTGAGATGCTCCTTCATATTCTTTGAAGCGATAAGAATATCATCGATGTATACGAACATGAAACTGAAATTATCGTTAAAGAGATTATCCATCTTTCTTTGATATATTTGGGGTGCATTAGCCAATCCCATAGGCATCACGTTCCAAATATAGTGTCCCTGTGGTGTAGAGAAAGCTGTAAACTTCTTACTTTCTTCTTCCATCTTAATCTGGTAGAATCCAGACTTGCAGTCGAACTTTGAGAATATCTTGGCACCTTTGATGCAGTTAACCAGATGTTCTCTGCTCGGGATATAGTATCCATCGAACTCCAGGATGTTATTAATCCCCTTGTAATTAATAACAAGTCTTGGCTTTCCTCTTTTAATTTCTCCATGGTTTCTGACTAAGAATCCTGGACTGCTATATGGAGAAACTCCTGGTGAAATCAACTTAAGATCAAATGTTCCTTAAGTATCTTCGCATATCCTCACGATCCTCGATTCATAAGGATTGGTTTGAATCTTATGAACTCGTACTCCTTTCTGGTTTAACTTTCAAGGAAGCTTTGAGCTCGTTCTTATCCCACCATGTCAAAGGATTTTCATTATAATTCCTTTGGATCTTCTTCTTGATATCCTCGAGTGATATTTGTTCTTCTATTGTAACATCACTCTGCGACTTCTCCATTAGGCTCATCATTAGTTACGCAATAGCCTCGGAGGAACTCGTTCTTCTCCTTGTATTACGAATGAATACAAGTCATTATCCCATTGTTTTGTATCTTTTTGCTTGAACCATATTTTTTTTTTTTTTGAGAATTTGCTTGAACCATATTAACGAAAAGGATAATAAGGCATCACCAAATCTTCTTTTATCGCATTTTTGGATTTGAAGTTTGGCTTCATCACATCACCACACTACTGCGAAAATTAATAGGCCTTTTACGTAAAATGCTTCCCCATGATCTACGGACAATAATCTTATGATCACATAATGTTGTGAAAATAAGTCTTCTTGTCTCATTCTCTGTGTAAATCGCTTAAATGTTTGTAGGAAATTGTTTCCTAGCAAAACATCTGCTCTGTATCATGGAAATAGATTGGTGGCGTCGTCACTTTGTACCCGTGGGGTACCGCATGCGCCTCCGATCATGATTTACGCTTGTTTAATTCCTTGTTAAGAATAAGAATTATTTTAGAGAAATCTCTTCTGCAATAGCCGGTAAATCTTCTCCAATTTCTTTAGGAAAAACCTCCAAACTGCGGTACAAGTACATATTCCGCACTTTGAATCAATATAGGCGGTGAAATACTCGGCCTTGTATTCCGCATATAACATTCCGATAGAAATGTATATGGAGAATGGACTAGTGGTCATCGATTACGTATCTTTTATCGCCCACCGTGAACTCCATTCCATCTTGTAATCTTTCCCAATGTTTATGATCCTCAAGAAATTCAATTCCCGGTATTAAGCATTGCAGGAATTCTTCCCCGCTACTCCCGAGATAGTCACTCAATTTCACCTATCTTGAGGCTTCCTTGATACCTTCCAACTATTGGTTGTTGGAGATAATATAGAACATCACAAGGAAAAATATTATCCTTTTGAGTGATGTCAAATATTACTTCAACTTCTCGCCATCCTTCGGGACATTTCGGCTCTCTTTGTTTGGAAAACATACGGAATGCTGTTTGAAGCGTATTTTGATCTTTTTCTTCCCAACTGACTCTTTGCTTATCATTTTGTCTTGTTGGAAAGACATCATCCTTCTTGGCTCAACTACGAGACTTCGACTTTTGTTGAAGATTGGTTGATCTTGTATTTTCATATCGATCTCCTTGATAGTTGGAGACTCTACATGATCTATGGTAGAACCGACTGTTAAAGTCCTCGAAGAGATTCTTGGGACTTCAATAAATTTCTTTCTCAATAATACTTGAATGATGTGTATTCGAGAGAGCATAGGATATCTTGTATGTGATCGGTAGGGTCTATTCCTTTCTTTCATCAAATCGTCTCTTTTAAAATCTTGATGAAGGGTTAGGACTCTGTTGAAATCTCGATCTCCCAGATTGTAGGCAATTCTAGGATAAACATTAAATGCCAATTTCGACATACAAATTTCATGTAAATGCTCCAAGGCATGAATCTTTGAGGTTTGAGATTCGCTTATCAAAAATAGCAAGATTGAGTGGCGAATCTATTCCTTTCTTGAATGTTGCCTTAATAATTACTCTTATGGCTCCGATGTGAATCCATGAAAGTGTATTTGCAACTTCTCTTTTGACTATACTTTTGATCTCCTGGATTTCTCTGTAAGGGACCAAGCTGCATCTCGATCGGTTCCGGTAAACTCCATCGGAATAGCGAGATTCTCCGTTGTTACCCCGTGAATAATTTGGTGTTTTTACATTTACAAAACCCAATCTTATCCAATGCCTTCTCCATCGCTCCGATAGTAAAACCATCATATATCTCGAATCTTTGGATCTTCTTTCATAATTCTCATGAGTCTTATGAGAAACCGTAGTGTGAGAGAGGAATCGACATATCCTCCCTAACCGTCATTTGAAAAATTTCTTCTTCACTCACGATTACAATCTGGATTCACTTCCATCATCAGAATAGATCTCCTCTTCATAGATGCTTTTATACGAGGGAATATCCTCAAATTGATACATTTGTATTAAATCTTGATAGTACGCTTCTTCGATTTACGGTGTAGCCTCAAAGCATCGACTCCTCGTCTTTGATTTTTTGGGCAATCGGATGAGATATGCCATCTTGCTCCGCATGTCCAACAATTACAGTCTCGAAACTTTCATTAGCTCGGTATGAGCTTGCACGAAAGTTCTTCTCCTGTGGTTCTGCTGGTACTCGCTTGATTTGAACCCGATGATGATGCTCTACTCTGCTTAGTCTTTGGTCTTTGCCCGATTTGTAATTTCGGGCTTTTTGTTTTAACAAAACCTTCTAGGTCTCCATGAAGACCTTTTCTTCTTTCCGGCGGTATGGATGGCTTCTCTCCTTCTTCTTCTTATGCCGCCGTGGTTGACCTCCCACAATTGTTGGGATATCATTGTCCACGCAACATAGAGGAACCGCTTTGTTAATTCCTCGTAATCTCTTATAATTCTGTATAGAGCTGCTGGTAACACCATTGAGATAACTTGGCCTTTAAGAAAGACATTCTTCCGCCACTGTATCTAATTCTGCTCCATCATTGTATTCACGATAAGCATTTCTCTCCGGGGACTTGGAATCTTTGCAAAGAATAGCTGTGAAGCTTCCTTTTCTCCAATCTTGGATTTCCACCAGTATTCGGTGAACAACTTGATATATTCGTCAATATGACAAATATCATGTAACTCAAGGCTATAGAGGGCTTGTTTATATCTTTTTCTTTTCTCATCCTCTAATCCCTCAAAGTAACATGTGCCGATAAACTGGATTTTGAATAGTTTTGCCATATCATCGACAATTCCTTTCGGTGATTCTCGATGTGACCACACTCATTCTGAGATCCTCAATACTCATTTCAAGGTGAAAAATGAAGGAATCTTTCATAAGATCAAAGGGTATTTTCTTTGCAATCCTCATTCTTTGATGCCCATTCATCAATAAGGACTTCTCGATTTTTGAAATCGGGATATCGGTTAGCATCAACCCATATGGATGTATCGGATCTAGATACGATCTTCCATAAGGTATTTGTTGAATGTTTGGCCTTCTAGAAGGTTGTCGAGTTTTCAAGAGGGGGTCGAGCTCCTGCATTCTGAAAGTGTTTCATTCCCGTGGTGAAATCTCCGGCGTGGTGCATTCTTTCGTCCTGGATTCCATGATATGAACCCGAACTTTGCGACATTAGGATTTCTTGGAGGCGGTGGTGGTATCGGTGGAATTGGTCTACCATGAGGGTCATAGGTAACCAAAAGTGATCCATCTCATGCGTTCATCTTTAAGTCTACAATACCCAATCCCGCGAAGGATTACGCCAAGTCATGTAGATTTTGAAGATTGATCTTCTCCATATTCATCACTTTTAGTTTATGATGGATTTTCCTTTGATGATGGCTATTAGCTTTTCATCGTCCGTCATTTTTCGTATAACTTCGGTTGGTTTTCCTTTTTGGTGTAAATAGGTCTTGTCCCCAAAATCAATACGTTTATTTCCTCACGGATGAACTTGGTACATCCTCCAGGTTCTTGACTCGTTTGGATATCATGAAGGATTTCAAGAGTTTCTTACGATATTTCACCATCGTCTCCATTTGGTTGGATCGATGAACTTGTATTGGTATATGAATATGGTGGTTGCCATAAGTGCACCGTCTTACGGATCTCTATAAGATCTGCTTTGAGATCTTAGATGTATACGGAAGTATCTCGCTCCACTCCGGTACTCCATCGGGAATCATGATTTTGATGGGAATTTTCATGCACCGCTTCTTGGAGATTCATCAACTCGACATATAAGGTCCAGTTCACTTTGCCCAGAAACTCATATGATATGCCACTCGCATTTCGCATTTCCTCAAGGCTTCCCTATCGGCTCAAGCGTTCTTGTATCTCATATTGGTGATTCCAATATGCGATCTTATCCTGGTGTTCTTGTGCATATATCGTGAGAATTTGACAATATGTCTGTAGGGTGTACATCTCGGACAATTGTCCAGGATCCATATACTCGGAAATAATTCTCCTCACCAATTGTTAATTACATAAATATAATAAATATAACCAAACATTCTTAATAAACCTGGGCTCGATACCATTTTGAGCAAAATACTTAGTCAAATCGGCCATTAGTATGAATAAGGGTAGAATGGGTATTATGAAAATATGAAATAAACCCGGTGGACCAATTTTTCCAAAACATGAAACTTCTTGGACTAAAATTGCTCAGGTGTAAAACTTATAGGACCAATTTTGCAAAAACCTTTAAACTTACGGGACTAGTTTTCAAACTCAATACTTAGAGGACCGAAATTGCAAACCACCCATAGTTCAGGACCAATTTTATACCCTATATTTAATTTACATTATAGTGAAAGATGTAAAAAAACACACACTTCTGGTGAAAGATATTAAACACACACACCGCACTATATATGGTGAGTTAGTGAAAGCGGTTTTAAATTCGGGAATCGTGAATCGAATAACAATTTGAAATAAATTTAGTATCAAATAGATTTTAATATTTCTATTTAAAAATAATAATAAATAGGCATGGTCCGCGGTGGCCCGCCCGCCATAAGCTAGCCCCTCAACTGCGACCACCGCGGGCCAATCCCCTACCTTTGGCGGAGGGACGGGTTGGCCCAGTGATGGCGGAGGCACAGCCCCATTGTGGGGCACATGCCCCATGTCATTTTTTTTCCTTGTGTTTTTTAATTTTTGTTTTATTTTTTTACTTTCAAAAGCTATTAATTAGGTTAAAAAGACAAAGTATGCCCCATTAACTTTTTTTTGGTGTAGTTTATGATTGTACATATTTTATTTTGATGTGGTTTATAAATGTTTTTGTTTTGTGCCCTCCATATAAAAAAATTCCGGATCCGTCACTGGTTGGCCCGATGGGCACGGTCCGTTTTGACATCTCTAAATAAAAAAGGTTTTCCAATCTCATTTGTAAGTAATTCAGAATTTGTACTCTCCATAGTTATTTTTTTGCTCCGGAATTACTCTCGTGATCGATTGACTTAAATGTCGAAAGAGTCTTCCTAGGACCATCCTAGGAACCATTTAACCTTCGAGTGTATTGCGGGCTAGTTCTCATCCAAAGATTCTACCGCTCTGCGGAGAAAAAGTTATTTTATCGATTCATTTGTCTTGGAGCAATCTGGATTTTAGCAAACATCAACTATATATATATATATATATAAAAACTTTAGAGATCCGATTCATCGGCACGGGTTATTTTGATGGATTAGAGGATGAAAAAGAAAGAAATATAAACAAGCCCTCTATAGCCTTGATTCTTTGGATATTTGTCATATTGACGAATATATCAAGTTGTTCACGAATACGGTGGAAATCCAAGATTGAGGAAAAAGAAGTCACACGGCTATTCTTTGCCAAAATTCCGAGTCCCCGGAGAGAAATGCTTATCGGGAATACAGGGTGGAGTCAAGTAGAAAGCGTGGGCGAGGAAAAATGTCTTTCCTAAAAGCCAAGTTATACGAATGGTGTTACCAAGCAGCTCTACACAAGAATTACAAAAGATTAAGAGGAATTAACAAAGCAGTTCCTCTATGTTGCATAGATAATGATATCCCAATAGTGGTGGGAGGTCAACCAAGGCGGCACAAAAGGAAGAAGGAGCGAAGCCATCCATACCGCCCGAGAAAGTAGCGACAAAAGAAGTAGGTCTTCATGGAGACCTAGAAGGTTTTGGTCAAAACAAAAAGCCCGAAGTTACAAAACGGGACAAAGACCAGCACCAAGCAGGAGTAGAGCCTCATCATCGGGTTCTAATCAAGCAAGTACCAGCAGAAATCCAGGAAGAAGAACTTTCGGGCGTGCTCACACCGAAGCAAATAAAAGTTTCAAAGATAATTCTTTGGACATGCGGGAGCAAGAGGACATATCTCGACCGATTGTCGAAAACCGAAACGAGGAGTCGGTGGTTCGAGGCTACACCGAGAAATCGAAGAAGGCATGTCTATTATCAAGATCTTATACTGGTGTATCAATATGAGGATATTCCCTCGGATGAAAGCATCTATGAAGAAGAAATCTATTCGACGATGGAAGTGACTCCGGCTCGAGAATCGGAGTGAAGAAGAAATTCTTCTTGAGACAAATCGAGAGAGGATATGTCGATTCCTCTCTCACACGACGATTTCTCATAAGACTCTTATGAGAATCATGAAGGAAGATCCAAAGCTTCAAGTCTATGATGGATTTACGATCGGAGCTATGGAAAAAGCATTGGATAAAATTGGGTTTCGTGAGAAAACACCAAATTATCCACAGGGTAACAATAGGAGAATTTGCTATTCGATAGAGTTTAGGTAACTCGATCGAGATGCGGTTAGTCCCTATTAGAGAAATACAAGAGATCAAAAGCAATGTTAAAAGAGAAGTTGCAAATACACTCTCATGGATTCATATCGGAGCCATAAGAGTAATTATTAAAGCAACATTCAAAGAAGGAATAGATTCGCCTCTCAATCTTGCTATCTTTGACAAGCGAATCTCGCATCTCAAGGATTCATGCCTTGGAGCGGTTCAGTGAAATTTGTATGCAGGGAAATTTGCATTTAATGTCTATCCTAGAATTGCATACAATTTGGGAGATCGAGACTTGTGAGAGTCCTAACCCTTCATCAAGATTTCAAAAGAGTCGATTTGATGAAAGAAGGAAACATGCCTTACACTCGATCACATACAAGATTTCTATGCTCTCTCGAATACCCATCATTCCGAAGTATTCTTGAGAAAGGAATTTATTGAAGTCCCAAGAATCTTTGAGGACTTTGCCAGGGTAGTGTTACGAGAAATCATTGAATCTCCAACTATTAAGGAGATTGATATGACAATTCAAGATCAACCAGTCTTCAACAAAAGTCGGAGTCTCGAGTTGAGCACAGAAGGATGTCTTTCGCAAGAACGAGAATGGTGAGTAGCGATCGTTGGGAAGAAAGGAGACCAAGTACGATTAGCGCATCCCGATGTTTTTAAAACGGCAGGAGAGTTGAAATGTCAAGAAGGATGGCGAGAGGTTGAAGTTATATTCGACATCACTCAAAAGGATAACATTTTTCCTTGTGATGTTCTATATTATCTCCAACAACCAATCGTTGGAAGGTATCAGGAAGCTGAAGATAGGAGAAATTGAGCTTACTATCACGGGAGTTGCGGGAAAGATCCCAAAACAATTAATACTTGGGAATTGAATTTCTTGAGGAGCATAAACCTTGGGAAAGATTACAAGACGGAATGGAGTTCACGGTGGCTAATAAAAGATACGAATCGATGACCACTAGTCCATTCTCCATATACATTTCTATTGGAATGTTATATCTCGAATCTGAGCGAGTATTTCGCCGCCTATATTGATCCAGTCTTAGGAATATGTCTTGCAAAGCGGATGTTTTTCCTAAAGAAATTGGAGAAGATTTACCACTATTGCAGGAAGAGATTTCTCTAAAAGGATTCTTATCCTTAAGGAATTAAACAAGCAGAAATAATGATCGGAGGCGCGGGCGTACCCGTGGTACAAAGTAAAGACGCCACCAATCTATTTCCATGATACAGTGCGAGATATTTTGCTAGGAAACAATTTCCTACAAACATTCAAGCGATTCACACAAGAGAACGAGATGAGAAGACTTATTTTCACAACCTTATGTGATCATAAGATTATTGTCAGAGACTGGAAGCATTTCTGAGAAAAATGCCTATTAATTTTTGCAGCAAGCGTGGTGATGAAGCCAAACTTCGCAATCCAAAAATGGCGGATCGAAGGAAATTTGGTGAAGCTTTATTATCCTATAGACAATTTGGTTCCATCCGAAAGGATCGGAAGATATGGGATAATAACTTGTATTCATTCAGTACAAGGAGAAGAAGCAGTCACTCCAGGAAGCCATTGCGGAGAATTATGGATGAGTCTAATGGAGAATCCACGAGTGATGTAACCATAGAGGAACAAATATCACTCGAGGATATCAAGAAGAAGATCTAAAGGAATTACAATGAAGATCCTTTGGCTTGGTGGGATAAGAACGAGCTTAAAGCTTCCTTAAAGGTTAAACCTGGAAAGGAGTACGAGTTCGTAAGATTCAAACCAATCTTATGAACGGGAAGATCGTGAGGATATGCAAAAGATACTTAAGGAACATCTTGACCTTAAGTTAATTTCACAAGGAGTTTCTTCATACGGCGATCCCAGGATTCTTAGTCGAAACCATGGAGAAATCAAAAGAGGAAAGCAAGACTTGTTATTAATTACAAAGGGATTAATAACATTTTGGAATTCGACGGATACTATATCCCAAGCGAGAGAACATCCGGTTAATCGTATCAAAGGTGCCAAGATATTCTCAAAGTTCGATTGCAAGTCCGGATTTTGCAGATTAAGATGGATGAAGAAAGCAAGAAGTTCACGACTTTCTCTACACCACAAGGACACTATATTTGGAATGTGATGCTTATGGGATTGGCTAATGCACCTCGGATATATCAAAGAAAGATGGATAATCTATTCAAAGATTATTTGAGTTTCATGTTCGTGTACATCGATGATATTCTTATCGCCTCAAAGAACATGAAGGAGCATCTCAAGCATTTGGAAATATTCTCGGATGTTTGTCACAAGGAAGGATTAGTGCTTTGAGAAAAGAAAGCGTGATTGCAACAAGGCAGATTGAATTCCTAGGAATTGAGATCGACGAATGCGGAATAATCCTACAAAGTCATATTGTAGAAATGATACAGGGATTTCGGATACATTGAAAGACAAGAAGCGGCTTGAGTTTTCTTGGAGTTGTCAATTTTCTTTGGAATGTTCATAAACAATCTAGCACATTACGAGGAAGGTGTTTAGCCCATTGCTTAAAAAGGATGCAGTATTCAAATGGGAGAATGAACATCAAGAAGGAATCAAGCAACTTAAGGAAGTTTGTAAAAATCTTCCGAAACTTGCAATTCCACAGGATGAAGATGAACTGGTTCTTTATACGGATGCATGTGATTATTGGTGAAGCGGCGGTACTTACAAAAGCTACACCAAATGGAGAAGTGCCATGCAGATACCTGCAGTGGTTTATTCACACCAGTGAATCGACTCGGTGGCATATCAACGAGAAAGAATTCTTTGCAGTCATAAAGGCTTTTAAAAAATGGCCTTTATTTTTCTTATGGCTAAAAGTTTATCTTAAAAATTCATAATTCAAGTGTTAAAACTTTTCGAAAAACAAAATTGAATCAAAACCAGAAAAAGCTAGAATACTTAGATGGTAATTTGAATGCCAATATTATGATTATGATATTGTCATTATAAAATCTCATGAAAATATTCTTACTGATTTTCTAACAAGAGATGGAGGAATTGAAGTGATTCGATTCCATCCTCATCGCATCAAGACATCGGGAGACCATTTTGGAAATGCTACTACGAGAATTTGATACCCTGGTCATCAATGTTGATTTAGTAGGGAAATTACAAAGGAATGATCGGGACAAAGTAACCGATCGTATACGAGCATGTGTCCGGTCTCACTCTCAGTTGAGAATGGCATTTCAAGGGCCACTCCTCCGGGCCGCTAATAAGCAAATGGAGCGTTTAGAGCGCAGGGCTCCCCAACCGTGTAGAGAGGATTCGGTACCTCTAGCACAAGTCCTAAGCTGGCAGAAATGTTGGCCCAAGGAAAAACTGATACTCCGGAGTCAAATCCCGAGTTATCACATCAACCCAGCACGTCGGGGGTAAGGGCGAAGAGATCAATCTTGGCCTATGATGGGCACTTCTAAGGTTGATACTAACGAGATTAAAGTTTTTCTTCTTGGCGGGAATACCAGGCAAATTGGGAGAAACTAATTACCAGGCATGGGATATCTCGGAAAAAACAAAGATTGATGTTTCGAAAATATCCAAGGTTTGGATGCTACCAAATTCGGCCCTCAAGAAGTAAAGAGGTGGTACGAGTTTGGGGCTTTGGCCTCGATCTATACTACTTCACCAGGATTCCAGGAGATCACAAAATTATCGAAGTGGATCCGGGAAGGCATTCTGTGTCTTTGGTCAACAATGACAACCTAAGGCGGGGATACATTGGAGCTGTATTTCATAAGTGCGGACAGAGCCGCGTCGGAAAAGGTGGACATGAAGCCTTCCATTACATTAGGCTTGAACACGGATGAAAGAGCCCGGAAATATCAAGGAGGCAAGTTCGGAAGAAGTACAATTGGCCGTGACCTTCATGAAGATCATATCACTACAAGAAGGGCATGGGGATTGTGGGTCTGTCTCACGAGAGATGGACAAAGTCAAGTTTAGTTCAAGTTCTACCGAGAATTCGGTGAGCGGGTCATTCTGTTGAATACCATGACGGGAAAAACTACAAGGTTCGCGAGAAGATGCATTCGAAAAGAAAAGAAATCTTTTATGGGAAAATAAGGCCACGGGGAGTAAAGAAACTCATAGGAAATATTGTAACATGGCTCATATCGGCCATTGGGAACTTGGTCTGTCCGAATGTCAAAACGAAGGAAGGCGGAATTTGGCAAAGGATTTAGGCCAAAAGTCGATCGGAGAAGACCGTGACGGAGAAGAAAAGTCGCGAAGTATCAAAGTTTGGGGACCACCAAAAAGGTAGATTCCCCAACAAAGCTAGTGGAGACATGTGACTCAGGACAGGTAACAACCCACTTAGAAAAAGCGAAAAGTGGGTCCATGAAAGATGCCGTCCAAAGTATTACAAGACAAAGGACGAGTCATCGTGAGGATTTGGAAGTTTGCATAAAGAACCGGATACTGAGACAAAGATGGGGCGATCCATGTGAAGAAAGGGAAAGGCCAACTAATTCTTTGCAAGTGGAAGCAAGCAATAATTCAAGAGTATGATGTAAGCGGTGGCGTCTTACATTTCAACAAGGGTTGAAGTCGAAATTGAAATCCGGATTTACATCTATTTAAACAGGAGTTTGAAGGAGGTGAGGACATCGAAAATTCTCCTAAGTCTTTCTACAATAAAATTTCTTCGTAATATTGAGTGTTTAGAATTTGAGTGTTTCGGTTTTATAGTTTAGTTTTTAATTTTATGTACAAGAGTGTGATAGCCTTTATGAGAGGCTAAACGGGTTTTCTCCTCCCAAAAGGAGATTCGATGTAATAAATTTTTCTTTAAGTTCTTAATAAAATAAAGGTTGTTTGTTCAACATGTGTTCATAATGTACTATTGATTCATCCCTTTGAAGAATTACTTTTACGCCTTGGAGTAGGAAGCGAACCAAAAGTTTGTCTTTGAGCGGTTTACGAAGGAGTCGGATAACTGCGAGATCATCTTCCCGAGGATGAGGTTGAGCAGTGAGGAGTTTGTTTGTCAAAGGATCAGGGGCGATAATTTTCCATTTGGTGGTGTTGCGAACCACTTAACCCAGTCTTTGTTTGGTCAAAAGAGGTATGAATTTTAAGGGATTTATTAATTTTACGGAAGCATGTTGGGCTGATATGGTCGTAATGGACTATTTCCATTTTCACTGTAAACCTTAGTTTGGAATCGATAACATAGAATCGAACATCTTTTAAATCCTATGACTGTTAAGTTTATCAATTTGAAACTTTGACGACATGATCTTTTTAAAACCTCCGTATGGAGACTGGATCTAAGTAGGTGTAACAACGCCACGAATGAAACGAGGAAATAGAAAGCGAAAGTGTTCGTGATACGTGAAATCAGTGCGAATTAATCATGTTTCCTTATTATGTTATAAAGGGTATAATGGGAACTTGGTATATATTTGAATCCTTTTAATAAGGAAGGCCATAGTTGTAATTGAAATATGAAAAAAGGCTATTCTTGAACTTACCCCAATATTATTAACAATTAATTAATAATAAAAATAAACCAACAACAATTACCATAATCATTACTTATCGAAACATTACTATCAGACATCAGTAACATGATTAGTTGTACGTTGTAAAGCATATGCAGACCAGCAAATTTTATGTCATTAAAATCGTACCACGATTATGATTTTTAGTGATTTCAATAAATATGTACAGTATATTTTTATTAATTAATAGCACAAATATAGTATAGAATCCCATATATCTCTATAGATGGGAAATAAATACTGAATCACGTGGTCATTAGAATTTTGAGGATAGCCTTAGGTGTAAAATCACATGAACACATTATTAATCAAACTTTAGTAAATTGACTATATTCAAGTTATTGTGGACAATAATATATTTGACTAATTTTTTAATATTATAGCGGATTTTCTACTACTCGACTATTTCAACTCTTTAACTACTAAGACTTTCTCAAACCCAAATCTTTCAAGCCGAAAAGGAGCTGGTTAGATGAGGAATATTTACTCCAATATTTATGGGTAATTTGCCTAATTAAGGCAAAATGTAAATAAAATTGAGGAAATAAATGGATTTATGATATTACTTGTTGGCGTATTAGACATCTATGCCAACGATTTTTTTTTTTTTGAAATTATATTTCAATGGCTGGCGCACCTCCAAACATTATTTTTTTTTTTTGGTTGGGGGTGGAAAGTTATTTTTATTATTTTATAAAATAATAAATTAATAATTATTCCATTTAATTAGTGTACATGAGAAATTCATATGTAATTTTTCGTTTTTTATCATTTTTAACATATAATATATCAAATTAATTAATTTTTACGATCTTGATTTGACATATATATTGCATATTTTTGTAATAAGATAAATATATAGTCATAAATTGAGTCTCGATTTGAAAGCGATTCTGAGCGTCTGGCGTATAGTGTTTAGTAGGGGTGACAATTCGGGTTATCAAATCGGGTTCGTGTTTGGTTTCGAATTGATTTGGGTTATGCTTCAAACACATCGAATGTTAATGAAAATATAAAATTACTACGTTTTTGACAAATTGGTAACATCGTGTCGGGTTCGTGTTAGTCGGGTCGGGTTTCTCATGTTCATGTTTGGGTTTTTCTCGGTAACTTCGTGTTGGTTCGTGTCGGGTTGTCTGTCGTGTAATCGGAATTGCCACCACTAGTATTTAGAATTTGACAATACCCCTAATTTCACCCTAAATACACGGTCATATTATTAGGAAAATACCATGTCACAATCCAAAAAAAAAAATTCAACTTTATTAAATCGAGGTAAAATCACATACCCCTCACAAATCCACTTATTTCACCAATTTTATTTACATTTTGCCTTAATTAGGCAAATTATCCAATATTTATGTTGGTTGAATACTGAAAAAGCCAATTAATCCATTTGGGGGAAGCAAGTTTTAGTCATATATTAAGTGTGTGCCTCTCAAACGTATCGGGGATGTAGCTCAAATGGTAGAGCGCTCGCTTTGCATGCGAGAGGCACGGGGTTCGATCCCCCGCATCTCCATGTTTTCTGTGCTTAGCTTGCAGTTGCAGCACCTTCGTTAGACGGACAAGAAATCTGTTTTTTGGAGATAATTCATTTAAGAATCCCCCGAATGGTTTTGGGTTATACGAGTAGGCTGTATAGCATTACATTTTAATAAACCTATTTAGTTTTTCGGGAAAAATGCAAAGTTAGTCTTGTATTTTTATGTGTGTTGCAATATTAGTTCTATAACTTTTGAAATTGCGCTTTCAGTTTAGTATGTTTCTTTTTTGCGATTTTGCCCCATAAGATTTAGATTTGTGCAATTATTATCCTATAAATTTTAAGTTAATACAAATTTGGTCCAAATGGCTATTTCAATTTTTCAATTATTCCTAAAATACCCTTAATAGCCAAATAATCAATATACCTAAGATCAAGTTTAAAATGGTTCACAACCTATATTTTATTTAATTGAGTAGAATTTATTTATTATTTATTCTATATATTGCCTAATGATGGAATCATTTTAAATTTAGGAATCCGGATCAAAATTCGTGATACGCGTTAAACATGTATTATTTCTTAATTATCAAAATACAAAAAGCACATACAAACATGCCAAAATTGGTTATTTTTAATAATAGGACCGAAATTACCAAAATTAAAAAAAAAAAGACTAAAGCTGTCAAATCCTAAAAATTACATAATTAAAATTGTTATTTTTGCTAAGGGATAAAATTGTCACAGGGCTAAATTGCAACTTTAAAAGTTACAGGACTAATTTTCTTAGTTTAAAATTGGTCCTATATCTCTGATGGTGTTGCAAAAGTTTATATATATTATTTTATGATTTCCTTATCCGATCCACCCCACTTTCGTGTACTTAGGCCCATCCCGAAAAATTTCTGGCTCGCCCTTGGCCACAACCACACCCAAACCAGGACATCACTACCATAGATCGAAACCCGATCCTCCAAAGCTCCACCATCATCGACAACCATGGAGATTGCGGAAAGATCGAAAGTTAGGGGCGAAAGGTTACACCCCAGGAAAATCGGACAACAAAAACATGGGATTGGGGAGGAGGCTGGCGGCACACGCCCGGTCGAGACAGAGGAGAGGGGAAGTTGACTACGGTGGAGAGAGGGAGAGCAACAAGCAACTGGTTATTGGAGAGAGGGTTGGATTTAGAGAGAGTTTTTCTTTCAGAGAGGGTTAATTGTCCTTTCAATATCAATGTAAATTTTACATCACATGTACATATATCATAATGCACGGATTGAAAGATTGTGTGTGTACATATTTATGATTTGTTTAGTATAAATCCTACAAGGGGGAGAGTTGGGTGAGAATCGAACTCGGGTACACCCTGAGTTTTACAAGCACGTATATCATGCTTTCAAAGTATATTGAGGAAAGAAATATATGTTTAGAAGGAAAACTGGTGTTCAAAGTATCACAAGAATTGACTTTATTTAAAAATTCTTATAAAATATTTTTAGAACTCATAAGTCATAACATGAACGTTTGGATAAAATAAGACGGAAGAACATATAAGATGTTAGTAATGTATATTTTTTAATTAATACCACTATAAGTTCAATTCCTTCATTGTCAAATAAAATTTCTCAACTTTTTAAAAACAACTTATAAGTTCCTAACATTATAAGCACAGCCAAACACTCTAAATCAGAAACTAACCAACCATTCAAGCGGATTTGTAATTTTATTCATGGATAAGTGGATAAATACACAAATTCCGTAAATGTAAATGTATATATCATACAAATACAAGTAGGATAGTAATATTACAAAATAGAGATTTTCAAAAAGAGAGAAGGGTGACAATTGGATGGGGCAGATGGAGAAAGACAGAAAGCTGGTAGTTTTTGTTCATGTAATTAATAGATTTTTCTGTCAGCAAAACTTGCACCATGTTTATCAAGTGATGAACACATCAACGATCAATGTGTAATCTTCTTCGGGATAGAAATATCCAATCGCTGCCTGGTACACCTGTATCCCCAAACGGAGCACTAGACTATAGACATCTTGAATTAGAAATGGCCCCCGTTGGCTTTTACGTCTCATTTGCACCGAAGGACACTGAATCACAAAAAACGTAGTGTTAAAGGAACGGTAATTGCAAAATCAAAGCAGCAGAAAAAAACAAGAATCCTAAATGAGGAAGACAGCATTTAAAAGGTAAATTCATTTAATTTGATTGCTGCATACTGCAGAGAGTGATTGAACCAGGGTAAATTCATTTATTTCCGGAGTTTAAAATCGTTTGTAAAGCCAAATCAAAGCTTTAAAAAAATTAGAAGGAAATATTCCCTCTATCCCAAATATATAGTCAGGTTTGACTTTCACACATGATTAAGAAAAGTATTGGAAACTACAAATATGTTAAATATTTACTTTTTTTTTTTTGAAAACGTTAAATATTTACTTGATTTGACCTTATTTAATGAATAGTGTAAATTATAAAATCCATATTAAATAAGGTTATAATAGTAAAAGAATGGAAAAAGTCTATTAAATATAGAAAATGAACTATATATTAGGGACATCCCAAACAAGGAATAATGGACTATATATTTGGGACGGAGGAGTACATGATATCATGCTTTATGGGCCACATTGTATGTCAATTATACTAGCACTGTAAGAAGGGATATTTAAGTTTTGATAATAAACATCTATACATGTGTTTGCATAGATGTATTATACATAATTACATATACGGTGGAATTATATGCATCCCTATGTAAATTCATTTATTTTTCATATGAATAGGAAAGTTAAAAATTGTGTAGGGTGAACAAAGCAGTGAACCGTATCAGCCTGGGCAAGTGCAGCTTTCATTGACAAAAAGTAAAGAATAGAAGGTATACTCCCAAAAAAACTAAATGATATTAACATGCAGCAATAGACTAGAATATTCCCATAGTCTTAAATCTTAATTTCAACAAGGTTTTCTAAAAAGTTTTAAGTACCTCATAAGACATCTAGATATACCCACTCTGTGACTATTCAATCATCTTTCAATCTCCTCAGAAGTTTTGAGGCCCAACGCCGGACACGTCGCTTCATAGTGTAACCAACAATAACTCCAGCAACAAAGCAAATAGCACAAAGTTTTGAGCAAGTCCATAGTGGTACAGATTGTCTGCATTAAGAGACTCATCATTAATTTTTCGGAAGTGCATCCACTTATCTTTTACCTCCTCAAAGAACCAGTAGGGAAAACAGAAACCGTATTTGAAGATAACAAATACTGTAGGTTTCAAGATGAGCACCGTTGGGACCAGGGAATAGGATTTGATATATAATGGAAAGACAAATTCAGACACTCTGTTTGGTAAGAGTGTCTGATCTGAGTAATTTGTCAAGCTGGGAAAACAAACCATCAATAAGTTTCAAATACAGAAAGGCGCAATAAAATTCAGACAGGAAGTTTTATATTCAAGGTTGTCTAATCACTAATCACTCCATGTGCTAACATAATTAAGCAGCATCACGAAAACTTGATTCTGCGAGTTAAGCAAACAATTGAAGTGCATGAAACCAGACATCCAATAGACATGATGTTCCATCAATTAAGCCATATACCGGTAAGCCTGTTGATATTGTAAGTACACTTTCGCAATTTACTCTATTCCATAATTTCCAAGATGCACCGAAATCCAATTGTAATAAATTCTTAAGCACTGTATCGGAACTTTTGAAGAAATATCAGCAAAATAAACCCCACACCCATGCTATACGTCCTATTTGCATATCCATAGAGCCCAAGGTGGAAATTTCATTTCTCAAAAAACGAAATGTAGCACTGCAACAGTTAGTCAAATCAAACCAAAACGTCGACACACCCTCCCATAATCTCCTCAAATTTCATATAAGCACTAAGTCGCCAAATCAAAAAGGTAATCAGACTATAAAACAGCCTCAACTAGCATAAATTAGCACAACACTTAATTAGACTACTATATTATCAATTAGTAATCTTGTAAGTCAGGTAAAAAAACAATGTCTGGTCTCGATGCACGGAGGAGCACCGTGTGATAAATAAGTAGGCAATGATTATTGGTCACGGCCCAGATAAAAAATTGCAACGAGAACAAGGGAGAAAGAAGAGTTTTCGTACCTTGAGAGCACCAAGGAGACTGGTCAGCAGAAAAAGCAGATGAGGATCAATTCCTGAAGAAGAGGAAGAAGAGTCGACGGACTTTGTTTTATTTAAAGAAGCGGAAAATGAGCTGAGTTTTGCCGTTGATTCATGTGCCTGTGAAATCGCATTGTGGTATGCTTTCCGCAGTCCGTCCATTTTTAATCAAATTCTGATCATGAGACTGAAATTTTTTTTTTTTTTTTTTTGAGGGAATTGGATAAATTAGGATTTTAGGGTCAAAGGATCTTTTCATAAATTTGAAAATTTATTATTATTTTTAGTTAGAAGGAGAGGATACACAAACTCATACATACGGGTGTTAATTTGGACCCAACATGATCAACACGAAATTAATGAGTATGAGTTTAGGCTTCATGAGTCCGGTCGAAATCGGCCAAAACCAAATAACCGTCAATTAAATAGACTAGGGTTGGTCAACTTGTTATGACCCATTTAACACGTCTAACTAGTTTGTGAATTTTAAAAAATTAAGTAAATAATTAATCATAAAAAAAAAAAACAAAAAAACAAGACATGCTCTTAAACTTAAAGTCTAAAACCTTCCTAATTATTTATGTTGTTATTATTTTGTATGTTGCCCTCAAAATATGATAAGTATGTTGTGTTCTTTATGTAATTATGTTATTTCTTTTTGAATGTTGTGAATTGTGATATTTTTAAGTGTTGAATAGTGATTGATTTTTAAAAAAATAAATTTATTTATTATATGGGTTAAATAGGTCGGGTTCGGATTACTGTGGAAAAAAAAAGTCGGGTTCGGGTTCAATATTGGACACGAATAATTAAGCAGTCGGGTCGGGTTGGTGATTCGACCCGCAAACCCACGAACCCGCACTCCAACCCAAATTGACACTCCTACTCATATGTGATTGAACCCGAGTGGCCGAGTTACTCACACAAGTCTCTACCACTCAAGTACATGGTTGATCCCTATTTGAGAATTTCTTATGGATACGTAGAATGAATTATTGTGAGAAAATGGGGTAATCGGATGCTACCCAACTCTCATGATTTTCATGTGTCCCATTTTGATTTTTTTTTAAAAAAATACATGCATATGTTATAATGAGGCTCGTATCAAAATTACAAGAGAGTTAGGTAGTACCAATTAGGCGAGAATGTCACATAAAAATATAAATTATTGAGATAGTTTTACGGTGTTTACATGTATATATTTTTTCAAATACACCAGGGGAGTAGCCAACCCGAAATATTACTTCTAGCCCAAATTTTTTTCCTAACTCAACTATTTTTTCTCCTTAAAAAAATATATATATAATTTTTTTCCATAGAAAAAAAACAGGACAAAAGAAAAATTGGGGTGCGTGAGGCTGGGAGGCCCCTAGCTACTCCCATGAATGCACCATCTTGTAAAAAAAAAACGTAAAAGTGTTTTGTTAAGGTGGAATGTTTTTTTTTTTTCTTTCCAAAATTTAAAATCTTATAAAGGGATAGTAGGGAAGAGGCGAGATTTGAACTAGGGATAGTAATTTCTTTCGAACCCGATGGAGGATTCGAGCACGAACCTAACGGAGGAGAGTATGGAGGATTTTGTACCCGATTATATAAAGGCAAAAACTCATATAGAACCGTCTTATGGGTCTCAACTCAAGACGGATCTATTGACCGCGGATCTGTTGACCAGTGTCCAGGGTCAAAAAGCCACCGCCGCTTTTTTTTTTTTTCTGTTTTTCTTCCTCGATTAAAAATTGATTTTATGAGAAAAAGTATCGGTTTTTTAGATAAAGTATCATATTTTTAATATAGCCACATGATTATGATTACATTACGGTGAAGGAAAAATAAATATATCGAGTTAAAGTAACACCTTTATGAGTAAAAGTATATATTTTTGGTCAAAATATCATGTTTTAAGAGTAAAAATATCTATTTTTGAAATAAAATATTATCTTTTTTAATATAATCACATATTATGAATACAATAAAAAGAAAGATGAATAATAAATATGATAGAGTTAAAGTAATACTTTTATAAGTAAAAGTATTTGTTTTTTGAGATAAAGTAACATATTTTTAATACGAGTCACAAATTATGAATATATTATAATATATATATATATATATACATATATATATATATATGAGTTAAAGTAACACTTTTATAAGTTAAAAGTATCTATTTTTTTGAGATAAAGTATCATGTTTTTTAATATAGTCACAAATTAGGAATGAAGGAAAAAAATAAATAAATATGATATAGTTAAAGTAACACTTTTATAAGTAAAAGTATCCGTTTTTGAGATAAAATATCATATTTCTTAATACGATTTACAAACTAAGAACAAAAGAAAGAGGAAAAATAAAAAATAAATATGATGTAGATAAAGTAACACTTTTATAAGTGAAAGTATCCATTTATTGAGATAAAGTATCATGTTTTTTAATACATTCAAATATTAAGAGTTTAGTACGGTGAAGAAGGAAAATAAATATGACGAGCTTTGGGAATTAATAATTTATTAATGTCGTTATATTCATTATTATATTGAAACTACACAACAAAGCGGTTTGTGGTCTAGTGGTAGAATAGTACATTCTTATGGTATAGACTGAGTTCGATTCTTAGCCTCTGCATTTAGAAGCGTTTTTAATTTACGCATATATTTATGAATGAGTTTATATACATGGTTATCGAAATTGCGAACAAGCACTAGTGGTGTAGTGGTAGAATACCACATTTGCGTCTATCTGGACACAAATTCGATTCTGTGGGAGCGCTAAATCGCCTTTTTTTTTTTAAATAACGGTGTGTAGGATCCAGGATCCGGGCGGGTTGGGCAGAACGGAATAGAATCCGTAATACCTACTCATGGGTATATGGGAATGGGGATTTTCGGGTTTGGGTATGGAGGTGGGTCTAGGTACATCCTACTCATACACAACCCGATACACGATTAAATAATATTATATAATATATATATATATATATATATATTTATACATATCTATTTATTTATATTGTAAAAAAGTCTCTTTTCCAAATCTCAACCAAAATCCACTAATCCGCTAACGCACGTGCTTTTTCTTTTCTAATATATTATTATTATTATTCTATAATATTTAGTTCCTAATCCTTATTTTTATTCCTTTTTTTTTTCTTATTGTCCTCTTAAGAATTTAGTAAATATACATATCTTTATTGAAATAACTCAAATTTTAAAAAAAAAATACAATTTTAAGAGGTAATAAGGTATGTGTAATGTATGGATATCCGATCCTCAGATGGATATGATAATTGGTATGAAAATTGCATACCCGATGAGAACGGGTATAGGTATAAAAATGGGAAATTTTCATGAATGACCATTTCAAATGACTCAAGTGCATTTAAGGTCTTACTTATTCAAAAAGAACTTTTATGGCCTATTTATTATGTATATACCTAAAATACCCCCATTGTTCGAACTACTTGAGCAATAGGACCCAATAGTTTAAACTACCGAGGTCGGGTCGTTTGAACTCTCGGTCCTAGTAGTTTTGAACGACCATGAACTATCCTCTCAGTAGTTCTAAATGACCATGCACTACCCATGGTCATTTAGAACTACTTTCTTAGTAGTTCTAAACAACTCGAACTACTCTCCCGTGAGTTCGAACAACCATGCCTGTAGTTTCAACAACAAAAATACATAAAAATAAAATAAATACACCTAAAAACACACACACGAAACGCACTTTTACACAAAGAGGAACACACACATACAAACCAACACACACGCACATAAAACACACGCACACTCTTACAAAAACAGAAAAAAAATTGGAGAAGAGAATAGAAAACATACCATAGAGAGAGTTTTTGAATTGGAGAATAGAGAGAGAATTTTTGAATTGGAGAACTAAGGAGTAATTATTGAGTTTGAAATGAAATGAAAACACATTCATTTTCAAAAGGAGAATTGGATGGGTATATGTGGAAGTTTACAAAAAGTTGAAGTCAAATGCCATTTTTGATAAGTGACGGGGACAAAAGGCCATTTTTGATATATATCACTATAAAAATGAATACTCGATGTGAATGAAGATGGATGATATGGAATCCTATCGTAAGTTCTTTTCATTGTCATCCCTAATTTGAACCGAGCGTTAATAATTGGACTGGATAACAATTAACAAATATAGTCCAGACCACTCTTCGGTTTGGGAAAATGGGCTGAGGCCTTACGTGAAGATGCCTAGCCTGTTAACAATAAATTCAATAATGCAGAATGATCCACCCAGCCCCAGGGGTGGGGTGATTATAATTTATATGATCCACCATGGCCTCCTTCCAATTTCACTGAAATTACCACCATAACCCTGTCTCTTTTGAAATACTCTTTCCACATTTTTCGGAAAAGGGTATGTTGGATATTTATCTTTATCCTATCTAACCATAATGCCATATGAAATAATTTATATCCTACTCAATTACCAAATAAAAACATTCCCATAATCCAAACAAAACTTTTGTTTCAGTTATATTAAAAATCCTAACTAATCCAATCCGCTTTTAAGAATCATATCAACAAGTTCAAACACGCCTTGTAGATGTTATGCCTAGAGCATATATTTGCATACATCATACATATGTCTCATGTTGTTTTTTGTTAGAATGAGACACTTATCATTAGAGTTGGCAAAACTAGTCGCCCAGATGATAAAGTCGGAATGGGTTTTGATTTCATAGTCTCGAAAGGAACTGGTCCTATTTGGCCCCAAAGGCGTGTCCGACCAAATTGATTCGATACAATTTACTTATATTTTTAGAGAAATTGTCGGAAATACCACCTTTATGGAGAAAAAGACATTGTTTACGCTCAACTAACTTTTGTACATTTCGGTTGAATTTTGACTTATTTATGCTCTTGCATATTTTTTGGTTATTTTTACGCTTTTTTCGATTTTTTGTTCCAATATTGCTTTATATGTTATTTTTGTTGTTTCGATGTTGTTTCTATGTTTTTGTTGTTTCAATGTTGTTTTTATTTGTTTCTTTGTTGTTTCTATGTTGTTTCAATATAGTTTCGATGTTTCAATACAATTTTTACCTATTTTTGATGCTATTTTTTATTCATGTATTGTTTTATATATTGTTTTTGTTCTTACGGGTTATTTTCTATAATGTTTTTAATGTTGTTCGGATGTTCCTTTGTTGTTTCCATGTAGTTTTCAATGTCTCAAGTGTAGTTTTTACTTATTTTTAAGCTATTTTTATTGATGCGTGTTTTCTATATCGTTTATGTTATTCTTGGGTTGTTTTATTCTATTTTAATATTGTTACGATGTTTCTTGTTGTTTCAATACGAGTTTTACCTATTTTTGAGCTATTTTTGTTTATGTGGTATTTTCTATATTATTTCATTATTTATGGATTGTTTTATATAGTTTTCAATGTTGTTCTATTTTTTTTTTCTTGAATAAATGCAAAATAAAATTAAAAAGGAAAATGAAGTGCACCGCTTACAAGCAAGCAAAATAGCAAAATAGAAGTCTCGTCAAAACCTATCAAAGTAAAACTCAGTGGGAAAAATCTTTGATAGGAAAAATAGTACCCATAAAAGAAACAATAAAAATAACTTAAAATCTCAATCTAAATGATGGACGTCTATTTCTAGAGGATTTTCGAATGACAATGTGATTTATTTTTTTAGCACGTGCTTGAGTATCTTCTTGATGATCCGATGTATCTGTGTAATATCGGCCCAAGATCCTCGAGCCACAATGGCCATAATATTCATAGCTTCACGAGGAATCACATGAGTGGAAGACAAGTGGAGTAGTTGAGCGATCGCTAGTTTGTTCTTTAAAGCATCTAATTTGTCTTGTTCTTCTTCGTCGGCCATATCCGACCATCTTTTTCTTGCCGTTGCTTCCATAACCTTAAAAGTCTCCAGGGTTCACTTGTCTGCAAGACCTTGCATCGGTAGAAACCACCATATTCTCGAGCATCCTTTTCACCCCATGCGAACCTGGATTGTAAAAGAAACGACAATACGGTCCTTGTTAATGTTTACTTGCCCATGACCATTCGAATCCTCATGGACTTGATCCGCCACTTCCCATTTTGTCATCTACGACATGTGATTTCTTTGTACGTCCCCTATATCGTATTTCGATTGAGATTCCCGAATTTGTTGAACCTCCCCTATATCGGTATTCTGGCCGCAACACGAGCATGCATGGGTCGGGACTTTAACCCATGTTTTGGAATAACTTCCTTCCCCTTACTAATAGGAATCCTTTCAATATTCTCCTTCCAAACCTCCGATCTTCCTCTAGTCGGACCTCAGGAATCCGATCACTTTGTCAACCATTTTCTTCGCCTCATGAGTGGAGGTTTGTCTACAATTAGTAATTGAATGCCCCATAATTTGACAATGCGCACAAAATTCGGCAAGTTTTTCAGTAGATAAGGGATACGAAGGAGCAATGTCCAACCCTTTCTACCATAATAAATCTTGCAAAGAGGAATTTAAATCCATTTCAACAAGAACTCGACAAAATGACCACCCTCCCCGCTAGAGAACGTCCGTCGATCCGACTTGGTGTTCTAAGTCACCGCCAACTTCATAATCAAAGTCGTATGCCAATATTCCATGCTTAATTCATATATCCTAACCCAAACTTGAGCTTGGAAGAATTAATCCTATAAGGGTTGAAATCGGAATTCAATTCATAAGACGAATGGAACCCGGTTTTAAATTCAAGAAGGTTTAATAAAACACTATTACGATCGACTAAATTAGAGAATTGAATATTATAATACCCTTTTCCAAGAGGTGTGAGATCTTTAGTTGGTATTAACTCTCCAAACCCGTCGATTGATTCTTAAGATCTTTGAGAGAACTAGGTTTCGTACCTTTAAGAATCAATAACCCACTAATCGAAGAATTGCGTAGTTCCAAGCAGATCGTTGTTGATATATTTCTTCATCCATGGTGATAGAGAAATATTCTCCTTTTTATGGGTTGTGAAATATCCCCAGGGTGATAGGGTTTGAGCAAGCGTTGGAGCCTTACCCGAGTTCATCGGACCTTGAAAATCATTCTTGATAGTCGGGAACCCACAGGAGAAAGAGGGACGATCGGGAGTTCTCAAATCGCAACAAAGCGTATGCGTTCTCTACATCCATGCATGTTCGTTGTAAATCGATCGTAGACTTGCATGCCCGTGAAGGGGACGAGCGGGATCCACGTCTTGTTCAAGACACGTATCCGATCGGAGAATCTAGTTTCTTGTGCGCACGATCCATGTTTAACAAAACTAATAGTTGGATTAATTTCGGGAACAATAACAAATCAATCCATGATCGAAGGTTAGGAACATATGTGATGAAGACGGCGAAATTCAAAAAGAGAGAGCATTCTCGAGAGAGAGAATTTCGTAACCTAAGTCATCCCTTAACGGCTAACCCTACGAATTACCCAATTTTTTAATTATATATTTTAATATGATTACAAACATCAAAATTAATTTTCAATGTTGTTATATTGTTTTAGTTGTTTCCATGTTTTCGATATTTTCAATACATTGAAACAAAAATTGAATTGTGTTTTCCTATTCATGTGTTGTTTCTATATTATTTTCAATGTATCTTTTTTAATATGTATTGTTGTATGTGTATATTTCTGATTGTTTAAATTTCGAGTATAAGATTTATTATTTAAAGGAGATAAATTGTTTTATGTTTTGAAATTTTATTAGACGAAATATGTTTGAAACAATCATAAAATAACAACGTAAAAAAATCAGGAAAATTGGCGAGCATAAAAATATCTATAAAAAGAGCGGGAGCGTAAAAATATCGAGGACAAAGTCCAGGAACGTAAAAAAGTGTCATTTTTTTCGGGAATATTGGACAATTGTGTCTATAACCCTATTTTTAAGTATTGGTCGGCGCAGGGCTTCAAAATTGCGACCCCAATGAATTGTGGGCCAGCTCAATACGGCTGGTTATCCTCTTAGGTGGGGACGCAAGGCGGGGTTAAGCGCGTAATCGGAAGAAAAACGTATGCAGACAAGGGCGGCGGCTAACGCCTAAATAAAGACTGTCGGGGTTAACGGAAATTTTTACAACAAAGGCTCAAACACAGCTTCGCAGCCTCATTCCATACATTAAATCTTGTAGTGAAGCCGTACCATCGTAATCAAATGTTGGGTCAGCAATTGTCCACGCAAAGAAAACCAATCCCTTTTTCTTCCCCACAAATGACAACACCGCCATCCTACCGCCATATGCTTCCTTTCTTCCTTATCTTTTGTCAAAAATAAAAAAAATATCACAGTAGCATCTTTTCCAATTAAAAGGAAAATCCTGACAAGTCTGGTGAAGGAATAAGAGAAGCAGCTTAATTGCACTCCCTTTGCATTTCAGCTAAAAATGGCTTCAATTTCTCTTCACACAAGTCACACTCTTCCTTCTTTACTGCATACCCAAACCCCAAAAGCCACATTCTCTCACAATCTCTCACTTCTATCAAAATCTTCACAATCTCAATTTCATGGCCTCAAGCTCTCTAATTCATCTCACCTTTCAATCCCTTCTTCAGCTTCTGTGAAAAGTTCCATTGTTGCCAAGGTACATTTTACTTTTTTGCCCCCACGAGCTCAACAATTTGATGAAAGGCTTTGAAATTTCTTGATTTGATACTCCTTTTAGCTAATTAATGACCTTTTTCTTGAATTATCTTGTGAGTTCTTTTATTTTCATGCTAGGTTAAATTTTACAAAAAAAAAAAAAAGGGAAGAAGAAATGATAATATATTTTGTATTATTTTGTAAAGTTACATTTTAGATGTAGTGGTAATTCACTGTTTTGGTTGTTTACTGTTTGTTTGTTCATTTGAGTTTTCGGATTTTGAAGGTGACAGAAGGGACAATGCCACCGTCATTTACATTGAAAGATCAAAATGGGAAGCCTGTGAGCCTTTCTAAATTTAAAGGCAAACCTGTAGTTGTTTATTTCTACCCTGCTGATGAAACCCTGGTTGCACCAAACAGGTATACGTTTTTTTGGGTTAATGTGATTCCTAGTTTCTGGTATCAGTGATTGGAAACTAAAACTATTTGATAAACCACTTGCTTGAAAAATTGATTCTTTGCTATTTCAAAAGAATCCAACTGTACTTGATCATAGGGCACTAGATGATTATAATGTTGTTAGAATTCATGTTTCAATTGTCGAATCAGAGTATCATTTCGGTACTCTTCCTGCTTTATATCCTCAAATTTCATTTAAATTTTTGGTGTCGAGAAATGAAGCATTTTGTCCACTGGATAGGCAGCTTGAACGTTGTCAGCTAGAATTCGCATGTGTTTTGCACGTCGATTCACCTAGTGTCAAGCTGAATTAAATTGAGTAGGTGAAAGAAAATGTTTAGTGTAGAGCAAGGATTTACATTCTGTTCATTTACCAAACCTTCCATTTTCTATCTATTATTTTTATGTAGTTTTCTAGATAATCAGGAAATACCATACATTTTGTTCCCAATAGTAAATCAGCTGAGTTTTTACTTTTAGCATAAAAGTGTATCTGAAATCTAAGCTATTAAAGAGGAAATAAACTTATATTTACTGGGGATAATTGAAAAAACATCCGCTGCCATTTGGTCCAAGTACAGATAGATCCTCTCAAAATTCCAAAATTACACACACCCTCTAACATTAACTTCAGTTAGAAAACCACTACATTTTTGATAAATTTAGTCTTGTGCCCTTTGTTAATTACAAAAATATTCCTTAAGGTTAGTAATGCTCTTGGACATAAATAGTCGATTGGTTGTTCAAATGATGTTGTCAACAGCACGGCAGTGTTCATTAAAGATAAGGTAATATACTAATAAAATGTAAGGGATGCATATAGTTTATTTTTTAAAATACTAATATTTTAATTAAAGTAAGTTAGAATACTTTTTAATGTTATAGAGTGTAATATCAAAGTTTTTTCAAATGTTGGAAATGTTAAATCTCAATGATAGTTAGTATAAGATGGATAAATTTTAGAGGGATTTGTGTAAATATGGACAACCTTACTGTATTTTTTTAAATTTGGACAAACATCAACTGTTTAAAACTTATCATGTTTACAAGATTTGTAAGAGGACAACAAATGTAAGAAGTCTAAGTGTATTTAAAGCAAACCTCAGGGGATGCTTGTATAGTTGTATAATTATCCCGAAGGTCATTGGTCCCAAAGAATTGTCAATCCTTGAATCAATCAATGGCGAAATTGGGTTTTCGTTGATTTTTTCTTTTCTTATATGTAATCGTTTCCCTTTAAAATCCTAAGGGCTGTATTAGACAGAGACAAACGTGAGGAATAGTCGATGTGGCTATCAAAACTTAAGGTGGTGTAGCTGTTTTTAAAACAAATCTCTGGGGATGTCTTAGACCTATCTCTAGCATGCTTTGTTATTTATAGGCACTGGTTTATTTTATCTTTTCTTTTTCTAAAACACCTAAAATGTCGAATTATGTATACTAACGTTTGCCAATATAACTTGATTTGAGGACATTTCCTTGGCCTTGCGCTGATGCCATAACTTGACTCTGCATCATAATCATAACCATAACCTAAAAGTTTAGTTTGTTAGAGAGGAAAGACATCTAATACTGTGTCTCCAACACTAGGCAGAGGCCACGAGCAAACAAATTAATAAAATAAAGAAAGTGTAATTTGTGAATTAATGAACTATGTTATAGATGGTATCCAAGAATTAATGAAAACTTTAATTACTTGGGTATGTGGATAATGAAAGAGAAACTGACCTTCATCTTAGATTAAAAGATCGCAACATTAACCTCTGCATTGAGATTATGGCCTGTAGGACAGAGAACATTTAACTTAGCCAGCACCTACAACGTAGTTTGGCCTTTAATTAATCAAGTGATATGCAACATCAAGCTGACCAAATTGAATCTCTTTTTTTTTTTTTTTTTTTTTTTAGTTTTGGAAAATAATATGTGCTCCTTGATGTTTTCACAATGGTTACAGGCATGTGCCTTCAGGGACTCTTATGAAAAATTTAAGAAAGCAGGAGCTGAGGTTGTCGGAATCAGCGGGGATGGCTCAGCATCCCACAAGGTATCAGAGTTTTTACTTTGTTCACTATTACTTTTGGTTCTTTTTTCTATATTTCGAAAGCACAGTTCTGTTTGCATGTTCTCAATATTTTGTTCACCTTAGAGCTGGAAAAAAATATCTGTTGCACTTTCACAGCATTTAATTTGTTATATATGTGATCTTATAAACTGAAATCTTTTAAATTCTAGAAAGTCAGAGTTGGTTAGTAAGTTATCAAAGTCCCACTTGGTGGTTAGCATAATGCTTAGCAATATTTTCTTGCCTGGCTGCTTCTTAATTAGTTGTATGACATGTTTAGCAATTCATGCAAGTTAAAAGTTTCTTATCATGCTTAGGTTCTAGTTTATCATACAATCAAATCTTGGTTCCAGTTTTACATTCAATTTGAATGCTATGTTGCTGCAAATAATAATCTGTTATACTTGATAATATTGAAATCATATTTAAGCTACTTCAACTATAGGAGTGTTTGCAAACACTTCTGCTTTTCTAAAAAGTGATTTATTGCACTAGAAGCAAAAATAGTTGAGAATCAGAAATTGGTAATGTTTGCAAATAGAATCTAAAGCTGGAAAATAAAAGTTGGAGTGTTTGGAAAAAAATTTCAAAATTAGCTTTTGGATAGAAAGACAAAAAATATACATATATGAATGACATGGGTATTCAGGAAGATAAATGACAATTTTGGATTATGATAAAGAATTGCGGATAAGAATGCCAAAAAGAAACTTCTTCTTATTTACAAAAATACTAAAAGCATTTTTCCAAAATTAAAAGCATCTCACCCCCAACTTTTAAATTTTGATTAAATAAAGCACAAGCAGAAGCAAAAGCTGGTATTTGAAAACACTAAAAAGTAATTTTTTTCATGAGAATCACTTTTTTAGTGTTTGCAAACACGCCCTATGACTTGTCCTTTTGATTTGTCAATTAGGTCTAAGCTTTAATTTTTTTTTAATAACTTGGGAGTACTGGTTGGAGGGGAGGAGATAAAATTTCAAAGAAACCTAGAGATACCAGGTTCGAACCCCGGTCAATATACAAAGGGTGAGCGATACCATTTTTTTTTTCAAGGAAACTGAAAGATACCGGGTTCGAACCCCGGTCAACACCCTTACAAAGGCTGAGCGACACCAGTTGAGCTACAAGCTCGTGGTGTCGAAGCTTTAATGATGACCCTATGACTCAATTTAACTCTTGAGTCATTCGTTTATACTCAACTGACTTGTGATTTTGGGAGTGTTTGCAAACACTTATGCTTTTGGAGAGACTGATTTATTGCCGTGAAAGAGGCAACTAGTTGAAAATCATGTGTTTGTAGTGTTTGCAAATAGGAGCTGAAAATTGATTAAGTTAAGAGAATGTTTGGTAGAGAAGTTGTCAAAGTGCTTTATTTGTGTGTAAAAGTCAAACTAGAAGTAGAATTAGAAATCTAAAGTACTTCTTCCCCTTTTCAATTCTGATTAAATAAAGTAGAAGCTGAAATTTGCAAACACTGAAATTTGTTTTTTCCAGCTTTTAGCTGAGAATCACTTTTTTCTAGTGCTTGCAGAACACTCCCTTGTTTTTATGCCAGTTGCATATTTAAATTTTTGACAATCGACTAAAAGTGCTCGTAATGATGTAGGCCTTTGCGGAGAAATACAAACTTCCATATACCCTGCTTAGTGATGAGGGTAACAAGGTTAGAAAAGAGTGGGGCGTCCCATCAGACCTTTTCGGTGCATTACCTGGAAGGCAAACTTACGTTCTCGACAAGAATGGCGTTTGTCGTCTTGTCTACAATAATCAATTCCAACCCGAGAAGCATATCGATGAGACCTTGAAGTTTCTTAAAAGTGTTTGAAACCGACCCTTATCTAACTTCCACATTCGTTTTTCTCTCTTTTGCTGTGGAATTTGTACTTCCAAAAGAGGAATATGCTCTACCTCTATTACAGCTGTTAGCTGAGGAGTCAATTTCCATTCCAAAGGATCATGAAAACGGGATATGGCTTTTGATGTATTTGCTTAATTATTTTATGATATGCTAGTGTTAAATATTATTCTGTTCCTTCCCATTTTGGTTGTGTGATTGTGTTGTTGAAATTATGTACTTTCAAATGCTTCCTGCTGTAGTTTTGACCAATATCCACCCTCTTAAGTTGGAAGCAAGAAAAATTTGAGTTACAATTTTCTTTATGATAATTACAGAAAAGGTTAATTACAAAAACTACCCCTGAGGTTTCACCTAATTAAAAAAAAATCAATTGTCTTTTAAAATTACACTCTGATGTTTGTTTTTATCTTATAAAATTGTACCGTCAATGCATCATCGAAAGGGGTATTTGTCAGGTAAATACAAACCTCTCAAGGGGTATTTGTTAGGTTAAACTATAGGGGTAGTTCTCCCATTACAAAGAAAAAATACCACTGAAATTCAATCTAGCTACTATAAATATCCAACTATCTTTCAAATTTACAAATACCCACTTAATATTTGTTTATATTTACAAATCGCATCCTCAAGAAGAGGATATTTGTTAATTCAACCCTCTAGGGGGTGTTTGTAAATTGTAATACCTTGGGGTATCTGTAATTTTCAAAAGATAGAAGTTTTCATTTGTAATTACGTTAAACCTCAGTGGTAATTTTTATAATTATCCTTTTTTCGTTATTTATCCGTAAGGGGGACTTCAGGCGGAGGGGTGGTGCTCTTAGAACAATCAAGTACATAACATCATAGAAACTAATCAATTATACGAACATTTTATTTCATTCAAACAAGTTTACATGTGGTCTAATATACCATTATTTCATACACTATAAGTATTGAACTACCATTTATTTCAAGAAATAACATATGTATAGTTAATTAGTAATACCCAAAGATATAATAGTTGCAATCTATTTTTCCTCTTGATAATCTTGGCTGTTGTAAGGGCTAAAAACTTCAGCAATCCAGTTTTTCTTCCTCCATGAACTCCATCCCATCTCTTCACATATCTCATCACTATGGTTTATGCTAAAAGTTGAAATGCAACTTCTCCTGTAAAATCTTGTTGTCCTCCTCATGATTTCCAGCTCTTTCGTTGTTTGTTCGAGCATTTTCTCAACACTTGGGAGCTTGAATAGATCGTCCACCAGCCGCGACAGCCATTTGCAACGTATTTCGGCCGTATGGAGATTGGAAACACTTTCTATGTAACCAACAAACGCCATATTTGGAATCAATGGATTGATTGTACCCCTGTCATCAAACAAGAACTACTCAGTTAAAACGGTGGCCTTTAATTTTTCAATGGATAATTACAGAAAAGTACCTGAAGTTTAGCTTAATTATAAAAACTCGAGTTATCTTTTATAAGTGCAAATACCCCTTAAGCTGTCACCGACACCTTCTATGTATTTACTTGACAAAAATTCAAAGGGTATTTTTGTAATTTTGAAAGACAACTGAGTTTTTTTATAATTAGACTAAACCTCAGTGGTAGGTTTTATAAATATTCCTTTTCTAATTCAAGAAAAGTATACCCTTCAAGTTCAGTCTAACTACAAAAAGGAAAAAAACAGCTATCTTTCAAAATTCCCTGTAATATTTCTTTTTACTTTACAAATAACGGGGTTTTTTTGTAATTAGAGTAAACCATAGGGGTGGGTTTGTAATTAGCATAAATTTGAGACTAAAAAAAAGTTACCTGTATAAGGGCATCAAGCCAGAAGGAAATTCCAGTAGACTGCGAAAGGGTTCTGGAATTATGGCTTTTAATTTCTGTTTTCCATCAAAACCAGTGGCAAGAATCACAACATCAGCATCCAATTTAGTCCCATCTTCGAACTGAACTCCTCCTTCCCAAAACCACCATTTTGAAGTTGATCTTTTGATGGCAATTTTGCCTTTATCAGCCTCGGAGAAGAAGTTATCGGGCAAGATAGCCATTTGACAGGATGCATAGTCTTCCTCAAAAGGGTGATCAGGTTTTAGCCCATACTTCTCCAATGGAAGCTTCCATGTTAAATACGATTCTATCATCTTTGATACTCCCTTTCTCTGTAATTATAACGATCGGAAAAGGCATAAATCAGCACTTTTCAAATTGAGTTAAATGTAAGGGGGTAACTGCAATATATTTACAAATGTAAGGGGTGTTTGAAGTGTTTTATCTTATTAAGAAGGTAAAGTGTGGGATTTTTTTGTAATTTTTAAAAGTATGTGGGTTTCTTTGTAATTAACCCAAACCTCGGGATAGTTTTTGTAATTATCTTTAATTTAAAAGATAAATGTATTTTTTTTTGTAATTAAACTAAATATTCTCAGGGGTACTTTTTGTAATTATCTCTATATAATTTATTATACATAAAGTTACCATGGGAGAGAGGATGTGACAGAGGAGGGTTCGGAGGAAGCCCTGATTTGGTCTTTCGTGTAAGAATTGGGAAGCCCTGGTGGAATAGAACATGTAAAATGGCAAACCCCAAACTGAGTAATGTGGGACTGTCCAATGTAAGGTCCTTACAACCATGGTGCATGTTTGTCCTTCTGCTCCTACATATATACCAATAATCAACAAATTACTAATTTAATCAATGAACTTTGAAGCATTAAAAATGTTGAAAATTTTGGAGTAATTATTTATCAAGGTTTATGACACATGTAAATTACTTATAATTGATACATATATGTAACAGATTCATCACTTTCTTGGTTCAGTTTCAAGAGTGAATAGTGGATTATTGGGAATTTTTTTATTTTTGAGTACGAAATATTGGAAACAGCTATTGACTGCACTTGCAATTATTTAACCAAATAAATTAAATTAAACTAATTAATAATCATAGCGTGTTAGAAATTAACTAACTTGTCATTTCTTAATTTGATTTAACCAAATAATTCATATAACAAAATTTGTTTCCAGGTGATGGAAACATCACTGCAAATTAGTTAAATTTAATAGAAGTTTTAAACGAGTGAATTGTCAAACCAATTAATTAATTCCCAAAAGCCAATAGGATCAGCAGTACGTGTGTGAACAGAAGGGATTTTTTTTTTTTAATTTTTGATCATTTTGAATGTTTTGAATATTTGCTAATAAAAGTACTACATAAACAGGCCAGTTTAGACTTTGAAGATAGAACTTAACGGAAATGGTAAAAGTTGACTGATGTCTCAACCACGCTATCAACAATTAAATTCTTCTGAAAATTAAGGTTAAGAATAACAAGTACTTAATGATAGAAAAAATATTGGGACTTAGGTAGGATTCTTGTTTTCTTTATGACTTGACCTTCAAGCAATAAAATACTAAGTCCAAGTTTTAGTTCACATTAGTTAAAAAACTCATGCACAAACATCACCATCAACATATACAAATGGAAAAGTAATTATTTAATTAAGTGAATAAAATAAAAATTTATATGTTAAAAAATTACAATTAATTATATACCTTGGTTAGCTTCAGCACATTCAACTGCCAAATCAATAGCTGATTTCTTGTACCCAAATATTACAACTTTTTTGCCTTTGAGCAACTGAGTTGACTCGTCCTCGTTGAGTTTGCAATAATCAATTGTGTGCATAACTTTTCCTTTAAATATTTCAGGTCCTTTATTTTGTGGGAATTTGGGTATCCTCGGGATGTCACCGTATTTTCCAGTACATATCACCAGAAACTCGAACGCGTACCACTTCAAGTTAAACAAATATATAAACATATATAGTCAGCGTATATATGCAAAAATATAATTTTGTTTCAATCGTGTAAACTTTAATTATTTGAAACTAATAAATTGGCAAAAAAATATGAGACTAATATATTACATGTTTTCTGAAATATGTTTTATGTTTCTAATAAATGAATTGAAGCAAGACAATCCTGTTTATAAACATAATCAATATATTGTCCTAATTTCGTATTAAGTGAACCTTTTAAATATCTAAGGAAAAACAATTTGAGATTTTTTTGACGTGTTTAGTTTTTTCATGCATGCATTTCCTTTCAATGTCAACCAATCATCTTCATTTTTTAACTTGATGTAATAAAATGGATTTAGACTTTATGTCCTTCCCATGATAGCCAATTACTGGAAATTTCAGAAAAACTAGAAAAATACAAAAAGTACAGGGAAAATTACGGGGAAAAAATGCAAAATTAGTCGTGTGCCTAATATGGTGTAAAAACAGTCATGTTGGAATTCAAAAGTTCAATTTAGTCATGTAACTAATAAAAATGCTCAAATTAAGTCCAGACGTGCCCAAAAATTTTAAAATTGACCCGATACTGTCACGCTGAAGCGACATGACTAAAATATTGGGAATCCGTTATACGGCCAACTTTTTCATTTTAGACGGAAACTAAAATTATATCAATTCGGAAATTGAGAAACAACCTGAATATTTTCCGATTGAATTGTCTGAACTCCGACCTCCCACACAGGGTGGCCGGCCAGCAGGTTTCCATATTCCCCGATTTTTCGCTATCGCCGCCGCCGACGAAACGAATTTCCACCACCTTAGAGTTGAACTTGACAAATTTCAGAACATCAAAATAGGTAGCATAAGAATACAAATAGTCCAATATTTCTTGGTAAGAAGGGAAACTGGTGTTGTCCCTTTGTGCCCAAGGAAAATCGGAAAACTCATAGTCGCAACGAGGGGTTTGGAGTTTGGTGGAGGTGTAAGAACAGTGTTTCCAAACCCCACCAATCGAGTCGGTGGCTTCAAACACCACCGGCTCGTGTTCAGACAGCTGCTTGGCGGCGGCTATGCCGCTAATGCCGCCGCCAATTATGCCGATCTTGTGGGATTTGATCATAGCCATTATTTCTAAATTTGTGTGTGTTTATGTGTGTGGTTAAGGTTCTGTTTTGAGGTGATGGGTTTTGAGGGTGGAGGGTTTCATGTATTTATAGGCAAAAATTTGAAGTGCATGGCAAAAATTGTAGTTAAGTATTAAGATACTTCTTGTATTCCCATTACAAGAAAATTCCAGTTAGAGAGAATTATCGTGTAAATAATTTTCACTAAATTTTACAATTACCTACAGAATACCTAAATAATAAAAAATATCATTTTTCTCCAAATTGTATACCGACAAATTACCGATAGATTACCGATAGTTTTTCAATTACCGACATAATTTTGCACGTATTTATCAACAATTTTAGATCATGAAGGTAAATATTTTACCTCAATGATTTTACCTATACTTTACAATTTTCTTAATACTTAACTACAAATTTTTTTGTAGGTAAACTCATTTTTCTTGTAGTGTCCCTCTTCTTACTTGTATTCTTAATTAGATAGATATCACGAATACATGATGATGTAATAATTGCATACATGACATTTATTTACTGTCGATAAAATATAAAATGGAATAGACTGGTTTTAGGTAAATACTTATCTGAGTTATATGTTATTAAGAAAAATATAAAATCAATGACATCTTGATTAATTTTAAGTTATATTTTTGAGCGGAAATGTGGTAAGTGAGTTTTGTGTATTAAAAGGTGGTTGTTGAACTTCCAGCATCTTCACTAACTAATAAGAATGTGTTAGGGGTTGGCTAGTTGTATGATTAATTGTATTATCCGTATTACAAAAAAACAAAAAAATCCTTAATGTTGAAATTAATCCGTTGGTCCCTAATTTTGGGTACTTTGTTATTATGAGATTTGAGTAATTAAGATCAACTGACAAATCAACAAATATTTTGAATTAATACCCGGCTGCCGGCTCAATGATTTTGCAATTGGTACGGTTTTTATGAGATTGATCGAGAATTAAAACAACCTGATATATGAATTAGATTTTTTTTTTTGTTTTGAAAATATATGAATTAGATTTAACAAACTAGCTTTTCCCCTTTTAAAATAAAATTTACACAATCCAAATAAGACTCAAGATGCACTTTCAGTCTTTCACCAAAAAAAAAAAAAAAAAAAGAACCCACACATAAAGGTGAAAACTCTACCCACATACCAATAGTAGAAATCGAACATGAGACATTATGGAGGCCAACATCGGCAACGTGTTTTAAAAATACAAGAGGTGTAGATTAATTAAATTGAATTTCCTTGTTTTCAGTCACTTTGCTAGAAACTCTCACTAATAAGTTTGCAAAATAAACTAAAACATTGGATACTAAAATCGAGATTAATCGTCAATTAAAAATTTATTTGAGCTCAATTCATTAATATAAAGAACTAAACTTGAGAATATTTTTTTCATTTTATAAAATCTCCAGCATAGTAGCTCGAACTCTACTCGATGAAAAAAATGATACACTATATATGTCAAGTGATCAATTATTAATTTAATTTAATTTGTTTCAATTCAAATTCGTTCAAACTATATTCCATTAACAATCAAATCAAACTCAAACTCAAATTTTAAAACTAGATAAAAATGTGAACAACACACAAGTACACACAGTATAACACACATAGACAACACACAACACACACACATACATACACAAAAAGCACACAGAACAACACACACACACACAAAAATAGAATTTGGCAAATCTTTGATTCTCATGTTGGAGAAAGTCTGGCCTCAATGTGGTGCTGCAGCCCATGTGGGCAAATATAGAAAAAGGAAACATCCAAGAAAACTGGATGAAATTTAGAGGAAATTAATACACAGTATACGAAATTCTAATATTTAGCTAATTATATCATCAGAAAAACACTATATTAAGAATATATATCAACTACTTGTAACATTGAGTATTGACCGTCTTGTTGATTTCAAGATTCTGGCGTGCCCCTCTTCTTCTGCAACTTCCTCACTAATACTATGTAAGGAATAATTACAAAAAATACATAAGGTTTGGCTAATTAGAAAAGAAATCTAGAGGGTTCTGAATACTTAAAAAACAAACATTGAGGTTTGATTATAAGCAAAATAAGCATTTCAACCCCTAGGCCACCCCCAATAATATTTTTAGAAATATTACAATTATCCCCTTAATATTAAGAGAAAATCAAACCTCAATGGAATTTTTATAATTTTCAAAAACTCGTTTTGTTTTTAATTAGCACAAATCTCAGAGAGATTTTTATAATTATCCCTATTATTTAACTAAGCCCTTCTACGAAACAGTTATTGGGTATTTTCTGACGTAGTCATGCCCCCCCAACACACACATTTTCTTTTAAATTAAAAGGTAAATATTTTTTAGAAAATTTTCTTATTTAATATTTATATTATATTTTAGGGGTGTCAATTTCGGACCCGACACATAAATCCGACACGAAATTAATGAGTATGGGTCACTACAACATAAATGACATTAGAGAACACAAATTTTGTAGCACTTTTTACATAAGGTACATATGTAACACATGTTTGTAACACTTTTTACATTACAATATTTATGTAACACTTTTGTAGCACTTTATCAATATGTAACGCTTATATGTAATACTAAGTGACATTTTTAAGTATCATTTTTTTTATTTCTTTTGTAATGCAAATAGGTATCACTTTATTTAAGAAGCCTCTTGGCAACAATATATTTTATTAATTGTAACACTTTTAGGATATATTTTAATAACACAAAATTATATAACTATCATTAAATCATGTCAACGATTTATTTAATTAATTGATGTCACAAAATAGGTGAAGAAAAAAATCACTAAACCTAAAAATGTAGACATCATGTACTCTTTTTTTTTTAATCGAATTTTTGTTTTCATTTTATAAAGTATTTTAATTTTGCTTTTATTTTTACTAAGTAATTAATTCTCGTTGTTACCGATGGAAAATGCACATGTATATATTTTATTGTTCTTGTTTATTTATTTATTTATTTATAAGAGACCAATTTTATCGTTATCTTTTTTTTTTTTTTTTTTTACTTTTAAGAAAACTTTTACCAATGAAAATTGATGTTATCGCTAATTACTTAGGATTTTTTTTCCGTCGGTAAATTATATTTTTATTATTTAATTTTTTTTACTGTTAGATAGTTTATCTGTCAGTAAATTAATTTTATATTTTCATGTATTTTTTATTTTTACCGATTGAATATTGATCAGTCGATAAATTTATTTTATATAATTTTGAATTTTTTAATTTTTTTTATCTTTTAATATATAACATAATATGATTTTCAAACTATATACTATATAATATAAAATTTGATATATATAGTGTATAATATAATTTAATACATATATTATATAATATAATGTGTAATATATAAAATACATTATATATACATATAATATAATTTTTATACAATTTTAATATATATATATATATATATATATGTGTGTGTGTGTGTGTGTATATATATATATAAAACAAAGCAAAAGTTATAATAAGAATCAATTTAGTTTAGTGACAAATTGTCATTTTCACACATAATAGGTCATGGATTTGAATCTACTTGGTGGCAAAAATAGTATTTCTACAAAGTGCTACAAAAAAAAAGTGTTACATAAGATTGATAGATGACATTGTAGAATTTTTTTTTAAATTATAAATATAAAAAGTGTTACATAAGATTCATATGTAACACTTTAGAAATATTGCTTGAAAGTGTTACCAATAGAGAACTTAATGCAACACTTAGAAAAAGTATCACTAAAAGCTAATAAAAATGATACCTTAGACTATAGGTAGACATACAAATGCATCACCATAAAAGTGCTACCTATTGTCTATAGTAACATTTTATGGCCATTAGGTAATATTTTTGGGTGTTACCTAATATCATTTATGTTGTAGTGGGTCCAGGCTTTGTGGGTGGGGATGAAATTGGGTCGAACCCAAATAACCCGCCAATTAAATAGGTCGGGTTCGGTCAACATACTATGACCCATTTAACCCGTCTAACCCTTTTGTAAATTTAAAAAAATAAATAAATAATTAATTGTAATAAAAAAAAATAACAAACATGACATATCCTTAAAACTTAAATGATAAAACCTCCTTAATTATGTATTTGTTATTATTATGCATTTCTTTTTGAATATTGTCCTTAAAATCTGATTAGTATGTTATGTTATTTATGCAATTATGTTATTTCTTTTTGTATGTTGTAAATTGTGATATTTTTTATTGATTGAATAGTTTATGATAGTGATTGATTTTAAAAATATAAATTTATTCACCACTAGCTTGAAGCTCAAGTGGTATCACTAACCCTTTATAAGGGTGTTAACAGGGTTCGAACCCGTATCTTTCGATTTATTTGAAATGTATATCCTCCTCCAACCAATACTCCTAATTTATTAAAAAAATATAAATTTATTTAGTTAAAACTATTAAATGTATATAAAAATAATTTTATTAGATGAGTTATGCGGGTCGGGTTCGGGTTACCTGTGAAATAAAGGTTGCGTTCGGATTCAAGATTCTAACACGAATAATTAAACAATTGTCGGTTGTTTCGACACGCAGACCCACGCATCCGGACCCACGAACCCAAACCCAACCTAAATTGACACCTCTAATTTTTTTGTAGTTTTTTATCTAGCCCATATATCCTAATTTTGTTTGTCGGTCCACTCCTAATTATTTTCTCGACTACGCCACTACAAGTGGGGAAAATACATGTACATCAAGCAAATATTTTTTTAGTACACATCAAGCAATTTCCTAAAAGGCAAAGAAGCAAACGTCGCGTACTATGACTAATAAAGCTTGATAGATGATCTTATAAACCAAAAAAAAAATAAAATAAAATTTAGGATTCGTAATTCATAATTTAATTTCATCGTTATGTTACAACAAATTAAACAAAATTCAATTCAAATTTGCATTTTCTTCTTATACCAGAAACTATGATGGATTTACGTATGAATCACCCATGGCCATATGCATGCATACTTTGTATTTTTTTTTATCAGTTTGGATCTTGTATTACAATATTGTACTGCATATCACACACGAACCGATAGAGATAATGTTGGAAATTTTGGTTTTGATAAAGTGGGTGTCGACCCGATTTTGATCAAATTTTCGATGGCTAAATATTTAATTCTAGAAGAATTAAATTATATATTATTAACCTACGTTTTGAGTAAATATTCGTAGTATTTTTATTTCTCAAAACCAAATTTCGGTGAGTGAGAAATTATTACACGAAGGTAGCCACATAAATGGGCATTATGAAAAGATTATGTAAAGAGAGATGAAAGACTTTTGCCTTATCCCACATGGAATACAAATCATTGTTTATCCTAGTCTATTTACTATAAGGTGTTAGATGTTGTATAAACTATAACACAAGTGGATGATCACAAGTGGGCCAAAACGCGACGCGCTCGCCGCCTCGGCTCTGGGCTTGGGCTTGGGCAGCACTATTGGGCCCGGTCCTGGTCCACTAAAGTTTTGCCACTGAAAATGGGCTTGGCCCCGCATTCAAGCCGATTGTTGGAGCCTAATGAATCCGGGACATTGTAGGTGTCCGCATTCGTGTGCCTGTTGGAGTTAGTAACTCCTACGGTAGTAGTCATCGAAGAGAGCCCACTACTTATGCTGTTATGGAGTAGTGGGGTGTAACATCCGGGATGTTACAATTGGATTAATGCCCACTACTTTGTTATCTCCTACATGTGTTGTTTGACTATATATTCATTGTTGTGCATTGCGATTTTATACGTAAAAATTCATAGCATTTCGATACATCTAAAGGTAATTTTTCTTCATTATACTCATAGAGTCCAAAGAACCGAGTCTTCAACATTTTCTAGTTGAAGGAGCTTCACGTGTTAGTAGTGCTACTACACGTAAGACGAAAAACGTTTTATCTTTGGAAGCAATACGTCGATCCGTGAACACTAGCTTGACGTAATTGCTTGCGAAAAAGAGATTGCGTCTCGACTCGGCTTTTCGAAAGTTCTACTTTTGTAATAGCTAGTTCTTTTTCTGTAATTTTCTTTTTCTATAATTTGCCATTGTGAAGGCATTCCCGATTCTCACTTTTGTAATCAACAATCGCAAAGCAATTATCGAAATTCACAATGGCAAGCTCAGCGTAACCCCAATCATCCCTCCTGCTGAAACCGAGAAACCCAACAAATTTATGGGTTTCAACTTCAAGAGGTGGCAAAAAAAATGTTGTTTTACCCGATTACCCTAAGTTTGGCGAAATATCCGACCGAGGATGCTCCTGTTGTTCTTTGCCGAGAACGAAACGAATGCTAAAAATGCGCTGCGTTTGATGCATGGGGTAGGGTGATTTCTGTGCCGTAACTATGTCCTAAACGAACTTAGTGATGCACTTTACAGTGTGTATTGTCTTTGTGAAATCCTCCAAAGAATTGTGGGATTCTTTGAGAAGAAATACAAAATCAAGGATGCCAAAGACAAAGAAATTTGTTGTCGGTAAGTTCTTGGATTTTGTGATGGTTGATTCTAAAACCGTGATGGAACAAGTTCAAAAGTTCCAGTTGATCCTACATGAAATCTGCCCGTGGGAATGGCTTTGCAGGAAGCATTCGGTGGCCGCCTTGATTGAGAAATTACCCCAAAGTTGGAGGGATTTCAAGAATTATCTCAAACATAAGCGAAAGGAGACGGGACTAGAGGATCGATTGTGAAACTCGGAATTGAGGAAGACAATAGGAGGATTGACTCTACTAAGTCCAATCTTGTCCTTATGGAGTCGAAAGCCAACTTGATGGAGCACGACTCGTCAAGTAATTCAAGAAAAGACCTAACGATAAAGGCAAGAAACCAAAGAACTGGAAAATTCCAGGGAGCTTACTACAATCGCGAAAAACCGAACCATATGGCGAAGAATCGATCGCCGTCACCAAAGAAAAAGAAAACAAAACCGCACCCAATGCTAATATGGTTGAAGAAAGGAGCAGGAGCCGGAGGACGTTGACATGTCGGCGGTGGTGTTTAAAGCCAATTTGGTGGATAACCCGAAAGAATAATTTGTAGATACGGTGCCACTTGCCATGTCCTGTTTCGATCAAGATGCATTCGCTTCTTACATCCCATCAACTAGAAGTAAGCTCCATATGGGGAATCACACCTCTTCGATGTTGCGGGCGTTGGAATGGTAGTGCTAAAGCTTACTTCGGGAAAGGAGTTGAAGTCAAGGATGTCTTTGCATGTCCCGGACATCCGCAAAAACGGTTTTGGGTTATTCTTGCTGGTCAACCATGGGTTTAGACTAGTTTTGAGTCCGAAAAGTTTGTACTTAGCAAATTTGGACAGTTCCTTGGTAGGGGTTATCTAGATAAAGGACTGTTTAAAATGAATGTAATTACTGTACACCGTTTTGGTGAGAATATGAATAAGAATGAATCTTCTTCTGTTTATATTGCTGAGTGCTCTAATTTATGGCATATTAGATTAGGACATGTAAATCTGAATGCTATAAAAAGATTGGTAAATTTTGAATTAATTAATTTACCTGAAGTAAACTCGCAAAGAAAATGTGAAGTTTGTGTTGAAGCTAAAATGGCTAAATTACCGTTTCATTCGATTGAAAGGAGCACTTCACCTTTAGAGCTGATACACACTTGTTGGGAAATTAATTTTTATATTTTGATGAATGCCATGTAAAACTTAGAATAGAAAGTTGGCACCCCATTTTCCTTGTAATTTGCATTGTAATAGATAGGGCTGGTCAAGCCGAGTTAAATCGCCTATGCTCGAACATGCAAGAAGTCAACCGGAGACTAGAAGGAAAACTCATTTGTGAAGAGGGAGGTGAGTGTGGCAAGGAAGAGAAGACAGAACTCGATCGAAGGAGCGGTGAGATCGGTGAGTAAAGTGTCGGTCAAGTCAACTCAAGATAGCCAAGTCTCAAGTTGATGTGACAGATGAGTCATCCAATGATTGGAAGTCGACTCAAGTCATCCGGGGAAGTTAAGGAAATGCAAATCAAGTCGAGACAATCGAAAGAGATCCGTTGCACGAGAAGTCAAGAGAATTACTTAAACAAGTAATACTCCCATATCGCCTTTCTTAAAGTGCTTGTTCGCCTTATTTTTAGCTTCACCGCAAGTGTACGGTGTAGTTTATAGAATAGGGTAAGCAAGGTCGTATCCACGGACACTAATAAATTAATGCGCTAAGTATTGAACTAAGATAGCTTTATTTTTATTTAGACGATTAAAATTGAATGATTGTTGTGGAAGAAAAGACAAGAATAACCACAAAAACACAAGATGAAAATAATAGTGGAATTATCAAGGAAATGAAATGGATTCCGGGTTATGGTTTCAATTAATATTCCTCTTGTTTTACGATTTAATCAAAGCCAAAGTTATTATCAATACACCTATAAGACGATCACACGGTATTTTATCCTCCATCTCGAGATGTATATAAAGTGTAGATTGAAATATCTATGCTAGTATCTCTACTCAACATAAGATACACAACTCCCAAATGCACAAAAGATCAAATATCCTCACAAATATTCACAAACCTCTCGATTATGCAAATATTCATGTCAAGTACTCAAGATCTAATATTGAAACTCATCTCTCGAATTATGAATCAATATATCAAACATGTTAAATCATTGGCCAAATGATAAAACAAGAATAAGAACAAAGTACTCAAATAGGCTTCAAGACAATAACTTCAATTAAGATTAAAACAATCAACAAGAGTTCAATTAATCTACTTCCAAAACCCGGAAATCACAAGAAATTTAGCTACCCATTATAAATAAACAACTCATAGACAAATTGTTCATCTTCATAAGAAACTAAAATGAAAGATTAAAGCACAAAGAATGAGAAAACTTAGGGAAATGGATAATCTCTCGATTAATCTTCAATCCTCAAGCTCCGATTCGACCCGATTCTTCTCTTGATTCTTCCTTGATGAAATTGATGTGTTTCTTGTGTTCTTGGGTGTATTCAGCCTTTCCTCCATGCCCTAGATCAAGCCTCCCATGTATGTATTTATAGCCCTCAAAAGTTCAAGAAATAGGTGGAAGAACTTAGGAATTTCCGTCCAGGGCGCTGCGGCGCCCGGGACGTGAATTTTGGAGTGAATTTCTTTGTCTTGGGCGCTGCAGCGCTGCGTGGGACGGCGCTGCAGCGCCCGCCTGAGTTTTTCACCCACCAAATGTTGGAATTTGCTTTTGAGCCCTTCTTCAAAGTTGTAGCCCTATCTCTTAGCTTTCCATAGCCACTTGAATCATCTCAATATCAATTTTGTAGAGAGAGTTATGGCCAAAATACGAAACACTGCCAGTGATGGAAATTTCAGACGCGTTTGGACGTTTCTTCAAATCAATCTCTCTTTGTTTGCTCGTTTGTACTTCTTTTGATACACGATTCATTACTATGACTATAAACTCAATATAATTGGCTCTCAACATGGCTTGGCTACTCAAATGACTCAAAATACTCAAAAACAACACAAAACTCAAGTCTTGAAGCCCAAATTAATGGTATAAAACCAAGTGAACAAATACCCCCAAACTTAAAGCGTTGGCCGCCCCGGTCAACACTTTTAAAAACAAGACAAAACATGACTGGGAGTAATGAAAAGTTGAACGCACAACAACTCCATAAAATTTTGTATTGTTCATTGTAGGTATCAAGCAACGAATTAACCAATCCTCAAACATCTAACATAGAGCACATATTAAAGAAACCATGGTAAATGCTAAGAATTACACCTCACAAAGATCAATCTGTATACTCTCATCTCGAATGAATATAGGACGTGTTTACGCTCAATTCAATTCAATATTGCGGAAATTACCATAGGCTTGCAAATCGTCTCATATCTCCGCCACTAGGATGTATGCAAAATTGTGAATCAAAAAGGACTTTTCCTTTGGTTGTAATGAAGGCTCTTTGGTTGGGGTAGGAAAATATGGATAGAGTGACTCAAACTCGAGCATATAGACCGGTGAGCATATAATTCATCTACATTAAAGCTCAATATTCTACTCAAATCACCTCTCATTTTCACCAACTCTTCTTATCTCCATCCCCTTTATTTTGTAAACTCAACCATTCACATTACAATTCTTAACCTCCAAGTTCATTCAAAGAAAACTCATTCATCGATCTATTTTTTTACTCTTATATGAGTTTTCAACATTTCATATCTCCTTTTTCTTTCTCTTTTGTTCTCATCAACCAACTATAACATCACCTTCTAACATTTTGATTTCACTCATTCACCCTTATTCAATTCCTTTACTCAATGCTATACGCTCAAGTGTTGGGTAAAAGATTTATCAAGTTAAGGCTTGAATTGTGGCTATTAAAAATTAGGCAATAGGCTCAAGTTGGCTAACTAGGGATTTCAATATCATAATTAGGTAAGCAAAAGGCTTGAAGGGCTAATAAAATGGCCTTTGATCATTTTCACACCGCATACAACATGTGACCTTGACGGAGAGATACGAGCAAGTTCTAGAATTCTAACAACATGAATGATACACTCAAATTAACAACAAGATCGCATATGATGAAAGCAAAGAAAGGCTCAAAAGCTCACAGGCTTGCAAATACGTAATTCAAAGCATCAAACCATGTTCTCAATATCCACATGCTCAATATCATCTATTCATGGCTCAATCAACTCATACTCAATACCCAATCAAAACAATACAAATTTTTTTCAAAAATATAAGCATCAAGTCTCGCCGCGCACATGGTCAACTCACTCCTTAAAATCTATGAAAATAATAAACATGCTAAAATCAGAACGTGTTTCTAATGCAAATGCAACCTAAAATGCTTTACATGCAACAATATGGAAACACACAAACAAATGCAATTTTTTTTTTTACACACTTCAAATCAAAATACTCACACATTTCAAATCAAAATACTAACTCTCCCCCAAACTTGAATGAAATTATATCGAAACAAGGGAAAAGATAGAATTTCAAGAAAGAAAATGTGAAGTTACCATTGGGTTGCCTCCCAACAAGCGCTAGATTTACCGTCTATAGCTCGACGTATGAATTGGTGCCTCCTTGAATGCATATATTAGCCGCTTTGGGTCATGGTCAAGTGCCATATTTGCCTTACTTGCACCTAATAATGCATACTTGGGGTGTCCAAGCAAGGATTTGAGTCTGGCGTAGGAATATACTTGATCCGGTTTACGTGTATGTTGTTCGTTTGCATATGTATGATCAGTATTTTTCTCGTTCTTGGAACAACTTTCTTATAATATCTCGCATTTAACCGCTCATTCGTACACGCTTGGGTTGTGTGTTCCTTGTCCCTGTTTTTGTTCCTTTTCGCCACATACTATTTGATCATGCATAGACATACAATTTGTGTGTGGTTCGAGCTTTCTTGCTTTTCCAGGATCTTCATCTTTCAGTATTCGGTACCATTCATTTGATGAATGGCACTAGATTGTTCCTTCGAGTTGGCCGGTGGTGCTTAAAAAATGGCTCTTTTGATGTTGCCCACCAACAATTGTAACTAATTGGCCCATTTGAGTCTCGAGATTTTTCAATTGTGAATCCATAGTATTGGCCAATTGTGTCAATTGCAACTTCATCTTGTCCATCTTTGCTTCGTTTTTTGTAAGGCTATTTCCCATTTCCCTCATGAATAAATTTATTTGACTCATAAATGAAGTCGTTTGATTCATGAATGAAATGAGGGCGTCTTCCAAAGATGGTTTCGCCTCTTCCATCCGAACGGGTGCACCTATACCAATTCAAAGAAACAAATCAAGCATTGTAGAAGTAGAATTTACAAAAGAAAAATGAAAAAATAAAAAAAAAATGTCTAAATTAAGAATAATTCTATCTATCGCAATATTAGCACCAAAAATTGTATTAGTCCCGAGAACGGCGCCAAAAACTCGTTCGCCTTATTTTTAGCTTCACCGCAAGTGTACGGTGCGGTGTAGTTTATAGAATAGGGTAAGCAAGGTCGTATCCACGGAGACTAATAAATTAATGCGCTAAGTATTGAACTAAGATAGCCTTATTTTTATTTAGACGATTAAAATTGAATGATTGTTGTGGAAGAAAAGACAAGAATAACCACAAAAACACAAGATGAAAATAATAGTGGAATTATCAAGGAAATGAAATGGATTCCGGGTTATGGTTTCAATTAATATTCCTCTTGTTTTACGATTTAATCAAAGCCAAAGTTATTATCAATACACCTATAAGACGATCACAAGGTATTTTATCCTCCATCTCGAGATGTATATAAAGTGTAGATTGAAATATCTATGCTAGTATCTCTACTCAACATAAGATACACAACTCCCAAATGCACAAAAGATCAAATATCCTCACAAATATTCACAAACCTCTCGATTATGCAAATATTCATGTCAAGTACTCAAGATCTAATATTGAAACTCATCTCTCGAATTATGAATCAATATATCAAACATGTTAAATCATTGGCCAAATGATAAAACAAGAATAAGAACAAAGTACTCAAATAGGCTTCAAGACAATAACTTCAATTAAGATTAAAACAATCAACAAGAGTTCAATTAATCTACTTCCAAAACCCGGAAATCACAAGAAATTTAGCTACCCATTATAAATAAACAACTCATAGACAAATTGTTCATCTTCATAAGAAACTAAAATGAAAGATTAAAGCACAAAGAATGAGAAAACTTAGGGAAATGGATAATCTCTCGATTAATCTTCAATCCTCAAGCTCCGATTCGACCCGATTCTTCTCTTGATTCTTCCTTGATGAAATTGATGTGTTTCTTGTGTTCTTGGGTGTATTCCCAGCCTTTCCTCCATGCCCTAGATCAAGCCTCCCATGTATGTATTTATAGCCCCTCAAAAGTTCAAGAAATAGGTGGAAGAACTTAGGAATTTCCGTCCAGGGGCGCTGCGGCGCCCGGGACGTGAATTTTGGAGTGAATTTCTTTGTCTTGGCGCTGCAGCGCCGTGGGATTTGGCGCTGCAGCGCCCGCCTGAGTGTTTCACCCACCAAATGTTGGAATTTGCTTTTGAGCCCTTCTTCAAAGTTGTAGCCCTATCTCTTAGCTTTCCATAGCCACTTGAATCATCTCAATATCAATTTTGTAGAGAGAGTTATGGCCAAAATACGAAACACTGCCAGTGATGGAAATTTCAGACGCGTTTGGACGTTTCTTCAAATCAATCTCTCTTTGTTTGCTCGTTTGTACTTCTTTTGATACACGATTCATTACTATGACTATAAACTCAATATAATTGGCTCTCAACATGGCTTGGCTACTCAAATGACTCAAAATACTCAAAAACAACACAAAACTCAAGTCTTGGAAGCCCAAATTAATGGTATAAAACCAAGTGAACAAATACCCCAAACTTAAATCGTTGGCCGTCCGGTCAACACTTTTAAAAACAAGACAAAACATGACTGGGAGTAATGAAAAGTTGAACGCACAACAACTCCATAAAATTTTGTATTGTTCATTGTAGGTATCAAGCAACGAATTAACCAATCCTCAAACATCTAACATAGAGCACATATTAAAGAAACCATGGTAAATGCTAAGAATTACACCTCACAAAGATCAACTGTATACTCTCATCTCGAATGAATATAGGACGTGTTTACGCTCAATTCAATTCAATATTGCAGAATTACCATAGGCTTGCAAATCGTCTCATATCTCCGCCACTAGGATGTATGCAAAATTGTGAATCAAAAAGGACTTTTCCTTTGGTTGTAATGAAAGCTCTTTGGTTGGGGTAGGAAAATATGGATAGAGTGACTCAAACTCGAGCATATAGACCGGTGAGCATATAATTCATCTACATTAAAGCTCAATATTCTACTCAAATCACCTCTCATTTTCACCAACTCTTCTTATCTCCATCCCCTTTATTTTGTAAACTCAACCATTCACATTACAATTCTTAACCTCCAAGTTCATTCAAAGAAAACTCATTCATCGATCTATTTTTTTTTTACTCTTATATGAGTTTTCAACATTTCATATCTCCTTTTTCTTTCTCTTTTGTTCTCATCAACCAACTATAACATCACCTTCTAACATTTTGATTTCACTCATTCACCCTTATTCAATTCCTTTACTCAATGCTATACGCTCAAGTGTTGGGTAAAAGATTTATCAAGTTAAAAGGCTTGAATTGTGGCTATTAAAAATTAGGCAATAGGCTCAAGTTGGCTAACTAGGGATTTCAATATCATAATTAGGTAAGCAAAAGGCTTGAAGGGCTAATAAAATGGCCTTTGATCATTTTCACAATTCGCATACAACATGTGACCTTGACAGAGATACCAGAGCAAGTTCTAGAATTCTAACAACATGAATGATACACTCAAATTAACAACAAGACTGCATATGATGAAAGCAGTAAAGGCTCAAAAGCTCACAGGCTTGCAAATACGTAATTCAAAGCATCAAACCATGTTCTCAATATCCACATGCTCAATATCATCTATTCATGGCTCAATCAACTCATACTCAATACCCAATCAAAACAATACAAATTTTTTTCAAAAATATAAGCATCAAGTCTCGCCGCACATGGTCAACTCACTCCTTAAAATCTATGAAAATAATAAACATGCTAAAATCAGAACGTGTTTCTAATGCAAATGCAACCTAAAATGCTTTACATGCAACTATATGGAAACACACAAACAAATGCAATTTTTTTTTTACACACTTCAAATCAAAATACTCACACATTTCAAATCAAAATACTAACTCTCCCCCCCAAACTTGAATGAAATTATATCGAAACAAGGAAAAGATAGAATTTCAAGAAAAAAAAATGTGAAGTTACCATTGGGTTGCCTCCCAACAAGCGCTAGATTTACCGTCTATAGCTCGACGTATGAATTGGTGCCTCTCTTGAATGCATATATTAGCCGCTTTGGGTCATGGTCAAGTGCCATATTTGCCTTACTTGCACCTAATAATGCATACTTGGGGTGTCCAAGCAAGGATTTGAGTCCTGGCGTAGAAATATCTTGATCCCGGTTTACGTGTATGTTGTTCGTTTGCATATGTATGATCAGTATTTTTCTCGCTGGAACAACTTTCTTATAATATCTCGCATTTAACTGCTCATTCGTACACGCTTGGGTTGTGTGTTCCTTGTCTGTTTTTGTTCCTTTCGGCGCCACATACTATTTGATCATGCATAGACATACAATTTGTGTGTGGTTCTGAGCTTTCTTGCTTTTCCAGGATCTTCATCTTCGATTCGGTACCATTCATTTGATGAATGGCACTAGATTGTTCCTTCGAGTTGGCTTCAGTGGTGCTTAAAAAATGGCTCTTTTGATGTTGCCCACCAACAATTGTAACTAATTGGCCCATTTGAGTCTCGAGATTTTTCAATTGTGAATCCATAGTATTGGCCAATTGTGTCAATTGCAACTTCATCTTGTCCATCTTTGCTTCGTTTTTTTGTAAGGCTATTTCCCATTTCCCTCATGAATAAATTTATTTGACTCATAAATGAAGTCGTTTGATTCATGAATGAAATGAGGGCGTCTTCCAAAGATGGTTTCGCCTCTTCCATCCGAACGGGTGCACCTATACCAATTCAAAGAAACAAATCAAGCATTGTAGAAGTAGAATTTACAAAAGAAAAATGAAAAAAATAAAAAAATGTCTAAATTAAGAATAATTCTATCTATCGCAATATTAGCACCAAAAATTGTATTAGTCGACAACGGCGCCAAAAACTCGTTCGCACTTTATTTTTAGCTTCACCGCAAGTGTACGGTGTAGTTTATAGAATAGGGTAAGCAAGGTCGTATCCACGGAGACTAATAAATTAATGCGCTAAGTATTGAACTAAGATAGCCTTATTTTTATTTAGACGATTAAAATTGAATGATTGTTGTGGAAGAAAAGACAAGAATAACCACAAAAACACAAGATGAAAATAATAGTGGAATTATCAAGGAAATGAAATGGATTCGGGTTATGGTTTCAATTAATATTCCTCTTGTTTTACGATTTAATCAAAGCCAAAGTTATTATCAATACACCTATAAGACGATCACACGGTATTTTATCCTCCATCTCGAGATGTATATAAAGTGTAGATTGAAATATCTATGCTAGTATCTCTACTCAACATAAGATACACAACTCCCAAATGCACAAAAGATCAAATATCCTCACAAATATTCACAAACCTCTCGATTATGCAAATATTCATGTCAAGTACTCAAGATCTAATATTGAAACTCATCTCTCGAATTATGAATCAATATATCAAACATGTTAAATCATTGGCCAAATGATAAAACAAGAATAAGAACAAAGTACTCAAATAGGCTTCAAGACAATAACTTCAATTAAGATTAAAACAATCAACAAGAGTTCAATTAATCTACTTCCAAAACCCGGAAATCACAAGAAATTTAGCTACCCATTATAAATAAACAACTCATAGACAAATTGTTCATCTTCATAAGAAACTAAAATGAAAGATTAAAGCACAAAGAATGAGAAAACTTAGGGAAATGGATAATCTCTCGATTAATCTTCAATCCTCAAGCTCCGATTCGACCCGATTCTTCTCTTGATTCTTCCTTGATGAAATTGATGTGTTTCTTGTGTTCTTGGGTGTATTCGACCTTTCCTCCATGCCCTAGATCAAGCCTCCCATGTATGTATTTATAGCCCCTCAAAAGTTCAAGAAATAGGTGGAAGAACTTAGGAATTTCCGTCCAGGGGCTGCGGCCTGGGGGGCCAGACGGCGCCCGGGACGTGAATTTTGGAGTGAATTTTTGTCTTGAGCGCTGCAGCCCGCCTGAGTTTTTCACCCACCAAATGTTGGAATTTGCTTTTGAGCCCTTCTTCAAAGTTGTAGCCCTATCTCTTATCTTTCCATAGCCACTTGAATCATCTCAATATCAATTTTGTAGAGAGAGTTATGGCCAAAATACGAAACACTGCCAGTGATGGAAATTTCACGCAGCGTTTGGGCGTTTCTTCAAATCAATCTCTCTTTGTTTGCTCGTTTGTACTTCTTTTGATACACGATTCATTACTATGACTATAAACTCAATATAATTGGCTCTCAACATGGCTTGGCTACTCAAATGACTCAAAATACTCAAAAACAACACAAAACTCAAGTCTTGAAGCCCAAATTAATGGTATAAAACCAAGTGAGCAGTGCTCACCCCCGAGAAACGTGCAAAAGGAATAAACCAATGGGAAGCACTGCACCTGTGTCAGAAATCTGAAAAGCTGAAGATTCATTCAATACGAGGAAATATCAACTTCAAGGACTGCAACAAGACAAGCCAATGACCACAAGTATCTTGAAAATTAACCTATCTCTTCAACGGGCAAATGTTCAAAAGAACACTATAAAAGCCGAGGAATCACCTTGAGAAAAGGTTACCTTGTTACTGAAACTTTCAAGCTATTATTCGAAATTTGAAACTCTTGAAATATTCTCAAGTCATTCAAGTTTAATCCTCAAGCCTACACTATGAAGGAAATCAATCCAACACTTACCAGTGAAGGAAAGACCACTTCAACCAGTTGAAGAGAAAACATCGAAGAATCAAAGGGGTCTACATTCCACAAAGGATTGTAGAAAGGTTCAAGGTCGAACCGGAGTCTCAAGCTATTGGAGGGATTCGTGATCAAATCCAAGAAACTTGAGCAAGTGAGCTGTGTAGTAGCAAGGCAAAGTGCCTGTGAAGAAGAAGCCGAGTCGCGAGAAGCCAACGAGTGACCTAGGAATCTCGGATCGAGTCCCAAAGGATCAAGTCATTTGTGTGATCAAGACTTGCATCCGGGTGATAACCAATTTGTACTCGATCAATACTTAGTGGATTCCTCCAGGAGTTGGAGAAGAGAGGAGTAGAAGAATTACCCCATCTTCGAACCTCTATAAAATTTATTGTGTCATTTACTTTTCAAAGACTTTAATTATCAGTATATTATTTTGATATATCTTTGATAAATTTGTTGTCCATCGATAATTAACAAAGTTCTATAATCAAGTATTAAAACAAACTTAAACCAAAATTCAAGGGTGTTAAGTCTTCCAATGAAAAACATATCAATCGAGTTAAGTTTTAGTCAAGACAATCGAGTTATTCTATCAACGGCTCGGTCGAGTGCGTTGAGTGGCTAACTCACGATTAACTAACTTAGTTTTGTCCATCAAGGACTTAGTTGTGAAGTATTAACTCAACGTCTTAAAAGGACTAAATCGAAAAGTTGGTAAGGTTTATTCAATCCCCCATTCTAAACCTTACACTCACACTTTTGTTAGAGAATTTTTCTAACCGCAAGTCTACGGTGTCAAGTTTTAATATAGAGTAGTAGGGTTGTCGAATCCACGGGGAATAATTATCGAATTATCGCTAAGTACTATAATATAGTAGTCTAACTTTATTTAGAAATTCAATATTTGATAGAGTTGATTATACTAAAAATACTAAAAATAAATTAAGACTATGTAAATATCAATGAGTTTATCCAAATGATTAAATGAATTCTAGAGGTATGATGAATCTAGTTATCCCTTATGTTGTCAATATGGTTTATCAATCATCAATTATCAATTTATAAGTCAAGATTTCTACAATAATCATTCCTCTCTCAAGTCTAAATGATTTTAGATTCAATTGGGAAATCAATATCTCTATAAAAATCACCAATTAAAATCTCAATAAAAGCTATGAATCTTGATAAATGACTTCAAAGGATTCATAAATCTCTCAATTCTATGAAATCCAGCAGGTTATGCTATTCCAAGGTCATGTATTCAATTACCTCTCTCAAGTGTCAAATCAAATACACCAAACAATCTAAATTATTGATCAAGTAATTTAGAAGCAATAGATCCAAATAGCACAAATAAATTGATAGATCTAGATTGACAAACCACAATCTCATAACATAAGTTCAAACATAGATTACATCAATCCTCTAGAATTATAGTGTTTAGCTCATGATTAAAGAAAATGAATCCATGAAAATACAACAATACATCTTACAAGATATGAAGAAAGCAACAAAATAAGAACAAGAGTTGAGGATCTTCTCTATTTCTAGATGATAGAAGCCTCCAATCTTCTTCTCCAAATTCTTCTCAAAATGCTCAAATTCTTCTTCCTTGTCTTGTAGCTGTGTTTATTGCCTTCCCAAGGGTTCCAAGATGCCCCTATTTCAAGCCCCAAGGATGGTATTTATAGTACACAAAAGTCGAAGGGGGTAGGTGAACATAGGATTTTCGCCCCGGCCAAGGCGGGCTCCAGCGCGAAGCACTGCGGCGCGCGCAAGCAAATATCGTCCCATTTTATCGCACGGGCGCTGCATGGCTTCACAAGATAAGCGCGCGCCGCCAACGCTATCGCCAAATATCGCACGGGCAGGCGCGCCATCAACATACACCCACACAAACCGCCGGGCGCCGCGGGCGGGCGTTAAGCGCGCGGCGCCAAAAGCCTCCGTCCATCCAAAGATTCCTGTCGCGGGCGCGGCTGGCGCTCAGTGGCTCGGCGCTGCGGCGCCCGCCCGTCCTTGGCCAAAATGCGATTTTTTCTTGCTTCTACACGATTTCTTCTTTCTTCAAGCCATTTTTCACCGTTTTCTTCATCTCTCGGCTACCAAATCCGTATTGACTCTACATCGACACTATTTGAAATAAATTGGACTCTAAAGACTCTAAAAACACCCAAAATAAAACCAAATTCTAATCTAAAATACTCAAATAAGTTGATAAAATACCAACTTAACACACCCCTTAGGACTACAAGTGGTATCGGAGCGGTTGGTTCATTGAGCCTTCCGTGACCAGTTCTTGAACTAGATCTCCAATTTTTCAAAGCTTGCTTTAGCAAAGACTTGATCTTTCAAAACTCTTTTATTCAGCAAAGTTATTATCATGGAAGCAAATTTGACACGTATCCCTATGTTCACAATTGAGGAATTTGTTTATTGGAAAATTCGTATGCGAGGCTCATCTATCAAAGATTACACGATGAAATATGGATAGTAATAGAAGATGGGCCACTGCAAATTTTAAAAGTGAACACAGTGCAAGGAGGGTCTACGGTGAAGGAGAAGAGGATGTTGCTCCCGGACCGGCTATGGTTGAAAAACCAAGAGCTGAATGGACAAATGATGAGGAAAAGATACAACTTGGAAAGCGTGGCCAAGGACATTCTTTACAAAACTCGGACAAAGCCATGTTCAACAAAGTCAAATCATGCAAGACTGCAAAAGAAATCAGGATAAGCTAACTTTGATTTGTGAAGGTCCGAGCAAATCAAGGAAAATAAGCTATCTGTTCTTTGTACAAAAATTTGAAAACTAAGATGCTTGCAGGAGAAACCTTGGATCATTTGGATGCTAGATTCACCGAAATTACCAATGAATTGTCAAGACTTGGGAAAGAATATACACGAGAAAAAGAAATGTGTATGAAGATTCTAAGAAGTCTCCCGGTGAGTGGGAAATGAAAGTCATGGCCTTGAGACATTCCATGGATCTATCAAAAACATCCAACCATGAGTTAATCTCGGATCTCAAAGCCTATGAATTTGAGCCGAGAAGAAATGATCAAGAAGAGAGGCATTGTGCCCAAAACAAATTTTGCTCTAATAGTTAAGGATGGGAAGAGAGTCAAGTCAAAGAAGTCATTGACCAAGAAGAGATTGCCCCGATGGTTAAAAGGTTCAACAAATTCTTCAACAAGAACTACAAAAGAGGCAAATGTGAATCTTCCGAGAAGACACCAAAACGTTGAGAGTCTATTTGGGAACCGCTAGAGGCAACCCGGCCACTATGCCATTGATTGCCCATATCTGTAGTGAACAAATACATGAGTGGAGAGGAAAGAAAAGTCTTGAGAGAAAGAAGACAAGAAAAGAAAAAAGGCAATGTTAGTGCGCAGAGATCACGAGACAACCAAGTCAAAAGACACAAAAGTGGACTCGGAGAGTAGTGAAGTCGACTACTCAAGTGACTCGAAGAAGAAGCCTTGATCCGTCTAATGGCCAAAGAACAAGACCAACCCGACCAAGACGATGAGGTACACTCTAACTCATCACACTCGATTCTAGTGACAATGATTGTGACACACACACTTCATCACCCACTAATCTTTGTGATTCATTAGGTAAAATGATGAAAGACTTTGAACACATTAAATCCTCACACACACTACTAAATGAGGAAATGACCTACTCAAAAGCCAAAACTCACACGGTGACTAAAGAGTCGAGTACTCTAAGTCACATAGGCCGATGAGAATAAAAGTCTAAAGGATGAAAATGCTAAGTTAATAAAGAGAGATAGTCGCTTTCTGAAAAAGAGGAAAATGACCTCAAAAATATGATTGCCTCATTCACTAAGGCATCTAAATCTTTGGATGATCTTATTATGAGCCAAAGAGAATGCGGAGATAAGACAGGCTTAGATTTAATTCCTCTATGCCAAGTCAAGCTCCAAAAATGATTTTGGAAAAAGGATCTTCAAGTAATGAAGCCTCTCAAAAATCCAAAACTCCAAATGGTGCACACACACTCATTCCAAAGCACAACCACAAGCAAACTGGCCTTGGTTATAAAGGAAAAGGAAAAAAATGACCGGTGAGTATCTTTGAGAGGACAAGCGAGAAGAAATCCACCGAGTTCCTCAAACAAACTCCAAATTGGAAGTACTACGCAAAAGAAGAAATAGAGCTACCAAAAGCCTCGTAAATTTTATAAAAGGAACACATATGATGGGAATGATAGAAATTATCCAAGCCAAGCCGATTGGAATAATGTGAACTATCGCAAAGACCTATGGAATATAAGCCTAGATGGCAAAGGCCTAGAACTCAAAAGGCCATTCCAAAGGCAAAAGAGCTATCCTCAAAGACACATATGCACCCAAACACTACACACAGAGGTATCACAACTACCCAAGGAAGGCAATTGCTAAAATACATACACAGCATACAGACAAAAAGAGACAATTTGTATGAACCTAAAACCCCAAGCAATTTGCCAAAGTTAATTATGATTATGGAACGATAGATGGAAACCTCTTAAAGTCAAATCATTTGGCTATAGGTTGGTTGGATCATCTTACAATACTAACCCCTCGGGACCAGACAAGTATGGATACCTAAAACCTAATTTCCTTGATTGCGGGCTCAAGGAACAGCGAGTGCCAAGGAACCTGGTACAAGGATAGTGGCCGCATTCCGGACACATGACAAGAAACAAGAAAAATCTGTCAAAATCTAAGGAAGTTAGAGGTGCAAAAGTCATATTTGGAGGAAATGAAGCTCAGGAGAAATAAGAGGCATTGGATCCATCAAGAAAATGGATTAGAAATTACGGATGATGTTGCATATGTTGAAGGCCTCAATTTCAACTTACTAAGCATAAGTCAACTCTGTGACAAGGGCTATAATGTTGGATTCAATATGGGAGTGTGCCAAATCAAGAACATCTGAATCTAATGAAGTAGTGCTACAAGGATGCGAGACAAAAGAATATGTACGTGGTGGATTGGTCAATCGCAACACCAAGCACTTGTCTACTAGCAAAAAGAGCACAACCGAATCAAGTTGGCTGTGGGCACAAGAAGTCGAAGTCACCCGAATTTCAAAACTATTAATAAACTTGCAAGATGTAATCTTGTAGAAGGACTTCCGGACTCAAGTATACAAGAACGAGAGTGTATGTGATGCATGCGGATGGGAAAGCGAGATCAAATCATCATTCAAAGAAAAGACATGCCCATCTTCAACAAGAATATTGCACTGTTACATATGGATCTATTTGGTCCAATTGAACCAGCTAGCATAAGCGGAAAGAAATACACCTTGGTGGTAGTAGATGATTTTTCAAGATATACATGGACAATTTTCATGCGTAAGAAGAAAGAAACCTTGCAAAAGCTACCACACGGTGATGAAGAGAATTCAAAATGAGAAGAGTCAAACCATTATTAAAATAAGATCGACAGAGGAACCGAGTATTGCTCATGAATTATCTGCAAAGCAAGGACTCCACAATGTGAGAATGGAGTTGCGAAAGAAGAACAGAACTCTCAAAGAAGAAAGCAAGGACCATGTTACAAGCAAAACGCTAAAAGATTTTGGGTGAAGCAATAAACACAAAGATGCTACACTCAAAATAGATGCATGATAAATGAGACGGTGACAAAGACTCCTGTGAGATTTGGACGGGGAGGAAGCCAAATGTTGCATATTTTAAATATTTGGATGCAAATGCTTCATTCATAACAATGGCAAAGATAATTTAAAGGTTTTTGATGCTAAAGTGATGAAGGTATCTTCTTAGGATACTCGGTGAAAGCAAAGCCTATAGAGTGCTCAACAAGAGGACAATGGTGATGAAGAGTCCATTCATGTGGTGTTTGATGAACCCAATGTAAATGGAGAAGACATTGAAGAGTCACCGATAATTTGAATCACCAACTATGAAGAAAAGTCCCTATGTTGAAGTCAAGTGGAATTATGAACCCGGATGAAGATGAGATAGTTGAGTCTTAAAGATAGCTGGAAAATCTGCTGGCTAAGTGATGACGAGAGAGCCGATCAAAATAACACAATCGCAATACGATCAATCCAGCGAACTACTCGAACCTCGATGTAAGATGGCCGAGAGACCATCCACTAGAACTAATCATTGGAGATGTAAGAGAAGGTGTGAAAACCAGATCGAGAACTCAACAAGAAGCAATGTTCACTTGTTTTATCTCACAAATAGAGCCAAAAGATGTGTCATAAGCATTGGATGACACACATTGGATTCAAGCCATGCAAGAATAGCTGAATCGGTTTGAAAGGAACAAAGTGTGGGAATTTGTTCAAAGACCTACCCATCAAAATGTTATTGGCACAAACGGGTGTTCAAAAATAAGATGAATGAGGAAGGTTCGTGGTAAGAAACAAAGCAAGATTGGTAGCCAAAGGGTATTGCCAAGAAGAAGGGATAGATTTTGATGAAACATTTGCTCTGTAGCAAGATTGGAAGCCATAAGGATGTTTCTAGCCTATATCTTTGCTCACAAGAACTTCTTTGTATATCAAATGGATGTGAAGAGTGCATTCCTTAATGGTTTGTTGGAGGAAGAAGTATATGTTGAACAACCTCCAGGATTTGAGCAGAAGACTCTTGGAGATAAAGTATACAAACTCAAGAAAGCTCTATATGGATTAAAACAGGCACCAAGAGCATGGTATGATACATTATCACAATTCATGATCGAGAACGGATTCACAAAAGGCAAAGTGGATAGAACACTCTTGAGAATTCAAGATGGGAAGAGTATACTACTTGTTCAAATATATGTGGATGACATCATCTTTGGATCCACAAACAAAGAAAGCGTGTGATAAATTCTCAAATCTCATGCAAAGCAAATTTGAAATGAGCATGATGGGAAAGTCGACATTCTTCCTTGGACTCCAAGTAAAAGCGGTGAAGGATGGAACCTTCATAAGTCGGACAAAGTACACGGCGATTTAATGAAGAAATTTGGTATGGAAGAGAAGTCTTCGTGAAAATACCAATGAATACATGTCACAAAATGGATATGGATGCGGATGGCAAGCTGTGGATCAAACAAGATACTGAGCACTTATTGGATCATTGCTCTATCTCACAAGAAGCGGGCGGACATCACCACCGCCTTTGTAGGTGTATGTGCAACATTTCAATATGCTCCAAAAGAAAGCCTTATGATTGCAGCCAAGAGAATCTTGAGATATTTGAAAAGAAGTCAAGTTGGCTTATGGTATCCAAAGGAAAGTGGATTCAAACTAATTGGCTATTGAGAATCGACTATCTTTGGATGTAGAGTTGACAGAAACTCGGGAACATGTTAAATGCTTGAAATAGGCTAATTTCTTGGTTTAGCAAGAAGCAAAATTCTATAGCCACCTCCAGTGACGAAGAGAATACATATCTGCAAAATTGTTGCCCAAGTCTTATGGATGAGACAAGTGAGAGACTATGAAGTGGAAGAAAAGGAAATTCCAATTATATGTGATAACACAAGTGCTATTGCAATCACGCAGAATCATGTCCGCACTCAAGAACAAAGCACATTGATGTCGATATCACTTCATAAGAGATCATGTAGAAAGGAAGGACATCACCTTGGAATACATCTCAACCGATAAGCGGTTAGCTGATATATTCACAAAACCATTATGTGAATAAAGATTTGAAGAACTCAAGCATGAATTAGGGTTAATTGAGTGAGTTGACACTCGAAGACTCAAAGAAAAGAGATGGAACATGAAAAGATGAAAAAGAGCCGAACTCTTGAATCGGCTAAGTGAATCACCGTGTCGGATAATCAATCGCATTGAGTTAGGTGACGGTGAGTGCCTATGTGCAAAGAAAGAAGAGTTAAATTAGCTAAGGAGTAAGTGAGTTATTTATGAGCAAAGTGACAAAAACGCAACCATTTTTTGAAGCGGGAATGTTTTTAAGAATGACGTCAAAGATAATTATGATGTGTACAGATCTAAAGCTACATACCAAGCTTATGATTGGATATAAATCTTTCTTTGCATTAAATGCGAGAAATTAAATGCTGATCGGCGTGCAAAATCGAGCCGTTGATCTTGATCAAATTTCAAAAATAACCCGCACGTCCTTTCATAACCCATACATATACCATTTCATTTGATTTTCTCTCACTTTACCAAACCTGTTCATCTCTCTCAAAAGCAAAGAAAGCATTTTTACTCTCAAAACCCTACAAATCCTCAAGGCTTATTTTCAAAGTTTCATTCGGTAAATCTTCGAGAAATGGCATCTACTTACGACTCTGTCAAGTTGGGAAAGCAAATCCACACGGGATCTTGTGGATTTTGAAGGCATGATCAAACAAAGGGTCGGGCGAAACCCTTGTGAAGAAAATAGCAGAGAAGTTGGAGAAATCGGGTGAAACCCTTTTTGTCGATGGAGTTTGAGATGACCTACGTGGAGGAGGTCGCACAGTTCTATGTGAACGCGAAGTTCACGATGAGGGCATCAAGTCCTCTGTTCACGGGAAAGATTTCACCATCATTGCCAAGGATCCGCGAGAACAACATTTGTTCGGCGGAAGGAGTGGCGGAGATTTATGAAGTGATGTTAACAGTTCTTTGCTTGGAAGGAAGTAACCAAGCTCGTTGTCGGCCGCAAAAGTTGTGTCTACAGATGGTAAGAAGTTCTTTGAAGGAGGATTACCACAAGTGTTAGACATTGTTGCCAAATGCATAGATATCAAGTTTGGAAGCTTTAATCGGTGTCCAAAACCAAGTTGATCGTGATGGCTGCGATCATGGAGAGAACAAGGTGAACTGTCCGAGTTTGTATACAACGGACTGCGAGAAAATCGGGAATGAATTCTTCAAGGAGGATGGTTTGTTTGGAGGATCTTTGGGATATAGCCTAGTGATTGGCCGGATGATGGAAGTGAAGGAGTCCTCTTCGACATGGAAAGGCATTCCATGTAAACAAGAAAATGTTCTCGATCGAACCTTTAGAAGCACGAGAAGAGAGCGTACGCCAAGAGGAGGGGAGCACGAGTGAGTGGGGGAATCGGCCCTGAAGAAACAACTGTCTCCTCCTCTCCCCAGGAAGAAGGTTGCCCTGCGGTGCAATGAAGATCGCCCCCTGCAGCAGAAAGAAAAAGAAAACAAAAGATGCACCGCCGCATCCGTGTGCGGAGAGGAACCTCAAATACCTTCTCCGGTTGTCAAGAAAAGGAGGATCGACAAGCTCCTAGAAAGCCGCTCCTCGAAAAAGACAATAAGATCGCCCTCGCCGCCCAGGACCGGAGGAAGCGCATCCGAACTAGAAATTCCTCTCGGTAAGGACCAAAAGGAGAAGACTCTTCAAGCGATCGAGCTTGAGAAAACAGTGAGTCGCCACTCACTGTGGAGCAGATCACGGAGACAAGCGGAGAAGAGAGTCTCCCGAAATTATTGGTGAAACACCCAAGTCGTTGAAGCTAATTAGCATAGGAAAATCAAGACACAATTTGTAGTCGAACAGGCGGCGCAAGAGGTAGCCGACAAAGTCAACTCACTGTCGACAGTGGTCGTATCCCCGCGCGCGACGTACGCCGAGGATGTTGAGCCGCAAAGTCCGCTACCTTCAATCCCCGAGAACGAGGGACATCAAGAAGATAATGATGAAGAAGATGATGACGTGATGATCCTATCCCCACCATATCCGACATCCAAAATCCTGCGAGAATGGAGAAGTGGAAACTAAGTTGATCCAGTGAACAGTTCCAAAGACCGGAGTTTATTGAAGAAGAAGAAAAAGCGTTGAATTTCCTCGGTTTGACCACAAAATGGTCAAGCACTAATGGATGAAGAAAACTACAAAGATATCCCGCAGATCTTCAAAGAAAAAGAGAAGCGAGATAGCGTAGGAAGTCAAGCTCGTGAGAAAGCCGATATCGCCCTCTAATCGAACCACCGATCATACTCATCCACACCTTGATATCTTTGTCGAGAGAGCGATGAGGATCGGACGGACCTCGCTCTTGCCATCAAGAATTGGAGATGCAACAAGTCATGCGGCAATCCAGGATCCTACATGAGCAACGGTGATGGAAGGCCCTGGGGAATCTTCCAAATCACACGGTGGAGATTGATCCTATGGGAGTGGTGCGGCAATTGCAACCGTTGTTGCCGCCACCACTTCCCCGCTCACTACGATGAAGGCATTAAGGAATCGGCGATGGCGGAAACTTGGGGGACCCCGGTCGAGCTAACCCCTAATGAAGGTGTCTTACCACCGCCCAAACGATCGAATACTCAAAGGAACAATGGGAGTCCGAGACGAGTGACCCCAATCCAAGTCACTCAGCGGTGTGTCGGCCGAGGGGGAAACTCCCTCCACCGCAGCCTAGGTCGGAGAATCTGCGGTGACTCCACAAACGAATTTTGGAGGCGAAGTGGAGAAGGAAAAACAAATGGATACACAAAGACAAATTGTCACCGACGAGGCTCGGACATAATTGAGACTGTCTCGGTGAAGTGCCAACTACTTTGCGAGGCCAATGACGATCTTTGATGTAGTCGAGCCGAGGATGAATACATCCCGGGAGTTAACACTACAGGCGATGAAAATGCAATCCATGGAGTTGAGACTCCAGTGGATGCCACCTCCAAGACCCTAAGGCGATTGAGTCAGCCGAAGGGATTGTCCAAGGCCTCGCTGCGCAGTTGAGATTGCGGGAGGTAGTGAAGGCCAACAGGAGGTTGAGACTTCACGGGGTAAAGAGACGGAGCACGAGAACATCCCTCCTACTATCATTGATCCATCCGAGAAGGAGATAAGTGCTCTTCACGATTCCCAAGACAATCCCGATGTAACCTTTCCGGGATCCGAAGGTGAAGACGGGTTTGAGTCATCCCCATTGTCGATCCAAAAGACTTAGCGAGGATGTTCTCCGAAGAAACGAGTAAGTCCGATCTTAAGGCTAATCACCAAACTTTTACTTTTGATGATGAGCCACCCATGCAAATCTCATCATCATCCGATGACGCCATCGTCACGAGGCCGAGGACCAACTCATATGGACAAACCAATTTGAGACCGAAGGTTGTTGAGACAATGAGGCTCGGCCACCGGGTCAATACCCCAACAGACTACAAAAACAGAGTCAACTACGCAAGCTCCCAAGCCGCAGAGAATCGACTCCACCGGGCACATCATCGACATAAGTTACCATTGAGCGATTCCCATTGCCCATGATGATCCATTTGAAGAATCGTTGCCCTTCTATCCGGAGCACCCGACCTTCTTGAAGAATCGCTAGAGATCAAGAACGTTTCCATAAACCCGATCCCGTTATTCCAACAGATACCATCGTCCCAGCCAGACTTTGACTTTGACGCCGCTTGGCCGCCTTGGTGAGACAGAAGCCCGACATCCGAGGTTCGGGAAGTTTTCAAGGCCATATTTGCGAGAGATAGATAAGATGGAAAGGCACCAGGCCTCACCGGGCATGAGACTGGATAACCAAGACGCTAATCTTCTTTGCCCGTCTGCGAGGAATAATTGTCGATCCGGGAATGGTGGCAACAACAACAACATCACGCGCGTAGAACAAGTTCAATACTTGAACATTGTTCAATAAATTGCTAGTCCTGGCTGGTGAGAATCTTGATATGAAGAGAAGAATGCAAGAAAACATCGATCGAATGCATGAATCTCACAACACGAGATGATCTTGCTTTGCGTGGTATTTCATAAGAAAGAGCTTACGCGCGAGAGGAGAACATGGAGAAGAAATTCAGCCTCCTCATGGCTGAAATGAAGCAGTGGTAGTCGAATCCAAAGCCACTCGCTCCGAATTCGTGCAACATACTCATGAGAGATTCAAAGCATAACTTCGCCTATCACCGCTTAGACTTCATGATTGTGGCTTGTTTCGGGGTTCCTCACTCCTTTGATGATGCCAAAAAGGGGAAGAGGAATACCTAAAAGGCGTTAAAAGGTTCGAAAGAGAAGAAGAAGGACGCACTCTCTAAAGGAGAAGACACCAAGAATCGAGAAGAGAGAAGAAGGGAAAATCTGTTGAGGGGGAAGGTTCGAAAGATATGACATTGATGATTGCTAAAACCCTCAACAAGGATTTTGTCACTACCGATATCATCAAAGCAAACTCCCAAATGACTCTGCCGCTCCAACACTCCGCAGCATACCCATGGTCAAAAGCGAAAAGTAGTAGAAGCGGGGATGAAGGAGGTGGAAGGAAAGATGGATGCCTGAGTGATGGATATCTTGAAACAATATGGAGGCATTCCTACAGAAAGAGACACGATGCCATTTCGGACATTGGAACCGAGCCGAGATCGTTGATGAATTCAAAACGCTTGCATCCGAGGGATACTTCGTGAACATGTCCATGGCCCAAGCTTGGGATTTATATTGGGAAAAAGGCCTCAAGCTATGTGAAGAAGGCGACAGAAGAGACCATCGGCGATCACTCTGCGGGTCACTTTCTTTGGGGAAAAAGAAGGCCCCCAGACAATACACGCCAGAGCAGCGGAGGAAGAGGCGAGTGGAGGAGGAAGAGGTTTCGCAGACCTAGACCTCGCCCAAAAACATTGAATATATAGATCCAGGTAAGAAAGGAGGGATCTATTGGGCCGGATTCGACGAAGTAGCCAACCCGCAAGTGGCCAAGAACAATCGAGTATGTAAAGAGAATCGAAGAAGAAAATAGAAGACAAACTCACTGTGGGAAGAAAGACAAGAAAGGAAAAGAAAAGATGAAGTCGCGAAAGGCTTATGAGAAAACAGCGGTGAAAGAAATCAAGAAAAGAAGAAAAGAAAAAGGTCGAAGATGACAGAGAGAAGAAGAAGAAGAAAGAGGAAGCGAAGGAGATTAAGTGTTCTTTGTCACCACCCCTTCATGTATTTTACTATGTAAATGCATGTATGTAAGTCACTATGTACACCGAATAAAATTGTATAACTTCTATACTTGCGTAGATATAGAATAGCATGATTATCTTAAGCTCTAATTAAGCTCGATACACTTTGTAAACAATTGTGTAAAGAACAAGAATGTTATGATCAATAAAAGATTGATTCTACGATACATTCTGTGATTCTACATTGTCTGCATGACGTATCTTTGTTATTTAATTGCGAATGCGTGTTTTAAGTTTTGGCATCATCAAAAAGGGGAAAATTGTTGGAAAATTAATTTTTAGATTTTGATGAATGCCATGTAAAACTTAGAATAGAAAGTTGGCACCCCATTTTCCTTGTAATTTGCATTGTAATAGATATGGTGGTCAATTTGAGTTAAGTCGACTATGCCGAACATGCAAGAAGTCAACCGAGACTAGAAGGAAAACTCGGTGTGAGGCGGTGAGTGTGGCAAGAAAGAGAAGACAGGAACTCGATCAAGGAGCGGTGAGATGCGGTGAGTAAAGTGTCGAGTCAAGTCAACTCAAGATAGCCAAGTCTCAAGTTGATGTGAGATAAGTCATCCATGATTGGAAGTCGACTCAAGTCATCCGGGGAAGTTAAGGAAATGCGGTCAAGTCGAGACAATCGAAAGAGATCCGTTGTACGTAAGTCAAGAGAATTACTTAAACAAGTAATACTCCCATCGCTTTCTTAAAGTGCTCATCCCGAAGCGTGCAAAAGGAATAAACCAATGGGAAGCACTACACTGTGTCGAAATCAAAACTCGAAAATTCATTAAATACGAGGAAATGTCAACTTCAAGGATCGCAACAAGACAAGCCAATCAGCGACCACAAGTATCTTTTGAAAATTAACCTATCTCTTCAACGGGCAAATTTTCAAAAGAACACTATAAAAGGCCGAGGAATCACCTTGAGAAAAGGTTACCTTGTTACCGAAACTTTCAAGCTATTATTCGAGTTTGTAACCTCCAAATATTCTCAAGTCATTCAAGTTTAATCCTCAAGCCTACACTACGAAGGAAATTAATCCAACACTTACCAGTGAAAGAAAGACCATTTCAACCAGTTGAAGAGGAAACATCCGAAGAATCAAAGGGGTCTACATTGAACGAAGGATTGTAGAAAGGTTCAAGTTGAACCAATCTCAAGCTATTGGAGGGCTTCGTGATCAAATCCAAGAAACTTGAGAAAGTGAGTCAGTAGTAGCAAGGCAAAATGCCCTGTGAAAAAGCCGAGTCGCACGAGAAGCGGTGAGTGACCAACGCATCTCAGGACCGAGTCCCAAAGGATAAGTCACCTATGTGATCAAGACTTGCATCTGTCTTGATAACCACTTTTGTTGGTAAATTTATTGTTTAGATTTTGATGAATGCCATGTAAAACTTAGAATAGGAAGTTGGCACCCCATTTTTGTTGTAAAGCGCATTGTAATAAATAGGTTTGGTCAAAGTGAGTTAAGTCAACTATGCCTAAACATGCAAGAAGACAAATCGAGACTAGAAGGAAGACTCATTTGCAAGACAACCGAGTATGGTAAAGAAGAGAAGACGGAACTCGATGAAGGTGCGGTGAGTAAAGTATCGTCAAGTCAACTCAAGATATCCAATTCTCAAGTTGAAGTGTGAGAAGAGTCATCCGATGATTGAAAGTGACTCTAAGTCACCTGGGGAAAGCAAGGAAATGCAATAAGTCGAGATAACGGAAAGAGATCCGTTGTACGTAAATCAAGAGAATTACTTAAACAAGTAATACCTCCATGATACCTTTCTCGAAGTGCTCAGTCGAGGAAGCGTGCAAGGGGAATGAACCAATGGGAAGCACTACACCGTGTCGAACTATGAAAAGTCAAGAACAATTCATACGAGGAAGTGGCAACTCCAAGGATCGCAACAAGACAAGCCAAGCGACCACAAGTGACTTTCAAAAATAAGCCTATCTCTTCAACGGGCAGATTTTTGAAAGATCACTATAAAAGGCCGAGGAATGACTACGAGAGAAGGTTACCTTGACTACCCGAACCACGAACATTTCAAGAAAACCTTTTGAATCGTAACCTAAAATATCCTCAAATCATTCAAGATTAATCCTCAAGCCTACACTACGAAGAAAATCAATCCATCACTCACTGTGAAGGAAAGATAACTTCAATCAGTTGAAGAGGAAACCTTTGAAGAAAAGGGGTCTACATTCCACGGAGGATTGTAGGAAGGTTCAAGGTCGAACAGTCTCGAGTTTTTTGGAGGGCTTCGTGATCAAATCCAAAGAGCTTGAGCAAGTGAGTCAGAGTAGCAAGACAAAGTGCCTGCGGAAGAAGTCGAGTCGCACGAGAAGCCAGTGCGTGACCAAGGCATCTCAGATCGAGTCCCAAAGGATCAAGTCGTTGTGTGATCAAGACTTGTATCACGGACTGTTACCACTCGTATCGATCAATACTTAGTGGATTCCTCCAGGAGTTGGAGAAGAGAGGTGTAGAAGAATTACCCCATCTTCGAACCTCTATAAAAACTTATCGTGTCATTTACATTTCAAAGATTTTAATTCTTGCACTTTATCTTTAATTCTCACTGATAAATTTGCTATCCACTTGATAATCTCTAAGTACTAAAACCAAGGATTAAATCATAACTAAACCAAATTTAAGGGTGTTAAGTCTTCCAGCCAAAAACAAACTACAGTTGAGCTAAGTCTTTAGTCTTAAATTGAGTTATTCTTTCAACAACTCGGTCGAGTACGTTGAGTGACCAACTCTCTTGATTAACTAAATTAGTCTGTCCACCAAGGACACAACTGCATGTAGTATCAACTCGAACTTTTAAAAGGACTAAATCGAAAAAGGTGGTAAGGTTTATTCAACCCCCTTCTAAACCTTACACTCATACCCCTGGGACCAACTAGTGGTATCAAAGTCTGTTTAAGTACTTAAGTTTTCAAAACTCCTTTTATCATCAAAAGTTATTATCATGGAAGCAAATTTGACACACATCCCTATGTTCACAATTGAAGAATTTGATGATTGGAAAATTCGTATGTAGGCTCATTTATCAAAGCATTACATGATGAGATGTGGATAGTGATAGAGGATGGGCCACTACAAATTTTAAAAGTGAACACAAAGAAAGAGAGTCGCAAATTGAGGCGAAGAGGATGTTGCTCCTAGACCAACTATGGTTGAAAACCAAGAACCTGAATGGACAAATGATGACGAGAAAAAGATATAAACTGGACAATGTGGCCAAGGACATCCTTTACAAAACCTCGACAAAGCCATGTTCAATAAAGTCAAATCATGCGAACGGCTAAAGAAATGCGGGACAAGCTAACATTGATTTGTGAAGGCTCGGTGGCTGTACAAAAATTCGAGAATTTCAAAATGATCGCAGGAGAGAACCTGGATCAACTGGATGCTCGGTTCACGTAAATTACCAACGAGCTATCCGCTTCTTGGAAAAGAATATACACGAAGGAAATGTGTATGAAGGTCATGTCACTAAGACATTCCATGGACCTATCAAAGACATCCAACCATGAGCTATTCTCGGATCTCAAAGCCTACGAATTTGAGCCGAGAAGAAAAGACCAGGAAGAGACAGTTGTACCCAAAACAACCGCTCTAATTGTTAATGAGGATGGCAAGAGAGCCGAGGTCAAAGAAGTCATTGACCCATAGGAAATAGCTCACGATGGTTAAAAGGTTCAACAAGTTCTTCAATAAGAACTACAAGAGAGGCAAGGAGAATCCTCCGAGAAGACACTCGGCTCCCTCCAAGTCAAGGGAAGATAGGCCAACCAAGAGAACAGATCATCAAAAAGTCAATATCAAAGGCGACAATCCAAGAATGGAAAGAGCCGATCAAAAGGTTGAATATCTATCTTTGGAACTATAGGCAACCGGGTCACTATGCCATTGATTACCCATATCCTGTAGTCAACAAATACGAAATGAAGAAGAAAGAAAAGTCTTCAAAGAAAGAAGACAAGAAAAGAAAAAGGCAATGTTGGTCGCAGAGATCACGAGACAGCCAAGTCAAGAGACATATTTGATTGCAGAGAGTAGTGAAGTCGACTACTCAAGTGACTCGAAGAATAAGCCTTGATCCTGTCGATGGCCAAGGAACAAGACCAACCCGACCAAGAAGATGAGGTACACTCGACTCATCACACTCCATTCTAGTGATAGTGACTATGACACACACACTTCATCACCCACTCGATCTTTATGATTCATTAGGCAAAATGATGAAAGATTTTGAACACATTAAATCCTCACACACACTACTAAATGAGGAAAACAACCTACTCAAGAGCCAAAACTCACGGTGACTAAGGAGCCGAGTACTCTAAGTCAAATAGCCCGATGAGAATAAAAGTTTAAAGACCGAAAATGCCAAGCTCATAGCAGAAATATTTGCCATAGAAAAGAGGAGAATGACCTCAAAAATGTGATTGCCTCATTCACTAAGGCATCTAAGTCAATGGGTGATCTTATCATGAGCAAAGAGAATGTGGAGACAAGACAAAGCTTAGGATTTAATTCCTCTATGCTATGTCAAGCTCCAAAAGTGATTTTGGAAAAAGGATCTTCAAGCAATGAAGTATCTCAAAAATCCAAAACTCCAAATGGTGCACACACATTTATTCCAAAGCACAATTACAAGCAAACTGGCATTGGTTATAAAGGAAAAAAAAACGGCCTGAGTTGAGTGTCTTTGAGAGGACGATTGAGAAGAAATTCACGAGTTCCTCAAAGAAACTCCAAACAGAAATACTCAGAAAGAAGAAACAGAGCTACCAAAAATCCCGAAGTTCCATAAAAGAAACACATATGATGGGAATGGTAGAAAATACCAAGCCAAGTGATTGGAATGATGTGAACTATCGGCAAAGACATATGGAATATAAGCCCAAATGGCAAATGCCTAGAACTCAAGAAAGACCATTCCAAAGGTATAAGAGCTTTCATCAAAGACACATATGCACCTAGGCTCCACACTCGGAGATATCACAACTACCCAAAGAAGGCAATTGCTAAAACACACACACATGCATACAGACAAAAGAGACAATTTGTATGAACCTAGAATCCCCAAGCAATTTGTCAAAATTAATTATGATTATGGCATCGATAGATGGCAACCCCTTAGAGCTAAATCATTTGGCTATAGGTTGGTTGGATCATCTTACAATACTAACCCCTTAGGACCCGACAAGTATGGGTACCTAAAACTTAATTTCCTTGTTTGCGGGTTCAAGGAACAAATGAGTGCCAAGGAACCTGGTACATGGATAGTGGTTGTTCGGACATATATGAGAAAACAAGAAAAATCTGTCAAAATTCAAGGAAGTCAAAGGCGCAAAAGTTATATTTGGAGGAAATGAAGCTCCAGGAGAAATAAGAGGCAATGGATCCATCAAGAAAATGGATTAGAAATCACGAGATGTTGCATATGTTGAAGGACTCAACTTCAACTTGCTAAGCATCACCAACTCGTGTGACAATGGATATAATGTTGGATTTAACATGAGTATATGCCAAATCAAGGATCTTTCAATCAAATGAAGTTGTGTTGCAAGGATGCGACAAAAGAACATGTATATCGTGGATTGGTCCAAAGAACACCAAAGACTGTCATAGCAAAGAGCACAAATTGAATCAAATTGGTTGTGGCACAAGAAGTTTGAGTCACCCGAATTTCAAAACAATTAACAAGCTTGCCGAAGCAATCTTGTGGAAGGACTTCGCACTCAAGATACAAAAAAAGAGAGTATATGTGACGATGTCGAAGGAAAACAAATCAAATCATCATTCAAAGAAAAGGCATGTCCATCTTCAACAAGAATATTGCATCTGCTACATATGGATCTATTTGGTCCATTGAACCAACTAGCATAAGTGGGAAGAAATACACCTTGGTGGTAGTAGATGACTACTCAAGATATACATGGACAATATTCATGTGTAAGAAGAAAGAAACTCTACTTAAACTACCACGGTGATGAAGAGGATTGAGAATGAGAAGAGTCAAACCATAATCAAAATAAGATCTCGATGAGGAACCGAGTTTGTAAATGGTATAATAACTCAAGCATTGTATTGAAAATGGCATTGGTCATGAATTATCTGCAGCAAGGACTCCACAAAGAATGGAGTTGCGAAAGAAGGAATAGAACTCTCAAAGAAGCGGCAGAAGGACCATGTTAGCGAAGCGGTTAGGGCTACCTAAACGATTTTGGTCAAGCAATAAACACAAAGATGCTACACTCAAAATAGATGCATGATAAAACAGACGCTGACAAAGACTCCCTATGAGATTTGGACAGGGAGAAAACCAAATGTTGCATATTTCAAAATATTTGGATGTAAATGCTTCATCCATAACAATGGCAAAGATAATCTAAAGGCTTTTGATGCTAAAGCTGATGAAGGTATCTTCTTGGGATACTCAGCTGAAAGCAAAGCCTACAGAGTACTCAACAAGAGGACTATGGTTACAGAGGAATCCATTCACGTGGTGTTCGATGAGCCAAATGTAAATGGAGAAGACATTGAAGAATCGGTGATAAGTTGAATCAACCAACCATGCGTAAGAGTCCTATCTTTCAAGTGAAGTCGGGAATTATAAACTCAGATGAAGATGAGATATCGAGTCTCAAAAACATTTGGAAAATCTGCAGCTAAGTGATGACGAGAGAGCTGATCAAAGCAACACAATTGCAAGACGATCAATCCAGCCTAACTTACTCCAACCTCGATGTAAGATGGCCGAGAGACCATCCACCGTAACTTGTCATTGGAGATATAAGAGAAGGTGTCAAAACAAGATCGAACTCAACAAGAAGATATGTTCACATGCTTTATCTCACAAATAGAGCCCAAAGATGTGTCACAAGCATTGCATGACACACATTGGATTCAAGCTATGCAAGAAGAGGTGAATCGGTTTGAAAGAAACAAAGTATGGGAGTTAGTTCAAAGACCCACCCATCAAAATGTTATTGGCACTAAATGGGTGTTCGTAAACAAGATGAATGAGGAAGGTTCGGTGGTAAGAAACAAAGCAATATTAGCAGCCAAAGGATATTGCCAAACAGATGGGATAGATTTTGATGAAACATTTGCCCCTGAGCAAGATTGGAAGCTATTAGGATGTTTATTGCCTATGCAACTCACAAGAATTTTATTCTATATCAAATGGATGTAAAGAGTGCATTCCTAAATGGTTTATTGGAAGAAGAAGTGTATGTTGAACAACCTCCAGGATTTGAGCAGAAGACTCTTGGAGATAAGGTATACAAACTCAAGAAAGCTCTATATGGATTGAAACAGGCACCCGTGAGCATGGTACGATACACTGTCCCAATTCTTGACTGAGAATGGATTCACAAAAGGAAAAGTGGATAGAACACTCTTCAGAATTCAAGACAGGAAGAGCATAATGCTTGTTCAAATATATGTGGATGACATCATTTTTGGATCCACAAACAAAGAACTCGTGTGATAAATTTTCAAACCTCATGCAAAGCAAATTCGAAATGAGCATCATGGGAGAGCGACATTCTTCCTTGGACTCCAAGTGAAACAAGTGAAGGATGGAAACTTCATAAGTCGACAAAATACACCGGAGATTTAATGAAAAAAATTTGGTATGGAAGAGAAGTTTTCGTGAAAATACCAATGAATACATCAGTCAAAATGGACATGGATGCGATGATGGCAACCCCAGAGATCAAACAAGATACGAGCACTTATTGGATCATTGCTTTATCTCACAAAGCAGGCCGTACATCACCTTTGCCGTAGGTGTATGTGCAAGATTTCAATGCTCCAAAAAGAAAACCATATGATTGCAAAACCAAGAGGATCTTGAGATATTTGAAAGGAAGCCAAGAAGTTGGCTTATGGTATCCAAAGGAATGTGGATTCAAGCTAATGGCTATTCAGACTCGACTATGCTTTGGATGTAGAGTTGACAGGAAGAGCACCTCGTACATGTCAAATGCTTGAAACAAAGCTAATTTCTGGTTTAGCAAAAAGCAAAATTCAATAGCCACCCTACTGGTGGCGAGAATACATAGGCTGGGCAAATTGTTGTGCCCAAATCCTATGGATGAGACAAAGAATTGAGAGACTATGAAATTGAAGAAAAGGAAATTCCAATCATGTGTGATAACACAAGTGCAATTGCAATCACTCAAAATCCTGTGTTGCACTCAAGAACAACGCATATCGATGTCGATATCACTTCATAAGAGATCATGTTGAAAAGAAAGACATCACCTTGGAATATATTTCAACCGATAAACGAAGAATGACATATTCACAAAACCATTATGTGAGTCAAGATTTGAAGAACTCAAGCATGAGTTAGGGTTAATTGAGTGGTGACACTCGAAGACTCAAAGAAAGGAAATGAAACACAAAAAGGGAAAAAAAGAGTCAATTCTCAAAATCGCCTAAATGAATCATCGATCGGAAAGACAATTATACCGAATTAGTCGACGGCCGAGTCACTATGAGAACTGTGAGAAGAAGAGTTAAATCGCTAAGGGATGTTTGAGTCATTTATGAGCAAAGTGACAAAAACGCAAATCGTTTTTACTAAGCGGGAATGTTTTTAAGAATGACGTCAAAGATAATGATGATGTGTACAGCAAAAGTCCGCACACCAAGCTTATGATTGGATATAAATGTTTGCCGCATTAAATTCGAGACATTAAATGCTAATCGGCGTGCAAAAGCTAAGCCGTTGATTTCGATCACATTTAAAAAACCACCCGCACGCCCTTTCGTAAACCATACTTAAACCATTTTTGTCCGTTTCTCTCACATATTACCAAAACTGTTCATTTCTCTCTTAGAAGCAAATGCAAAACTCTCTCAAAACCCTATCAATCTTCAAATCAACTTCTAAGTTTCTTTCCGTGAAAATTTGAAAAATGGCATCGACTTATGATTTCGTCAAGCTAGGAAGCAAATCCACACCGGGTCTCTTTGTAGATTTCGAGGGTATGGTCAAACAGGGTCCGATGACGCCCTCATAAAGAAGATTGCTGAAAAGCTCGAAAAGTCCGGGCTAAAACCATTTCTCGACGATGGAGCTCCCGATGATCTATGTGGAAGAGGTCACTCAGTTCTACGTGAACGCAGAGATTCACGATGAGGGTATCAAATCCTCTGTTCATGGGAAGGAGTTCATCATCTCTCGCCAAAGATTTGGCGTAACACCGCTCATTACGGCGTGGAAGGAGCACGAGAAATCAATGAAGCCGATGTAGACTTGGGCCGCTTTGCTTGGAAGAAGTAGCCAAGACCGACTATCTTGATAAGATAGTCTACACACAGCCAACAAGAGGTCTTTGAAGGAGGACTACCACAAACCGTTGGACATAGTTTCCATATGCATGGACATCAAATTTGGCGGCTTTGACCAACTATCCAAAGCAAAATTGATCGTCATGGTTGCGATCATTGAAGAAAAGCAAGTAAACCTGGGGCTGAGTTTGTCTACAAAGCAGACTACGCGAGAATGTAGGGAACAAATCTTTCAAGGAGAATGGAGCATTTGGAGGATCTCGGGATACGGCCTGGTGATTGGCGGTGATGGAGGTACAAGGAGTCCTCTTCGACATGGAAAGGCGTTCCATGTAAACAAAAGGATGTTCAGATCAAACCCTCTGCGCGCATGAAGAGAGCCTACGCCAAGAGAGCGATACAAGTGAGGGGGAATCGGTGACCTCAAGATACAAATCTGTTTTCCTCTCCACCAAAGAAGAAAGTTGCCCCGGTTTGCTAAGAGAACTGTTGCCCCTGCAAAGAAAGAAAACCAAACCGCTGCTCCTCGCCCCCATGGTACCGAGTCACCCGCCCCGCAACCATGTCTCCGCCCAAGAAGCGTGGCCGAGAAGAAATCTCAAATACCTTCTCCGATCGTCAAAAAGAGGAGGCGATAAGCCAAGACGGGCCTCCTCGTAAGAAAAAACAAAAAGACGCCCCCGCCGCCCAAGACTCGGAAGAAACTCTCTCCGAACGGTAAATCCCTTTGGTACAAACTAAAGAAGAAGAAAAATCTTCAAGCGTTCGAACTTGAGAAACCGACCGAGTCAGCCACTCTCAAAAAACAGATATCGGAGATCGCCTGGAGAAGTAGAGTCTCGAAGTTATTGATGAAACAACCAAGTCTGCTTGAAGGCGATCAGCAGAGGCAAATCAAGACCCGATCGTAGTTCGAACAAATTTGAGACACAAGAAGTAGCCGAGAAAGCTAACTCGCCTGCTGGAGATCGTATCCCCCGCAATGACGCACGGTGACAATATGGAGCACGAGCTTGCTACCTTCTATCCCCCGAGAATGAGGGGACTGAGCAAAGAAGAAGGTCGATAGAGATGATGATGTGATGATCCTATCCCCACCTTATCCGACATCCAAAATCGTGCGAGAGTGGAGGAAGTGGAAGTTGAGTCGATCCAGGAACAGTTCCAATGGCCCGAGTTCATCGAAGAAGAAGAGGAAGCGATGAATTTTCTTGGAGTGACCACCCTTTGTGGTCCAAGCACTGGATGAAAAAAATCGCACAAATATCTTGCATCTTCAAGGACAAGGAAAAGGAGAGACAAAGAGGAAAGCCGAGGCACGTGAGAAGGCCAAAGATCTCCGCCCTATCACCGCACCACGTAACATACACATCATCTCCTTGACGCCCTATTCTGCTGATGAGGATCGGACCTCGTTTCGCCACAAAAGAGTTGCAAATGCAGCAATCAATGCACGAATCCGCAGTCCTTCATGAACAAAGAATGATGGAGGGACCGTGAGAGTCCTCCAAAACACAGTGGAGATAGACCCAATGGGAGTGGTGCAAAGATATTGCCACCGTTATTCTTTGCCACCACTTTTGACTCACTCGGAAGAAGGAACTAAGGGAAATGGCAATGAAATTGGGTTAGTGGGGACCCCAATGAGCCAACCCCTAATGAAGATATCTTACCACCGCCCCAACTGAACACTCATTAGAAACAATGGGAGTTTGGAGACGAGTGACCCCATTCCAAGTCACTCGGGTGGTGCGCCACCGAGGGGGAAACTCCCTCCACGCAGAAGGCTGCGGCAAGGTCGGAGGATCTTTGCGGATGACTCTACTACAAATCTAGGAGACGAAGTGGAGAAGGAACAACCACAAAGTACACAACAAGTTGTCATCAACGAAGCTCGAGACGATTGAGACTGTCTCAATTGAGTGAGGTGCCAACCGCTCTGGAAGGCTAATGACGCGCGATGCGGTCGAGGCACAAGAAGGAACAGCCCGGGAGTTAACACTGGCGATGAAAGTGCAATCCATGGGGTTGAGACTCCAATGGATGCCACCTGAAGACCCTAAGACAGTGACACACTGTCGAAAGGGATGTCCAGGCCTCATTGCAAAGAGAGACTGCGAGGAGGTAATGAAGGCCAACGGGAGGTTGAGACTTCCGGGGTAACGGTTGAAGTACAGAACATCCCTCCCGCTATCATTGATCCATCCGAAAAGGAGATAAGCGCACTTCACGATTCCCGGGATAATCGATGTAACCTTTCGGGATTGGAAGAAGACGATGAAGCCGAGTCATCCCCTATAACCGATCCAAAAGACTCGGTGAGGATGTTCCAACCACGAGCAAGTCTCGACCTCAAGACTACTCGTCAAACTTTAAATTTTGATGATGAGCCACCCATGGAAATCTCATCATCGTCCGATGACGCTCGATAAGGCCAAGGACGATCGGCCAACTCAATTGGAGAAACCAATTGAGGACAGACGAATTTAAGCCATTGAGACAACTAAGGCTCAGCAAAAGTCGGGTCAACTTCACAATGACCCTGGTGAAACAGAGTCCACTGCGCAGCTCCTCAAGCCGCAGCAGTTCGACTCCACAAGGAACTTCACGAGCACCACTCATCATTGAACAAATCCCAGTTGTCCGTGATGATTCCTTTGTAGAATCATTTCCCTTCTCTGGGAGGTACCCGACCTCCCGAAGAGTCGAAAGAGATCTCAAGCGCTTCCACAGACAGATCTGTCATTCCATCGATACCATCGTTCGGTGACTATGATTTTGATGTGCTTGGCCGTCAACCGCAAATGAGGGAACAGAAAGTTCGGGAGGTGTTCAAAGCATTATTTGCTGAAATTGAACGGATGGAGAGGCACCAGGCCTCGATGGACATGAGATCTGGATAATGAGATGCCAACCTTACTGGCCGACTTGAGAGGCATAATAGTCGAGAATCGGGGAGTGGTGGCAAAAGCTGAAAACAATGCGTGTGGAACAAGCTAGATATTTAACATTGTTCAACAAGTCGTTGGTCAGCGAGTGAGAATGCCGATGCAAAGACGCAACCGAGAGAACACATAGAACACATGCATGAATCTCACATCACTGCTTGAGATAAAGCTGCTGCGTGAGCAAAATAAGAATGAGCTCCTGCGTATGGAAGAAAACATGGATCGAAAATTCAGCCTTCTCATGGTGAGATGAAGTTGCTTAAAGTGAATCCAACGCTACTCGTTCGAGTTTCGTGCGGCAGACTCGAAGCGAGAACTCGACTATCACCGACTCGACTTTACGCTTGCTAGTATGTTTCAGGCATTCCTCTCTCCTTTGATGATGCCAAAAAGGGGGAAGAGGAATACCTTAAAGCTGAAAGAGATCGACGTTGAGAAGGAGGGAGTAAAGTAAAGGAAAGACGGTGAGGAGGTCTCAAGAGCAAAGAAAGGAAAGTCCGTTGAGGGGGAAGGATCGGGAGATGTCACCCTAATGATTGCACAAACCCCAACAAGGTCTTGTCACGGTGATATTATCCAGCAAACTCCAGTGACTCGCCACTCCAACACTGTTGTGTCTATGGATGAAAAGAGAAAGAAGCGATTGAAGCGGGGATGGAGGAAGTGGAAGGAAGGATGAATGCCCGAGTTATAGATATCTTGAAACAACATGGAGGCATTCCAAAGAGACAGAGATACTTATGCCATCTCGGATGCCGGAATCGAGCCAAGATCGGTTGATGAATTTAAAACGCTCGCATCCGAAGGATACTTCGCAAACATGTCCATGGCTCAAGCCTGGGACTTTATCGGGAAAAGGGTCTCACGCTATGTGAAGAAGGCGACAGCAAAGCAGACGGCATTCACTCTGCTTGGTCACTCTGCCGGTCACTCGGTGGGAAGAAGAAGACCCCACTACAATACACGCCCAAAGGAAGAGGTAGAGGAAGAAGCGTGGTGGAGGAAGAGGTTTCAAACCCAGGCCTCTGCCCAAAAACATTGAGTACATAGATCCAGGCAAGGAAGGAAGGAGGGATCTCTTGGGCTGTTTTTGTGAAGTAGCCAATCGCAAGTGGCTAAGAACAATCTTGAGTATGTGAAAAGAATTGAAGAAGAAAATAAAAGACAAACTCAGCTATGGGAGGAAAGACAAGAGAGACTAAGAAGAGATGAAGTGTCAGGAAGGCATATGAAAAGAAGAAGAAGCGGTGAAGATGAGAAAAAGAAAGAAGAAGAGAAGAGATAGAATCGAAGAAGATGAAAGAAGAGGAAGCGTGAAGGAGATGAAGTGTTGTTGTCCACCCTTCATGTATTTTACTATGTAAATATATACTATGTAAGTCTTCCGTAATAAATCTGTAAATTCTCTATTTTTGCGTAGACATAGATGTTTGCTCGATACACCTTGTAAACAATTGTGTAAAGGACATGAATGTTATGATCAATAAAAGAATTGATTCTACGCATACATTCTCGTAAATACACTATCAGTATGTATCTATGCTATTTACATTTTGAATGTTTTAAGTTTTGGCATCATCAAAAAGGGGGAAATTGTTGGGAAATTTATTGTTTAGATTTTGATGAATGTCATGTAAAACTTAGAATAGGAAGTTGGCACCCCATTTTTGTTGTAAACCGCATTGTAACAAATAGGGCTGGTCAAAAGTGAGTTAAGTCGGCTATGCCTAAACATGCAAGAAGACAATTGGAGACTAGAAGGAAGACTCATTGCAAAGACAGGTTGAGTATGGCAAAGAAGAGAAGACGAGAACTCGATCAAGGTGCGGTGAGATGCGGTGAGTAAAGTATCGATCAAGTCAACTCAAGATAGCCAAGTCTCAAGTTGAAGTGACGGAAAGAGTCATCCAATGATTGAAAGTCGACTCTAAGTCACCGGGGAAAGCAAGGAAATGCAATCAAGTCGAGATAATCAAAGAGATCCGTTACGTAAATCAAGAGAATTACTTAAACAAGTAATACCTCCATGCTACCTTTCTCGAAGTGCTCACCCCGAAGCGTGCAAGGGAATGAACCAATGGGAAGCACTACACCGTGTCAAAACTACGAAAAGTCAAGAACAACAATTCATACGAGGAAGTGGCAACTCCAAGGATCGCAACAAGACAAGCCAACGACCACAAGTGACTTTAAAAAATAAGCCTATCTCTTCAACGGGCGATTTTTGAAAGATCACTATAAAAGGCCGAGGAATGACTACGAGAGAAGGTTACCTTGACTACCGAACCACGAACATTTCAAGAAAACATTTTGAATCAGTAACCTAAAATATCCTCAAATCATTCAAGATTAATCCTCAAGCCTACACTACGAAGAAAATCAATCCATCACTCACCGTGAAGGAAAGACGACTTCAATCGATTGAAGAGAAACCTTTGAAGAAAATTCCACGGAGGATTGTAGAAAGGTTCAGAGTTGAACCGATCTCGAGTTTTTTGGAGGGCTTCGTGATCAAATCCAAAGAGCTTGAGCAAGTGAGTATGTAGTAAGCAAAAGATTGCCCTGTGAAGAAGGCTTCGAGTCGCACGAGAAGCCAGGCGCGTGACCAAGGCATCTCGTGACCGAGTCCCAAAGGATCAAGTCATTTTGTGTGATCAAGACTTGTATACGGACTTTACCACTCTGTATCCGATCAATACTTAGTGGATTCCTCCAGGAGTTGGAGAAGAGAGGAGTAGAAGAATTACCCCATCTTGAACCTCTATAAAAACTTATCGTGTCATTTACATTTCAAACATTTTAATTCTTGCACTTTATCATTTTAATTCTGGCGATAAATTTGCGATCCACTTGATAATCTCTAAGTACTAAAACCAAGGATTAAATCATAACTAAACCAAATTTAAGGGTGTTAAGTCTTCAATGAAAACAAACTACGTTGAGCTAAGTCTTTAGTCTTAACAAAATTTGAGTTATTCTTTCAACGGCTCGGTCAGTGGTTGAGTGACCAACTCTTGATTAACTAAATTAGCTGTCCACCAAGGACTGGTGTGTAGTATCAACTACGAACTTTTAAAAGGACTAAATCAAAAAGTTGGTAAGGTTTATTCAACCCCCTTCTAAACCTTACACTCACACCCCTTGGGACCAACAACTTTGTACTACGATCAATACTTAGTGCATTCCTCCGGGAGTTGGAGAAGAGAGGAGTAGAAGAATTACCCCATCTTCGAACCTCTATAAAATTTATTGTGTCATTTACTTTTCAACACTTTAATTATCGCATATTATTTTGATATCTTTGATAAATTTCTGTCCATCGATAATTAACAAAGTGTTATATTCAAGTATTAAAACAAACTTAAACCAAAATTCAAGGGTGTTAAGTCTTCCGCTAAAAACATATCACAATCGAGTTAAGTTTTAGTCAAAACATTTGAGTTATTCTATCAACAGCTCGGTCGAGTCTATTGAGTGGCTAACTCTGTGATTAACTAACTTAGTTGTCCATCAAGGACTTAGTTTGTGAAGTATTAACTCTAAACGTCTTAAAAGGACTAAATCTAAAAGTTGGTAAGGTTTATTCAACCCCCTTCTAAACCTTACACTCACACCCTTGGGACCTACAACAACGATGTGTGTGATCTAAAATTTGTGCAAACTAAAGGTGGTAAAAATATTTCATAACATTTATTGATGATTGCACAAGGTTTTGCTACTTATACTTGTTAAGAAGCAAAGATGAAGCATTAGAAGCTTTTAAGAATTATAAAATGAAGTTGAAAATCAACTTGGCGGCGGATTAAAATAATTCGGAGTGATAAAGGTGGCGAATATGTTGCACCATTTGAAGAACTATGTACCCGATCGGGCATAATTCATCAAACAACAACACCTTATTCACCACAGTCTAAGGGTGTTGTTGAATAAAAACCGGACTCTAAAAGAGATGATGAATGCCATGTTGACAAATTTGGATTACCAGAATATGTGGGGAAAGCTGTTTTAACAACCAATCACATATTGAATAAAATACCACTTAAAGAGAAAGATAAGATACCTTACGAATTGTGGAAAAATTGTAAGCCTTCTTACAAATACCTTAAAAGTGTGGGGTGTTTGGCTAATGCAAAGAATACGAACAAAAACAAGTTAAAATTGGACCAAAAGACGGTTGATTGTGTCTTTGTGGGATATGCATACCAAAGTAGTGCATATAGATTTATGATACACAAGTCAGAAAATCCGGAAATGATGAAGATACCATAATCGCATCAAGGAATGATGTATTCTTTGAGGATATCTACCTTTAGAGAAAAGTTAGAAATGAGTACTAATAAAAGAACTCACTTAAAGCGCAAGTGGTTCAACACCAATTAGTGAAGACCGAGACGAGAAGACGTCTAAGACGACTAAGTCTTTTGGGCGGATTACATAACATTTATGTTAGATGGTGAGCCAAACTCGATTAAAGAGTCTCTAAGTAGTCCAGATGCTCCGCTCACGGCAAGAAGCTATCAATAGTGAAATTGAGTCCATTCGAGAACCATACTTGGGAGTTGGTTGATCTCCCTCTTGGTCATAAAACTTTAGGATGTAAATGGATCCTAAAGAAGAAGTATAAAGCGAGATGGAACTATTGATAAGTATAAAGCACGGCTTGTAGCCAAAGGCTTTAAACAAAAAGAAGGATATAACTTCTTTGATACCTATTCTCGAAGAACGAGGATTGCGTCTATTCGGGTGCTTCGCGATTGTTGCTTTGCACAATCTAGAGATTCATCGAGATGGATGTCAAGACGGTGTTTACGAATGGATAGATCTTTGAAATCTACATGGAACCCTTTGGAAGGGTTTGTTGCACTGGTCAAGAAAAAAAGGTGTACAAGTTAATAAGATCCTATGCATTGATGAAACAAGCTCCAAAATAATGGCATCTTAAGTTTGACAATACGATGTTGTCAAATGGATTTAAAATCAACGAGTGTGATAAATGCGTATATGTCAAAGGGACATCGGAAGCATTTGTCATAGTTTGTCTATACGTAGATGATTTATTAATCATGGGCGATAGTCATGATACTATCTAAAGAGGAACTTTGACATGAAGGATATGGGGACTTTCTTGATGTAATCCTTGGGATAAAAATTAGTAGAACTCGATGGAATTATCTTGTCACAATCCCGCTATGTCGAGAAAGTGCTCAAGAAATTCAATGCTTTTGTGATTCACCATCAAAGACGCCCATTGATTTAAGTATAAATCTGGTTGCTAATAAAGAAGAACCGGTGGCTCGAGATGGAATACTCACGTATAATAAAGCGTCGATGTACATCACAAATTGTACACGCCGGACTTGGTCTACCCTGTAAATATGTTGAGTAGGTTCACGAGCAATCCAAGCCATGAGCATTGAAAAGCGTTAACCAGGGTGTTAAAATACTTGAAGTATACCTTGGATTATGGGCTATACTACTCAAGATATCCGGTGTACTTGAAGGATATAGTGATGCTAGTTGGATTTGATTCGAAAGATTCTTATTCAACTAGTGGATACATATTCACCATTGGAGATGGTGCGGTATCGTGGAAATCCACGAAGCAAACGTGTATAGTTCGGTCCATCATGGATATGGATTTATAACTTTGGATAAAGCGATGAAGAAGCGAGTGGCTTCAAACTTTCTAGAAGATATTCCATGTTGGAGGAAGCCTGTCTTCTACGTGATGATTCATTGTTAGCCAATCGCCTATAGGAAGGGCACGAGAGCAATATGTATAACGGTAAGTCTAGACATATTCGTCGGAGACACAATACCGTTAGACAATTGATCTCAAATGGTGTGATATCAATTGACTACGTAAAAAGTCAAAAGACAATTTGCGAGATCCTTTGACGATAAGATCAATCGAGATCAATTGGGTAAATTGCTAATGAGCTTAAAGCCCACAAAGTAAAAATAACCATCATAGTGGTAACCCAACCATGATGATTTGGAGATCCCAAGAACTTGGTTCAATGGGAAAACTAAACTATGAAGGTTATGTTGTAACACTTGGAGATAATGTTATAACCCATCCCTAGAAAGCAATACCAAGTGTTGAAACACTTGCAAAGTTGTGGTGAGGCTAAGTCATTTGACTTTTAATGATTCCTACACCTCGTTGAGGTTGAGTATGGCGAGATACTCGGATATGAGATCACCTATATAAGTGAGAAGTGCGGGCCACTTCAAAGTAACACTTATGAATCTAAAGTGGTGTCCATGCATGGTCGAAACGGACACAAAATGTGAGAATAGAAGGTGTTGAGACCTTATGTGTTATCTTTGTTGACTTGGTATACACCGTGGAGGAATAGTTCAAGGCATTACGTCCACTAAGCCGCCCGGTTTACCCGATGGTATTGACTCTTGAGGACTAGTTTGCGTGTCCGCATTCATGCATACATTAATTTCCACTCATGTGAGGGATTGTTGGAAATTTTGGTTTTGATAAAGTGGTGTCGACTGACTTTGACCAATTTTTTGGTGGCTAAATATTTAATTTGGAGGAATTTAATTATATATTATTAATCTACGTTTGAGTAGATATTCGTAGTATTTTTATTTCTCAAAACCGATTTTCTGGTGAGTGAGAAATTAATACGAAGGTAGCCACATAAATGGGCATTATGTAAAGATTATGTAAAGGGAGATGAAAGGTTTTTGCCTTATCCCACGTGGAATACAAATCATTGTTTATCCTAGTTTATTTACTAGAAGGTGTTAGATGTTGTATAAATTATAACACAAGTGGATGATCACAAGTGGGCCACACGCGTGCGTGCGCCCCGGCCCGGCCCGGGCCTGGGGGATTAGGCTTGGGCATGGGCATGGGCCTGGATTGGGCTTGGGGCCGGCCCAGGTCCAGTCCACTAAAGTTTTGCCACTCGAAAATGGGTTTGGCCAGATTCAAGTGGATGTTGAGCCAAATGAATCTGGACATTGTAGGCGCCCATTCGTATAACTGTTGGAGTTAGTAATTCCTACAGAGTGGTCATCTAAAGAGCCCACTACTTGTTATGGAGTAGTGGGGTGTAACATCCGGGATGTTACAATTGGATTAATGCCCACTACTTTGTTATCTCGTGCGGTGTTGGTTGACTATATATTCATTGTTGTGCATTGCGATTTTTACGAAAAATTCATAGCATTTCGATACATCAAAAGGTAATTTTTCGCATTATACACATAGAGTCCAAAGAACTTGGTCTTCAATATTTTCTAGTTCGAAGGAGCTTCTGTGTTAGTGGTGCTACTACAAAGAAGATGTAAGCCGTTTCATCTTTGGAAACAATACGTCAGACCGTGAGCACTAGCCGGGGATGTAATTGCTTTGCGGAAAGAGATTCGTCTCGACTCGGCTTTCTGAAAGTTCTACTTTTGTAATAGCTAGTTCTTTTTTTTACGTAATTTTCTGTTTCGTAATTTGCCATTTTGAAGGCATTCCCGATTATGTACTTTTGTAATCAACAAATAAGATTTAAAGATTACTTAATATCTCGCTAGAATTAGTTTTATTTTATTGTCTTTTAAGCGTTTTCAATACCTAGGAGTTTTATTGTGGTAGGAGGTTAATCCTATAAATACTTGTTTTCTTGTTATTTTTTTAAGGATGGTTGATTATTGAACTAAAATCGACGGTATTCTCTCAATTATTGTCTCTCTACGGTTTTCATATAGAAACAATGTATGAGGTAAGTGATGTGTGTAAGATATACGTGCATTTTGGGGCTTAAAATGATATATATTCGATGCATTTGCACGCATATTTAGTGTGTTTTTACTTGGTTTCCTTAGAAAGGCATGATACTGCGTATTCTTGTAACTTTTTAAAGGAAACGTATCTTTAAACGAAGAAATATTAGTTGGAATACCCAGTAGGACTGACAACTGCGAAGAGAAGATCAAAACGACAAAAAAAATAAACAAAAACATTTCACACGGCCGGACCGTGTGGTGTTACACACGGACCGTGTGGTGCCACATGGTTGTGTCAACATAATCGTGTGGAGTGGCACAACCGTATGGAAAAAAGAAAGAAAATAGGGTACGAAACCAAGACGCACGGCCGGACCTATAGGCCCACACGGCGTGTGGTATTGGGCAAAAATCCACACGATCGTGTGGTGTCACACTGATCCAGCCGTGTGGGACTCATACACGTTTCTTGATTTCTTTTCCGTTCCAACTCTACAAGTAATCTCTCCCAAAGATCTATAAAAAGGATCCAAGGCTTGCAAGAAATTACATCATCCATAATAACTTCATACAGAGACAACACATCAAATTACGTAGGAACACAAGATTCAAAGTCTTATGAGAGAGAGAGGAGGGCTAGGTCGCGAAGAACACCACAAGGACTTTCGCATCTACGGGAGCACAAGAGTTTGAAAGCTTAGGAGGGGAATTCATCCCGACAAGAAGGGATTTTCTTTCTATGTCTAGATCTTTTGTCCTGTCTTAAACAATGTCATAATGTTGATCTCGAATTTGTCTATGAGTTTGTAATCAATGTTTAGCTAATCTTTCGGATCTTGGGGCATAATCGAAACGTGGATTCATGTTAAATCTTGATTAATTATTTTCTCAATTGATTCATGCTTTCTATTTTATGAATTGAGTGTATTATTCTTAATTGCTTTTTATTTGGCCAATAATTTGCATGTCATATTTGTTAGTGCGAAATTTGGAAGAGAATTTCTAATAAAGACTAAATCGAATTGGACATAAACGGGTGTATCAAGTTGGGAGACCTACAATTGTTTGTGGGGAGTTATTCAATTCATAGATCTTTTGGGAGTTAATAATAGTTGTATCGAGTCGGGAGATCTATAATTGTTATTAATCTCTTTGTTTATGCACCGCCGGGAGGGAGAATAAAATATCTTAGGAATTGATGAACCCATAGAATTGCATGAATTGGTTTTGAAAGTTTAGTTGGATTTAATATTGAAGAAATATGTTGAGATCTTGTGCCTAAGGTTGCTCCAGTTGTTGAAAATACTTGTGGGGTTCTCAAAATTTATTTATTTTTATTGTTATTTTTGATTTTACTTAAATGAGATATTCGGTCGCTTCAATAAAATTGGAATACGATGTTATTATAGCCTAGGTGTTTCACATATCAATCCCTGAGGAATACGACTTTGGTTGCCATTATTCTATAAACTACACTACTGTACACTTTGCAGTTTTATGATCCAAATATTTTTGACGAACAATAAGTTGTATATTTATATTTCACGCTTTCACCTGCATCAGGAACACTACATATATACATAAAATATTTTTTCAAAATATATACATGAAAGTAATTGTATATATGTGGCGTGTATATATATTGTTAAACAGTATATACAAGGTGCAACACAACATTAATTCCAAACTGTTTATTGATAACATTAACATGTCAAAATCGAATTTTAATTTGGACTATTAAATAATGTTCAAGGGGAGTAAGCCAACAAGAGCCTTTTCTACAATTAGATCGATGTAATTACTAAAGTCTAACCCAATCTTCAAGTAAATTAAGATTTTTCTCAAAATCCTACTCCAATAAATTTTTATTCTTTTGATCGATTTTTCAATAGGTTTGACAAAGTCTCCTACATTTTACCACATCTAATTATTTATTTATTTATATATTTATTTATTATAACTACTACTACTATTGTATTCTTGTTATGGTGGCATGCTTAATGCTTTGCATTATCAACAGGTTTTTGTTTTCTTATAAATTTATGCAACTTCAACTTTTTCCTGGATATTATGATGAAATTGTCAAGTTCAAAACAATGCATGCAGTAAGTTTCTTAATTCTAGTATAACTCTGACCTTGACTACTGAGCTTCAATCTAAACACTTTGACTTGCAGGCTGAAGTCAAACAACTCATGTTCAAACGTTAGAAAGTGTAGGAAGTCAACCAACCAAAGTTTAAGTTAGAAACTTAGAATCAAGAGGCCGAGTGCATATATAGGGTTGAATATATGGATCACTTGAGACTGAAATTTACAGATACTATTAAAAAACAGATTAGCCCATAGAATATAACCAATCCAAGTTTTCAATCATTGCCCAAGTCTTAAGCACAATATTTAATTCCACGAGTTTAATATTCCATTGTTCATACTTGTTTTTAGAGAGTCCCGATTTTCTGTTCTAAATTGGTGTTTTATTTCATGTTCCATTTACCCCAACACGTGTAAATTAATACCTTTAAGCAATCAACAACTCTTGTTTATCTCACATACATATGTCGATCATCCGAATGAATAGAACATGAAGTAGAATACCAATTTGGAACAGAAAATATGTTCCTGTTTTTAGGTGTCATAAATTTATATGGACTATATATTTATTAAAATATAAATGAATTTACATATACTAGAATAACACCCGTGTGTTATACGGGATTTTTCCAAAGATAAAATTTTAGTGTCACAAATTTAAAAGATAGTTTAGATAGAATCTTGATTCTTAAATTATTTTTATCTCTTAAATTTGGTATCTTTTAAATTCAGTAATATATATTTACGAACTAATAGAATATTTCTAAAAAAATATTTTCGGATAGATTTGATCTTTTCCAAACTAATTGTGAAAAAATCCTTTATTTTTGGGATTATATAATATCTTTCATAATCTAGATTACATTTGTTGTCTTTTCCATATGTTATATTTTAATATTATATATATAATTGCCACATAGATAAATGTGAATCTATATGTGGAATTGGGAGAATGAGAAGTTGACAAATGTATAAGATTAATGAGATGATGACATGTATCAACTTATTGTTTTTAGTATATAGGGTAGATTTGAATCCTATAGTAGCAAAAATCAAAAACTAAAAGATGCATATAAACCAATTATATTTTAGAAAGATAATATTTTTAAATGTATGTCAAACCCGTCCTTGATGTGTTTTCGAATGTGTTGAGAAATATACATAGTGGTTATTTGATAGGATCTGTAGTATAATTACTATTCGGCCTCCGATTGATAAATGAATAAATTGATTTATTTTAACTTTAATTGTTGTGATAGACTCATTTATATCTATGATGAGCTTATTTTATTTGATTATAATTTGGTTGAATTATTTATTTAATTGTGAATATAATTAGTTAGTGGGTCAAAACCGGATTTCATAAGAGTAATTTGGAATATAGTTGGAGTTAGCATAAATCGGAAATTAAAAGATAAACCAAATATATTGTGAAAGATAATTAATATTTTTAGATCCTTGATATTTAGATTATTTCTTATCTCTTAAATTTGTTATTATCTTTTAAATTAGTAATCTTTTAAATTCAAAAATATATTATCAACTCATCTTAATTTTTATATAGGAATATCACATAAATAATTATAAAGTGAACATGTGGTTTTGGGAGAATGAGGAGTTGACACATGTCAAAATTAATGAAGTGATGTCATGTGCCAACTTTATTTTTCTTTTTTAGTATATAGAGTTGATCCGGAGTTAACCAATCTCACGTATTACAATACATATATATTAAATTAATGTTACATATGTGACAATGCTTCATCCAGTTAAATTAGTTAAACTTAACGTAATGATTCAAGAAAATAACATGTAGAAACCTATAAATTTAAATTTTCGTCAAGGCAAAAAACATCTTCATATAGAAGCAAAGCAAAAGAAAAGCAACAAATTCACATTCGCAATAAAAAATTCCCCTCATTTCCTCAATTGTTATTATTACTTTAATGACATATATTGATTGGTTTTCTGATCTTTTAATTAAGTGACTCAACCTCATTGTCAACAAGACCGCGTAGCTAGGTTCAAAGAGTTTACTAAAAAAAACTATGGTAACTGTATTCTCTATTTTAATTAAAACAAAATATGACAACGACACCTGAGTACCTGACCTTGTCATTAATTATTTGGTGTTATTACGACCCATTTTATTAATTACCAAAAAAAATTGTTTCGTAATTGTATCATGGGTGAAATTAGAGTACATATTATTGCTAGGTTCAATATTTCCTTGTGTTTTCCGTTTCTTTTATGCCAGCTGTTTGGCATTGTAAACAACACCTTTAACTTTTTCCTTTTATTATATATTCCTCATTTAGCTAACCCCCACCCCCCACACACACACAAATTTATAGGGATAATTACAAAAATTACCCCCAAGGTTTGAGTTAATAAAAAATCCAGGGGTATTTGAAAATTACAAAAATCCACTTGAGATTTGATTATGTATTATACTTTACCCCTTTCATAACCAAAAACATATATCTCAAACACTCCCTTTGCATTTGTAAAAGTATTACAGTTATGCTCTTACATTTAAGACATAATCAAATCTTCAGGGTTTATTGTAATTTTGAAATTTCGCTGGATTATTTTAATTACCCCAAACCTGAGGGATAGTTTAATTAAATATATATATATATATATACACGTGTGTACGTATTAGATCAAATGTGGCGAGGATCATTACATAAGACAGTGTGGATTAAGCTCGGTCATTTATTTATTAAATCCTAAGGCTGATATTTTTCGATTTGTAGCTTTTTTTTTTCCCGATAAGGGTAATTGATCATTTTCAAAAGGAAATTTTTGTTTTTTTTTTTGTTCGTTCATTGGGACCATTTTTATGGGAATTGATTATTGATCTCATTCCCGCTTTAATTTCTTATTTCCGTTTCAAAAGTTTTTCTTCAGTTTTTCTCTGAAGTCTACTACTAGGTTGAAGAGTTCTTACCTTTTCTCTGCACTCGATTTTTTTGTTCGAATCGGTCGTGCCCTAAGCTTCGCAATTGTGTTCGTACAGGGGGATTTATATACAGATTTATGTAATCTGTCACTATTCCTAATGGACACAAGTTACAAATTAAAACCAAATATGCATCGTGATTATTCAGTTATGCATCAAATATACACTAACTATGCATCAAAATTACAAATGTAGTCTGTCACTATTCCTAATGGACACAAGTTACAAATTAAAATCGAATATGTATCGTTATTATTCAGTTATGCATCAAATATACACTAACTATGCATCAAAATTACAAATGTCATTATTCCTAATGGGCACATGTTACAAATTAAACAAAATATGCATCGTTAGTATTCAATTATCCATCAAATATACACTAACTATGCATCAAAATTACAAATGTAATTTGTTACTATTCTTAATGGGCACAAGTTACAAATTAAACTAAATATATATACATCGTTATTATTCAATATATGCATCAAATATACACCAACTATGCATCAAAATTACAAATGTCAATATTCCTAATGGGCACAAATTACACATTAAACTAAAAGCATCGTTATTATTCAAATATGCATCAAATATACACTAATTATACATCAAAATTACCAATGTGATCTATCACTATTCCTAATGGGCACAAGTTGCAAATTAAACCAAATATGCATCGTTATTATTGAGTTATGCATCAAATATACACTAACTATGCATTACTTCATTTTATAATACATGAACGGTGGATTCATGATTTGAAGAAAACTCAAGCATATTGTAATCTATCTATTATGGATCATAATTCGATACCTAATTAATATTGTTTTTTTTATCCCAATTTACGTTCCAGATTCGATCCCAATACGAATGTTAGTGTGTATTTGATCCTCCGCGGTGTTTATGTCAAATTGTCGATCGTTTTTTTAACTGTTTTCTTTTCTCCGATTTTGCATAAATGAGAAATGTTTGATGGCGTTTTTGTGAGATTTTTGATTATGGAAATGTGATCCTAATCATATCCCATAATATATGGTGTGTGCAGGGGCGGAGCTAGACGTGTAATTTTGGGGAGGCTAAATCAATAAAAAATAATTATTTAGTACTAAAAATTAATATTCTAAAATAAAATATACATAAAAAAAATAATTTTCAAAATTTTTCGGGGGGGCTAAAGCCCCCCATGTACCAAAGAGGGTACGCCCCTGGGCGTGTGCATGCTAAAATTATCAGAATTCAGTTATACCATTTTATTGAATTACTATATTACCCTTTTTATGTGTAAAATAATTAGTAAATGCTATTTTTTTATTGTAATCTAAACCATTGATTAATAGAGATGGATAGTTGTGATCAGTCCACACGATCTTACGGTAAAAAGATCAGTTTTACGAGATCCTATCCATATATATATATATATATACATATATATATGAATAGGATCAAATGAGACCACATCATTAGAGTGAGACAGTGTGGACTAATCATGTCCACAAATTTCAAATTTTAGATGGTTGAGATTTACCCAATTTAATGGTCTTTTTTATTTTTTAAATCAATAAAGGGTAAGATGATAATATTATTATTAGCAATTTCATTCCCATTTGTAATCGCTCCAGATCGATTCACGCCCCCAAATCGCGTGTCAGTTCCATTTAGTCATCTTCTTCATCTCTAAATAAAGCAGTGAAGTAGGACTCCATGGCCGCTTTGCTCCTTTAGTTATCCAATCAACGGTGAGAGGATTTGCGATTTGCGAGAGGTTTTTAATACGTTTGCTGCTTTAATTTAGTTATGGTAATTTTTCCTTCGAGTTCTTTTTTCCCCCTTTTCTTTGTTTCTTTTGTTTTTCTTAAATTTTAAATGGAAGTTTCTTCGGTGTTAAGAAATGGGAATCAATATTTTATTGCGTGTTGTTGTGTTCTAAGGAGACTGCGATTGCAAATTGGAATCTTCATCTAGGGTTTAGTTTGTGTCTTTCATTTATTTTTCCGTGATGGTTAAGCTTTTGTTAAAGGAGGTTCTAGGTTTTTCTTCTAGTTGAAGAAGACGGAGTATATGTTTGATGTATACTTATATTTTAGTATAGGTAATTGTATACTTATATGTTTTCGATGTATACTTATATGTGTTTTGATGTATAAGTAGTTAAATTTTGATGTATGTATTTATGTTGCTGAATACTTATGTGTGTTGATGTATACTTATATGTGTTTTATTGTATACTTATATGTGTTTTGATGTATACCTATATTTGTTGAAGAAGATGATTTATGGTTTTTGAAAAAATTAGGAGATTTTTGATGTATAAGTAGTTTATATATGTGTTTTGATGCTTATTTAGTTAAAGTTTACCGTATGTTTTTTTTATATATTATGCTCTGACACTTTATTTTTGGTTTTTTGTGTCAGGACTTGGTATTTTGTTAATCATGGCTAAAAGAGGTTGAAAAAGTTAACAGCGCGTCGAAGGCGACTGTATACATAGTCTGATATTAGTGTATAGTTAGACATAGTTTATCAGTATAGCGATCGATTTTGTTGTATAGTTAGACATAATTTTCTTTGTACATGCGATGCGATTTTTTTGTATTATTAGACATATTTTTATCGTATACATAGCATGATTTTATTGTATAGTTAGACATAGTTTACTATATAATAATTTAATTAATTGATTCTTGTCTATTAGTTGTTGATTTTTTAATTATTGTTATTTGGTATACCGTAATTATTGGTCCTTGAGAATAATCTTGTTAATTGATTCCTTAACTCACGGTCCCCACATGTTTTTGATTTGATTTTGTAATATGCGGTACAAATATGTTAAATATACTGATATAATAGTGTTAGATATACTGATAAATATATGTTAAATATACAAGACAACAATGAGCGTGATTTTCTCTTTCTATATAATTGATTTACTTAATTCACAAATCCCCACAAGGTTAATGAGTGTGATTTCTCTCTGTCTCTATAATTGATTCCTTAATTCACGGTCCCCACATATTTTTATTTTGACCATTTTAATATGGAATAAAATTATGTTAAACATACTGATAAAATAGTGTTAAGTATACAATATATATGATAAATGTACAAATATTTGCATTTGACAGAAAGCACATGCGTGATTTTCTCTCTCCCCACGTGATTTTCTCACAATTTTCTCTCCCCACGTGATTCTCTCTATCTCAATAATCGATTCCATATTTGAACGGTCCCCACATATTTGTTTTGGCAATTTTACCCTTTCTGGGATTTAAGTAAATGGTTAATATATTATTATCCCAAATTATTCTTAGCTTTTGATGTAAATAGGGGAGGGTTGAGATTAGTCCACACTGTCTCACCATAAAATGTGGTCTCATGGATCCTCCCCTATATATATATATATATATAAAGTTGTAATAAAGCTACTCTAATTCAATCTGTTTGACCATAGAACATTCAAATAAAGTTGGCATTCTCATGTACATAGGACTTTCACTAGAATTGTCATCAATCCATTAATTTCCCTCTAGACATAATGATTTAACTCAATCTAACTAGTAATGTTTTAAATGAAGATGAATAGTTACTAAAATATATTCCCTACTATATTGTAAATAAAGAATTAAGTATTTTGGGACAACAAAACGGAGGTTCCAATTAATCCATGTTTGAACTACTACTAGTTTTGAGGTATAATATAGCAAATAAAAGCTTCATATACTCCTCCAAGAAAGGCGTTTATCGCCAGATTCTCTGTACATTCCTAGACAAAGATTTATTCATGTAGCAAGCCAATATTAATTTATACGACAAAACATTTTATAAATTGTGTGTCAGTGAGAGCTTATACTCTTAAATTTGTTTGGTAAATTTTATCTGAATTTACCTGAAATTATAAGATAAATACGTAGATCATGTTTGCTTTAAAATAAAAGTGTGTTTCGGCAGATCGATAAGCTCTCCAAAATATCTTATAAATTATATTGTGGGACAGATTTATAGCTTATACACTCTTAAAATTTGTTTGATATTTTTTTACTTAATTGAAAGAGCTTATAAGATCCTAAAGAAAAGTTGTTTAGGAGCTTATAAATTAGGGATAATTACAAAACACCCCTGAGATTCGCGCTAATTACAAAAAAAAAAAAACCTAGATATTTTTCAAAATTACAAAATAAACCTTGAGGTTTGACTCCATCTTACATTTTCCCTTTCATAAACAAAAAATATTTCAAAAACCCCTTGACATTTATAAAATATTACAAGGAGACATAATCCAATAACCCGATGGGTTTTTTTGTAATTGTGAAACATCTTTGGGTTTTTTTGTAATTAACCAAAACCTTAGGGGTGTTTTTGTAATTATCCTATAAGTTATAAGAGATCCCATTTTTTTTTTTTCAAAAAGAAATATTATTTCAACAACTTTTTTAATTTTAGACTTTTTAATTTACAAAATTGACATTAATAACTTTTTAAAAGCTCTTCAACAACTTTATTTGTAAAATAAGATCTAACATTTTATAAGGTTTAAAAACATCTTATTATAAGATGTATGAGCTTATAAGATATCTTAATTAATTCTTAAACAAGCAAACAGTCCAAAGCACGTATATAATATTTACTTATTGAGAATCGGAAAATAGTTTAACACGTATAACACTCCAGTAGGTGTCTATAAGGGATATAGAAAATGCAACACCTTGAATAGTATGTTGGAATGTGGAGCAAGAATAAACACTGGAAAAAAAAAATCAGGTCTATATTTTTCTTGTTCGTTTTGGGGGCAAAATTTATGTTACAGGTGCACGCATGTTTGACAAACATTTCCAGATTAAGACATTTCGATTCAAAAGGTAGCAACTCGAAAGTTCCTCGAAAATTGTTGTCTCTCATGGATCAAGATTCGTTGTTAATTAACATTGATAGGCAAATGAAGGAATTTGAATGTTTGGTCATAATATGCCTTCCCTTAACATTGTACGTACAAAATACATAAATAAAATATATGATGAAATTAATACAAATTCGAACAGAGAACTCAAAATGGAACGGAACTTCTGAAATCTACACAATTACTATTATTACGGTATGACCATTTTTTTTTTATGTTGGTGGCAAAAACAATATTTAATAAATTAAATATATAATCCCATTTTATATATATTTATTTAATATTAATTGCCTAATGGGCACTTAATAATTAAACTGGTCTAAAGGAGTCCGGGTTTGGCCATCGGCCATTTTTTCCTACGCGGATGGCCCATAGGTCAATTCTTCTACACGGCCAGGAGGCCCCTCTCCCAGGTTACCCCCTCCTATTATATGTAAGTGATGAATTCATTATTCTCCTACGCATTATTTTACAATATTCGTTTACTCCTATTTCTCTCGTTCACCGTACTGACTTGAGCATCGGAGGGACCTCCCTGGGATAACCCCCGGTGTCCTCTAACGTTTGCGCGTGTGTGCAGATAAGTTCCCAGTCAAAGAATTTTCCAGCTCAAGAAGAAGAAGACGAGAAGACTTCCCCTTCGGAAGAGGAAGAAGAGAAGACTTCCTCCTCGGGAAGAGGAGTGACGTGAAGACTTCCCTCTCCAGAAGAAGATTTTGGTCAACCCAGTTAACTTGAGTGATCTGCCTTAAAAAAACAGCATCATTTTGGCGCCGTCTGTGGGAACGAAGCATCACACACGATCTCTCCGAAGGACATGGGCAACCGGAAGATGATACATACCATTTGGAGGACCGGTTTATGGAAGTTCAACTCGTGCGAAGAAAGCCATCCGAGGAGCTCAAGAGGGGCGCTTTTCAACACAATACATAGAGCTGCAACCAGGCCGCCGGCCGCGGCACGAAATCGCCCACCGCCAACTCGATTTTCGGGCCAGGCCGGCCGCCCAAGACCTCTGCGGGCCTCTATTTCTTAGGCCCATCCGGCCTTCTATGGGCCATCGGGCCACCGGGCCAAAATGGCCCGAATTTAATATTTTTTTATATATTTTTTAATTAAAAATGTATGTTAATATGTTTTTTTTATATATTTAAAAGTTATACTTATATCAAGATATTTAATTTAAATTAATAAATGATGTGTTTTCTCAAACTTGATTATTTAAGAAAGCTAATGAAGGAAAGAAAGAAAAAACGAATGAGGTCAGTTGTTATATTCTAGAACTAACCAATCAATTTATGTGTTAATTTCATTTACTAAAAAAAAATAATGTAAGTTCAGTAATTGTTGTTTGATGTGTGAGTACAAAGAGGATATGTAATATGCTTAGAAGTGAGAATCTTTACATTGCCTTATTATAATTATTTAAAAATTATAAAGAAAATTAACTCACCCATAAACCCTTCTTAATGGCTCTTGATTCATAGCCATAGTTTCCCACAAGATAAAAAAATATGGTGGTGATTGCGTCAAAAAAAAAAAAAAAAAAAATATGGTGGTGAAGAAGATGGAAAATTATACATACATGCATACATATAAACATATATATATTATAAAGGAAATATCGGGCCAAAAAAGCCGAAAAAACGGGCCAAAAATGGCACGAGCCGGTCGGGCCATCGCCACCCACTTGGGCCGGGCCAAATAGGCCGGTTCTTTTTGGGCCTCAATTTTAAGGCCCGACCTAGCCTTAACTTAGGGCGGTCGGGCTCTCGCCATTGGGGGGCCTAAATTGCCATCTCTAACAATACATTCCACTTGGAGACATATGTGTGGAGAAGCCCCAGAGGAGATAATCTTTGATGAAGAAGACATGTCCCCTGAGCTCGGGAAAAGAACGACTAGCAACTTCTCTTGTTATATCCGTAAGTTGTAGCCAACTCTTTGGGTGAAGAGAGCATTGGTGGATATCGGTAGCTCCATGGACATCTTATCCTACAAGACATTTCGCATTTAGCCAGATTTGAAGACTACTCAACGAAGTCACTACCACACTACAAAACCTTAGCCAATAGAAGATCCCCATCCTCGGGAAGGTGAGGCTTTCCTCTCATTGGGAAGTTACCCACACCGGTCACGAAGATGGTGAGATTTACATAAACGCCCCGCAGACAATGTGATCCTTGCTCGTCCATTCTTGTAGCATTTGGGCCATTGCCTCCATCTACTGTTAGTCCAAGTGGCTACGATAATCTAGATGATGGGTGAATAGATTATCCCGATTTTTTTAGATTTTGCCCTCTTTTTCGAATAATCAAGCAAGAATGAAAACTAAAGTACGTAAAATAAATAACACACGTCGATTTAAAGAGCTTCACCCCACCTAGGGACTACGTGCTCTACCACCTCAAGATATCCAGGGATGGGTTTCAAAAAGGAAAAAGAATTTTATTAATTACCAAAATTAATACAACACCACATTTGAGGATTACCACAATCCTCTTACACCACCTTCAAGGAGATTACCATAATCTTCCTTCAACACCTATGAAGAGTACCACACTCTTCAACACCTAAGATCACCCAAGTGTGCTCTTACCACAAGAACAACAACAAAGATATCTTGTTTGGATGATTGACAAAATTCAAGATTACAACTCTATAAAGCCAATACAAAGATTGAGTGCAAGTATAATCAAGAATCAAAAACCTAGACCTCAAGAGTGTGCAAGTGAAAGTACTTAGGCTAGAATACAACAAGATATGAAAGTGTTTGCTTATATGCTCTTTGCTTGTATGTTGTGTTATATCTTGTTGCTTGAATGAAGCCTCCATTTATAGGAGAGGTCTTGGCTTAATTTCCATACATAGGCTCCTCCTTGGGGAGTGATTTTTCGAAAAAGAAACCATTTAAAATCAAGATTATAGCTGTTAGAAATCAATCCCACAAATTAGGGAAAAGCTATCCGAAAATGCAACGGATAGTTTTTGATAAAGAGGGGTTCGACCGGTCGAAAGCGAGATAAGTTTGAAATGAGTTTGCTGCAATTTTTACAGGGGACCGGGGTCGAAGGGGTTGACCGCCACCCTTATGCTTGACCGGTTGGGGTTTTCAAAAATCAAACAGAGAAGTCGTTTCGTGAGGAGGGCTTACTGTGCACCGGCCGCCCTAGGGTCGACCTGGCCGCCCTATCGGTCGCCCTCCCTATTTTTCAAATGTCCCGTTTTCTATTTCAAAACTCAACTCAGTACAAAGGTTGCCCTATAGGGCGCATCGATTGAGCTGAAACAAAAGTGTTGTCCAATTTTTTATCGAAAATAAACTCCAAGAAATACTCGAAAAATTGTAAAAATATTTTAAATCAATCGGAAGTATTTGGACAATATTTAAGGACATTGTTTTGGTATAAAAACACATTTAAACACAATCATCAAAATCATGATAAAAATATTTTATCTTAACACTACCACCAGAAGCTGAAATTCCCCACCCCATAGGGGATCTGAGAAGAACATGGAGACAGGATCATAGCCCATAAGTGCCATCATACCGCCTGGAAGGAAGAGCCCCAAGCCTGAGACCTAGAGCTTTGGAATGAACTGCTTACTCTCGCAATGGTGGGCCTCCTCCAGGAAGAAGATTACCTTGTAGAGCCTCAAGAGGAAGAAGACTCTGGTACCCGTAGGCCGAAGGAAGAACCCAAGCTTGAGGCAGTAGAGTAGATCAAATTAGTGGTCTTGGACCCAAAGGACGAGACAAAAACCATATGACTTGGAACTGAGCTAGAGCCGAACGTAGAACAAGAAATCATTGAAGTTCTCAGAAGAAATGCGCAAGTGTTCGCTTGGGAGATGAAGTATTTGCAAGGGATCCCCCCAGATGTCGCCTTCCACCGACTGGGGGTAGACCCGACTTACAAACCAATGAAGCAGAAGAGGAGAGCCTTAGGGCTAGAACGAAGTAAATCGATAAAGGAAGAAGTAAACATGTTGCTCGAAGCAAAATACATCAAACCCGTGCAATATCCGAAATAGCTGGTTAATGTGGTATTCGTCCCCAAGCCTAACGGAAAATGGAGAATGTGAATCGATTTCACAGACTTAAATAAGGCATATCTGAAGGATCCATTACCGCTTTTTGGATCGACCAACTAATGGATACAACCTCGGGATGCGAACTCCGAGCTTTTGGATGTCTTCCTAGGATACAATCAAATACGGTTGGTCGAGGAGGATCGTAGAAGACCAACCGTGATGAGCGGGGATTTATTGTTACAAGGTCATGCCCTTTGGCCTGAAGAACACGAGAGCAACTTATCAAAGGCTGGTCAATCGTATTTTTGAAGACCGGATAGGCTGAAACATGGAGGTCTACATTGACGATATGCTGGTGAGGAGTACCCGAGGGGCTCATCACCCTGTGGATTTAGAATAATGCTTCAATGTATTGAAGACTTACGGAATGAAGTTAAACCCCGTGAAATGTACCTTCGGCGTACATGGGGGAAAATTCTTGGGATACATGATCTCCGAGTGAGGAATTGAAGCCATCCCCGAGAAGATCAATGCCATCCTGAACATGCCAAAGACTCCAATGCGAAAGACGTGCATAAATTGATGGTTGTATGGTTGCTTTAAGCCGCTTTATTTACATGTCCGTCGATAGGGTTTGCCCTTTTTCAAGCTACTACACGCGAAGAAAAGATTCGAGTGGACTCCAAAGTGTCAACAAGTGTTGGACCTCAAGCACTTTCTTTGGATTGATGACTGTCCCCACAAACCAACACGAGTCTTTGCTAGCATGCTTTGTCCTCACTCACGCGCACTCGAAAACTTCCGGGGTCACCCATCCCATGTCTACTCTAGGCCAAGCACTCTTAACCTCGAGTTTCTATGTAATGGGCACGAGAAAAGAAGATGCATATGTTGGTATAAGTAGTCCAAATCATATCCTTTAAGCTATCCTTTTTAACTATGCAATCCAACGCTTACGAGTTCGAATCGCGGGCCGCACCTCGCGCCTCTTTTAAAGCCCATTGTAGGCGGGATCTTTGGACCAAAACCTATCAATCCCCTCCCAAAGACTGCCAAAGATCTCGGCTCCGGTCTTGGCAACCTCTATTTGCGCCGCCAAACTTTCTCGGTTCTAACGCCAACTTCTTGATTCAAGCGTCGTGTCACGCCAGCCTCTCGATTCCGGCCACCCAAAGAACCTACACCTTCCGTTCCAATCTGTTTACCTCGATCCGGCCATCCGACAACCTACTCTTGATTCTGGTCCACCAAAGAACCTACACCTTCGATTCGGTCTATTTTACCTAAGTTCCGCCACACCGAAACCTACCCTTCAATTTCGGTCCACCCAAAGAACCTACACCACCTTCGATCCGTTTTTTACCTTAGTTCCGCCACTTGGCAACTTACCCTTTAGTTTCGCACGTTTACCTCCCATGGCCAAAGACATCTCCATTCCACTGCTCCTGGCAACCTCCACTACAACGTGCTTCTAAGGGAACTTGAACTCGTGACTCGCTCCGATACCAATTGTTGGAGCTCAAGCGCTTTCTTGGATTGACGATTGTCCCCACAAACCAACACGAGTATTTTCTAGACGCTTTGTCCTCACTCACGCGCACCCTAGAAAACTTCCCAGGGGGTCACCCATCCCATGTCTACTCCAGGCCAAGCATGCTTAACCTCGAGTTTCTATGTAATGGGCACCGAGAAAAGAAGATGCATCTGTTGGTATAGGTAGTCCAAATCATATCCTTTAGGCTATCCTTTTAACTATACAATCTAGCGCTCACGAGTTTGAATCGCGGCCGTGCCTCGCGCCACTTTTAAAGCCCATTGTAGGCGAATGCTTGACCAAAGCCCAACAACAAGCATTCAAATGACTTGAAGACAAATCTGGCGTAACCTCCGTTTCGATGAAGCCAAGAGAAGGAGAAACTTTGTGGTAACACAAGTTCGCGTGGGGAGAATATAAAAGCTAACCGGTGGCTCGTCAGGCCAGCTCGGTCGCCATCGACAAGAGAGTCATCACCTTCTTGGTAGCCATCGTTCGAACTAGAGAGGCCTGAAGTCGAGGTGTTTAATCTTGAACAACAAATTCCATCATGTAAGGATGAAATCATCTAGTACATGGAACGCGGATTGTCCCCGACTCCCACGTGGACGCTTGGAGGTTGAAGAACAAAGCGGGATGATAGGCGGAGAATTGTACAAGAAAGGATTCTCCCAACCATATTTGAAGTAAACGGCTCTCGAAGAAGCCCACTCGTGCGTAAGGAGATTCATGAAAGAAGTTGTGGTAACCACTCGGGGGGGAAGGGCACTAGCCACGAAGACCTTAAGACAAGGCTACTTTTGGCCAACTCTTTCGAAGGATGCTGAGACCTTAGTGAGACATTGTCGTCCATGCCAAGAGCACACGACAATCACCTATTTACTCGCCGAAGCACTATAGCGATTAAGAGTCCTTGCCCCTTCGCTCAATGGGGGATGGACATAGTCGGTTTTTCCTGGCTCGCTCGAAGACAATTTTGATCGTGATCCACTACTTCACTAAATGGGTGGAGGAGGAGCCACTCGCAAAGATATCGAAAATGAGGTTATCAACTTTCTACGGAAAAATATCATCTATCGGTTTAGGATCCCCAAGCATTGGTATCCGATAATGGAATCCAGTTCAAGGAGTAAGTTAAAAAAGCAGTGGTGCTAGGAGAAAAAATCAAGAAATTCTTCACATCAATAGGAAACCCTGAGCTAATGGGCGGTCAAGTGACTAACCGCACCATACTCCATATAATTAAGACAGGACCGGGGCATCTAAAGGAAGATGCACAGAAGAACTCCTCACCATATTGTGGGCGTATCGGACAACACATCGGATGACCACACATGAATCTCCATTCAATCTAGCTTACGAATCGAAGCGATCATCCTGGGAATAGGCAAACCTAGTTGAAGGGTGACGAGCTATTCTCCAAGACAGAATGATGACAACACGAGAATCAACTTAGACTTGATCGAAGAACTCAGGGATAAGGCCTTCATCGGATCAAAAGTTTACAAAAGAATGGTGGCCAAAGCTTACAACTCTCGAGTGCAACCCCAAAACATTCAAGTGGGAGATCTCATGTTGAGAAAAGGCGGAGTCTCCAGACCAGTTGGAAAATTGGACCATAATTGGGAAGAACCATACAAGGTGGTTGAATTGGTGAAGCCAGGAGCCTACAGATTACAACATATACATGGCAAGAGCGTCCCTCGCACATGGAATGTTGATAACCTACAAAGATATTATGCTTGAAGAATTTTTCGCCCCAGAGGCGTTAAACTTTTTTATTTTCGTTTCAGAATTATTTTCGTCCACTGTGTGTAAAGCTTTTCATTTTCATTATAATGAATAAAAGTACATTCACCTTTCTACTTTAAATAATGTGAATGCGTTAATGACCACATATGGCCGGTCGCGTGACCAATTAGACGCTCTCCTCAACAAACCCCATATTTCCGCTAACGCCCGCACGGGAGAGGCTTCCTCACATTCACCTTTCTACTTTAATATTGTGAATGCGATTAATGACCACATTTGGCCAAGTGCAATTAATGGCCACATATGGCCGTGGTCAATGACCGATTAGACCCTCTCCTCAACAAACCCCATCTTTCCGGCTAACCTCCCGTATGGGAGAGGCCTCCTCACGTTCATCTTTCTACTTTAATATTGTGGATGCGATTAATGACCATATATGGCAAGGTGCAATTAATGGCCATATATGGTCAAGGTCAATGACCGATTAGACGCTCTCTCAACAAACCCCATCTTTCTCGGCTAACGCCCCATATGTGAGAGGCCTCCTACGGAGGTCTTGTAAATTAATCTTACCGGTTAAGACCGGGTGGGATGACCCTTTCGGCTAAGACCCGAATGGGAGGGGTCTCTTCATGGAGGTCCTAATAATTAACCTCACCCGGCTAAGATCCCAAGTGTAATGACCCCTTCCGGCTAAGACCAGGATAGGAGGGGCCTCTTCACCGAGAGGTCCTAGTAAACATTCTCCTCCTCCGGCCAAGACCCGGGAGAAGGGGACTCTTACAAGAGTCCCGATGAAATCTTCTCCATGATAAAAATGTGCGGGGAAAAAGAAGGCGAAAAAACTAATAAATGTGGAGAAGAGATCAAAGCGCTAAAGCAAGTATCATGGAAGGAGCTGCAGGAGGGCGTCCCCTCCAAAATCCGAGAGGCTGTCCCATGAGCTCCAAAAGGGCGCCCTCCTCTATAGTTCGGAAAGGTGCCCAATTAAATATTCCTCCCCAACAAAGATGTAAAAAGAAATAGAACGCGAAAATGCTAACACAAGTAGGTAGAAGAAGAAAAAACTTGGAGAAATCTCCGGAAAGACTCTCCTCCAAGCTCCACGATGATGCTTCATCCAAGCTCGAGAAGGGTGCTCCCTCCAAGCTGCGGAAGGAATGAAGCAAAACACAAGTATATCCGGCCACTTCAGAAGAGTTGAAGCTTCCAAAAAGAAGGGTGCATCTCTGTAAACTGAACAAGTCCCCGTGGATAAGGAATCAGAAGCTAAACTAACTTCGGAGAAGACGAAGGAACACGAGAATAGAAAAAATACCGAAATCCTAGATATGACTTGAAACATGCAAAAACTCAGAAAATTATGGGAAAATTGCAAAGGAAAATGGGTTGGGGTTAGGATGCCCCGGGGGAGGCCCCTCCTCCTCTGGGGGGGCACCGGGCGTGCCCTTGTGGCCACCGGGAAGGACGCCAAGGGGGTGACCTTGCCCACTCCCGGGAAGGCGCCTCGGGCGCCCTCTACGGCCGATGGTGTTCTCATCCATCTCTCCGCTCGATGCACTCCAACTCTACGATTGACATGTATTTTGCATGTTTTTGGGCTTAATCTTGGCTAGAATGTGTTGATATGCATGCATTATATGAGTAAATAGGATTATATTCTGTTTTGTGGAAAAGGATTACAGTTTGCTCGTTATGTAGGAATTTATCGATAATTGTAGCATTTTGGCAACAATTCGAGCATTGCAATCGCCAATATTTGATGTGAAGTACGAAGTTTGGAGTCGAGTCGGAAGAAGTCGGATGAACCGCATACGAAAAATAAAAAGAAAACCGTCAGTATGCATTGCTACGGGGTTCTCCCTAGCACCTCCCGTGCTCAACTCGGACCAAGACTCAATGTTCGACATATAGGACGGGCATCCCGTGCCAAAGAGCACGACCCATGCTCTATTCTCGTGAATTGAACAACTCGTGAGGCTACAAAGCATGGGTTGGGCGTGTCGCACGGCATAACCCGTGCTCCTCTATGGCAAAAAAACAGTTTGATTCGTTTTCAACTAGGTTTCACCCAAACGAAGTACAAATAGACCCGGGGCGGCCACAAACAGAGACACACTAATATTTACCCTAGAAACCAGAGAGAAGAGCAATTTTCCACCGGAAACTTCAAGAGATCGATCAAGACGCAAGCCACACCTTCGAGGATTGAAGATAGATCGAGAGATCGTCATCATCCCCGAGTTCACTCATTCCATAGTATCGTTATTTCAATTAGTTATATTTTGGATATGAATAATTTGTCTATGAGTTGTTTATCTTCGATGTATGGCTAAACATCTTGTTATTCTCGGATTTGGGAGTAGGTTAATGAACACTTTTATTTGATGATTAATGATAATTGAAGTTAATGTTTTCTTCATCTATTCAAGTACTTTGCTTTAATTCTTGTTTTATCAAAAGGCCATTGATTTAAACTTGTTTGATGTATTAATTCATATTTCTAACCAATGATTTTCAATACTAGATCTTGAGTACTTGACACAAATAGCTTGCATGATTGAGAAGTCTGCGAATATTTGTGAGACCTTATAATCTTTTGAACTTTTGGGAGTTGGATATCTCATGTTGAGTAGAGATGCTAGCATAGATATTTCAATCAACGCTTTTACATACATCTTGAGAGAGAGAGGTAAATTACTTTGGTGATTGGTCTATAGAGAAGAATACGCTTAACTTTGGTTTGATTAATCGATAATAAAAGGGGATATTAATCGAAACCATAACCCAGGAATCCATTCATTCATACTTGATCTTTCCATCGCTCTTTGCTTTGTTATTTTAGGATTAATTTTCGCTTTAGTATTAACAAAACCAATCCTCCAACTTTCGATAGTCTAGATAAAAATAAGTCTATTATAATCCAAAGTAATTAGTATATTAATTTATTAGTCCTGTGGATTCGACTTTGCTAACCCTATTCTATAAATCGCACCGTACACTTGCGGTGAAGCTAAAAAAATAAGCGAACAAGTTTTTGGCGCCGTTGCGGGACTAATTAAATTTTTAGTACTAATATTGCGATAAATAGAATTATTTTTAGTTTAGACATTTTTTTCTTTCTTTTTATTTTGTTGTTTAATTTTACTTCTCTTTGTGTTTGGCTTGCTTTCTTTAGTTGGTTCGGGTAGTGCATGAACACACGCTCAAGCAAGGAAAATTAGCACCGTTCATCTTTGGAGGTTGAGGCTTTTCTAGGCGGAATAGTGCGGCTACTAAACGGGCGAGAAAAGACAAGAAGGAGACTATGGCAAACGTAGAAGGTAACAACGGAGGCAATAACGGGTCAAAAATGAAGGTAACAACCAGGCGGAAGGGTCATGTCGAGTTACCAATACCGAGAGAGGTTCCAGTGGCTCGTGATCCGGAAGAAGCGATTCGTGATTACTCTCGCCCAATCAATCGCAACTATGGTGGAATTGCCAATGTCCCAATCAATGCGAAAAACTTTGGTGAAAGATCGATCTCAATGGTGCAGCAGAATCGATTTGGGGTTTCGTCTGAAGATCCCAACTCTCATCTTGCGAATTTCATACAGATTGCAATACTATCAAGATGAATGGGGTGATCGATGATGCTATACGTCTTCGCCTATTCCCTTTCTCTTTAAGGGATAAGGCTAGGAACTGGCTAGGCACCCTAACTAAGGGGAGTGTGAACAATTGGGATGAGCTGAGTCAGAGGTTCTTGTTCAAATATTTCCCACCAAGCAAGACACTACAGCTTAAAAGTGAGATCACTCAGTTCAGGCAGTTTGATTCTGAGCCTCTGTATGAGGCCTGGGAGAGATTCCGGGATTTGTTGAGGAGGTGCCCGCAGTATGGATTTCCTGAAGATCAACAGCTCTGCTTCTTTTACAATGGGTTGATGGGGCACACTAGATCATTTGTGGATGCTGCAACAGGGGGCGCGCCACTCGAAAGGTTTCCGGAAGATGCATTCAACTTGCTGGAGGAGATGGCCATGAATAGTTATCAGTGGCCTTCCGAGAGAACTAATGTGAAAAGGGTAGCCGAAGTGTCTGATTCGGACCCAATTAAAGAGTTGACAGCCCAGATGGCCGTATTGACAAATCAATTGAGTGCTTTGACAAAGGAAAATGAGGGAAATGCGGGTGTAAGTAATAGAGGAGCTCTTTTAGATCGATAGAGGGAGCAAATTATGTAAATAATCGAATTTCAAGAATTTCGGAACAATCAAGCTCCTACTCATTACCATCAGGGCTTGAGGAACTACGAAAACTTCTCTTACGCAAACATGAAGAACGTGATGCAACCACCACTTGGGTTTAATGTGACAAATGGTGTCATTATCACAGAGCCTAAGCCAACCATGGAGGATATGTTCACCTCGATTATGAGTGAGGCGAGGAACAGATTCAACAAGAATGAAGCGAAAATCGATAAAATTGAGAACCATATCATGCAATTGGGGTCCCGGATCACACAATTGGGGTCCCAAATGAAAAATCTTGAAACTCAAATAGGCCAAATAGCTACAATTATTGGTGGCAAGATCGTAAAGGTAAATTTCCGAGCAACACCGAGGTTAATCCGAAGGAACAATGTAACGCCATTCGCCGATGAGTGGATGGAATACGAAGGGGAAATAACAGAATTATAGAACAGAACACACGGGGAGCACGGCCGTGCGCCACCGACGAACGGCGGCTTCGTGCTCCCTGTAGGGACAGCGATCGACATGCCAGGAGGAAGCGGAAATTGAAGCAAAAGGTGATGTTGAGGCCGAGGAAGGAACCGAGGACCATCTCTTGCCGCGTGAATGATGCAAACGAGAAGAACATGGCATGTGATCGACGAGTGACTTCTACGCTAGAGGCATTCAAAGGAGGTTCGAATTTATGCGAGTTGAATTGGCAAGGAGAAGAACATGAAGAAGTGAATCGCATCACTTTGCTAGAGCCGTGATCGAGTAAGCGACGCGTCAAGCTATAGGCGTTAAATTTAGCGCTTGTTGGGAGACAACCCAATGGTTTTTTTTTTATTTCTTCCCATATTTCCTTGGTTTATTTTTCCTTTTCTAAGTTAGGATTTATTTGCTTTCATAGGTTAGGATTTTTCTTTCCTTATTTTAAAAAAAAAATTGAAAAATCGAACACAAGGTGCGGTACCTAGCACGGGCAGCCCGTGCGCCATGCGCAAGATGCCCATGCCGGTACCAAAGACTTGAGGAAGTTTTGTTCGGCCCAAAGACGGGCAACCCATGCTCTTTCCAGATTTTGGTGCTCGAATGTCCAGGCCCTAGACGAGTGCCCGTGCCAAAGGGCACGACATATGCTCCTACCCACCGAGATAGACTTAAGAGCGGGCAGAGGGCATTTTTTCACCCAAAACTCATCCCTTTCGGCGGGGGCTTCCCGTAGGGGTGGCCCGACATTCGAGATCTCCCACCAAGGTGCGGAGCGTGGGGGACAGTTTGATCGTGATAGATTCTATGCTCTCGAGGAGAGCATGCGACAAAGATAGGGACAATTTCGAATTCACCAGGATGAGCTCCGAGCTTTCCGAGCAGAAGCGGGAACAAAGGCATCGGCCCATGAGCAAAGGTACCAAGCCCAGGACTTGTGGTACCAAGCTCAAGAGCGTGGAGTTGGAGATATTGCAGACGTTGCATCAAATTCAAAATTGGCATATCTCCCAGGGCCACTTTCCGCCGCTATCCCCACAAGAATCCATGTCCTATCCACACTTTTCTTTGAAATTCTACCTTCTCTTCTATGCGCTATAATTTCATTCAAGTTTGGAAGGGAGAGATAGTAATTTTTTGAAGGATGTGGCGTTTTGCATTCATGTAGTTGCATTTAGAGCATGTAGTTGTTTGATAAATGGTTTTATCATGATTTTGATGATTTTGTTTTTATACCAAAACAATGTTTTTAAAGGTTGTCCAAATACTCCTAAATGATTTAAAATGGTTTTAATATTTTAGGAGTATTTCTCTAAGTTTTATTTTCGACAATATTGGACAACACTTTTAATGATTTTATGTCAACGGGTTTTTACGTCTAAACAATGTTTCTAAATGTTGTCCTAATACTCCCGATCGGTCTAAAATATTTTCACTATTTCTCGGAGTATTTCTTGAAGTTTATTTTCGATATAAAATTGGATAACACTTTTGTTTTGAGGTCAACCGGTCGCCGTATAGGGCAACCCGTACCTGAAAGTTGAGGAAAACAGAAAACTTCATGTTTGCAGAAAATGGTCGGGCAATCGGTCGCCCTATAGGGTAACCGGTGCGGTCGGCCGGTCGACTGCGGGTGACCGGACTGGAAGCAATTTTCAAACAGAGCTTCGACTCATTTTTGGTCTTGCTCGACCATTTTGCACATGGGGTCGACCGGTCGGACCCCCCGTCGACCGGTCACCCTGTGTAAATGTGTTTTCTCATTTTCAAACGTCTATTTGTGCGCGACCGGTCGCCCTTAAGTTTGACAGCAAAATTCTAACCGTTGTGCAGCAGACAACTTTTCCTTAAATTGTGGAATTGATTTCTAACAGCTATAATCTTGTTTTTAATTGCAATTTTTTGTAGAAATCAGATTCCAAGAGGAGCCTATCAAGTATCAATCATCTCCTATAAATAGAGGAAGTTTTGAAGCACAACAACATGAGAGAAAACTACAACACAACAAGATACACTCAAGAATACACTTGTTCTTACATTGTCTTATTTCTTGTTGTAATTTGCCTAGCTATTCACTTTCACATCCTTGAGGTCTAGGCTATTCTTGATTACACTTGCACTCAATTGTATTATTCATTATCGAGTTGTAATCTTGAATTTTTGGGTTATCATTCAACACAAGATATCCTTGTGAGTGTTCTTGTGGTAAGAACACACTGGGTGATCTAGGTGTTAGGTATGAGAAGATTGTGGTAATCTTCTTGTTGAGGTGTTGAAGAATTTGGTATTCTTCAAGGTTGAAGATTGTGGTAATCTTCACAAGGTGCCGTTGGAGATTGTGGTAATCTCAAAGGTGGTGTTGAAGAAGAGTGTGGTACTCTTCTAGGTGTTGTTGTAAGTTGGTGTTGTATTAATTTGTGGTAAATTAATAAAATCATTTTTTTCTTTTGAAATCCATCCCGGATATGGGGTGGTAGAGGATTAGGCCAGGTGGGTTGAACCTCTATAAATCGGCGTGTGTTGTTTACATTCCGCACCTTTATTATTGTCTTTGAGCATTCGGTTCGAAAAAAAGGGCGAAATCGAAAAGATGGAGATAATCTATTTACCCCCTCTAGATTATCGTAGCGCTTGGACTTCTGATGAGTTTGCATTGCATTAGTTGTTTTTTATTATTTTAGCATGTTTATTGCTTTAGCACGTTTATTATTTTCTTAGTTGATTAGGGAGTGAGTTGACCGCTATTGTGTGCTTATTGATCTTGTGAGCATGTGTTGAGCGATTTATGTTATTTTGAATTGGGTGTTGAGCGTGAGTTGACCGGGTTGAGAATAATTAATATGGAGCATGTGATTATTGGGGTCATGGTTAAAATACTTTGAATTGTGCACTTACAAGCCTGGTGAGCTTTTTGAGCCTTTCTCGCTTTCATTTTATGCAGTCTTGTTGGTTGATTGAGTGTGTCATTCATGTTGTTTTGAATTCTAGAACTTGCTGTATCTCTGTCAAGGTCACATGTTGTATACATTCATGAAAATGATTTTAGGCCATTTTTGTTAAGCACTTTCAAGCCTTTTTGCCTACCTTGTGATATTTAATTTCCTAGTTAGCCAATTTGAGCCTATTGCCCGATTTTTTGATAGCCACATTTCAAACCTTGGAACTTAGTTTGATATATCTGTTACCCTAAGCTTGAGCGTATAACATTGAGTAAAGGGATTAAATAAAGGGGTGACTGAAAGGGTATCGAGAAGTTAGAAAATAGTGTATATGTTGTGTAATTGGGAATAAAAGAAGAAAATGAGGAGAAGAGAGGATACTCACAAAAGAGTTGAAAAAATTCGGAAAAAAACGATTGAAAAAGTGAGGAAAGATTTGAAAAATAGGCTGAAAATTGTGATGTAAGGTGAAGAATGATTTGTATGAAAAAGAAGGGAGAAATAGAGATGTGATAGGATATAAGGCGATTGGGAGTGCATAGTTGATTCGTATTAGAATAAGCGTGGAGAAAAACGATGTGCTTACCAATCTATACGCTGAGTTGAGTCACTTTATCCATATTTTCTTACCTTAACCAAAGAGCCTTCATTACAACCATAAATAAAGTCCTTTCTCGATTTGTGAATTGTATACAAACGAGTGGCGGAGATGTGAGACGATTTGCAAGCATATGGTAATTCTTTAACATTGATATGACTTGAGCTAATACACGTCCCTTATTATTCTAGTGAGTAGAGTAAACACTTTATCCCCGAGATGCGTGATTTGAAGTGTTTTGCCATGATTTTTATAGACTTGTGCTCGTGTTAGCTATTTGAAACTTGGTTGGTTTGTGCTTAATGCCTATGGATAGATGACATGAATTGGGATGCGGTGTTCTTGAGCCGCTTCTTCCTTACCCCATTTATGCTATCTTGTTTATAAAGTGTTGTTGATCGGCGAACAAGATAAGTTGGGGGTTTGATTGACATGTATTTTGCATGTATTTTGGGCTTAATCTTGGCTAGAATGTGTTGATATGCATGCATTATATGAGTAATAGGGTTATATTTTCGCTTTGTGGAAAAGGATTACGCTTTGCTCGTTTTGTAGGAATTTATCGATAATTGTAGCATTTGGGCAACATTCGGAGCATTGAAATCGCCAATATTTGATGTGAAGTACGAAATTTGGAGTCGAGTCGAGAAGAAGTCAGACGAACCGTGCGAAAAACGGAAGAAAACCGCCGAGTACGCATTGCTACAAGTGAGCACGGGCAGGGCGTTCTCCCTAGCACCGCCCGTGCTCAACTCAGACCTGAAGACTCAATGTTCGACATATAGCACGGGCAGCCCGTGCAAAGAGCACGGCCCCTGCTCCATTCTGTGAATTGAACAAGTCATGCGGCTACCAGCACGGGCTGGGCGTGCCGTATGGCACGCCCGTGCTTCTCTGCGGGAAAAACAGAGTTTGATTCGTTTTCAACTAGGTTTCGACCCAAATGAAGTACAAATAGACCGGGGCGGCAAACAAACAGAGACACACTAATTTTTACCCTAGAAACCGAGAGAGAAGGGCGAGTTTTCCACCGGAAACTTCGAGAGATCGATCAAGACCGCAACCACACCTTCGAGGATTGAAGATAGATCAAGAGATCGTCATCATCCCCGAGTTCACTCATTCCATAGTATCGTTATTTCAATTAGTTAGATTTTGGATATGAATAATTTGACTATGAATTGTTTATTTTCGATGTATGGCTAAACATCTTGTGATTCTCGGGTTTGGGAGTAGGTTAATGAACACTTTTATTTGATGATTAATGATAATTGAAGTTAATGTTTTCTTCATCTATTCAAGTACTTTGCTTTAATTCTTATTTTATCAAAAAGGCCATTGATTTAAACTTGTTTGATGTATTGATTCATAATTCTAACCGATGATTTTCAATACTAGATCTTGAGTACTTGACATAAATAGCTTGCATGATTGAGAAGTCTGCGAATATTTGTGAGACCTTATATTATTTTGAACTTTTGGGAGTTGGATATCTCATGTTGAGTAGAGATGCTAGCATAGATATTTCAATCAACGCTTTTACATACATCTTGAGAGAGAGGGTAAATTACTTTGGTGATTGGTCTATAGAGAAGATTACGCTTAACTTTGGTTTAATTAATCGATAATAAAAGGGGATATTAATCAAACCATAACCCAGGAATCCATTCATTCATACTTGATCTTTCCATCGCTCTTTTGCTTTGTTATTTTAGGATTAATTTCGCTTTAGTATTAACAAAAACAATCCTTCAACTTTCGATAGTCTAGATAAAAATAAGGCTATTATAATCCAAGAATTAGTATATTAATTTATTAGTCCCCTCAGTAGATTCGACTTTGCTAACCCTATTCTATAAACCGCACCGTACACTTGCGGTGAAGCTAAAAAATAAGGCGAACAAGTTTTGGCGCGTTCGTTGTCGGGACTAATTAAATTTTTAGTACTAATATTGCGATAAATAGAATTATTTTTAGTTTAGACATTTTTTTTCTTTCTTTTTATTTTGTTGTTTAATTTTACTTCTACTGTGTTTGACTTGGTTTCTTTAGTTGGTTCAGGTAGTGCATGAACACACGCTCGAAGTAAGGAAAATTAGCACCGTTCATACGGAGGTTGAGGCTTTTGCTAGGCGGAATAGTGCGGCTACTAAACGGGCAGAAAGACAGCAAGGACAGACTATGGCAAGCGTAGAAGGTAACAACGGAGGCATTAACGGGGTCAAAAACGAAGGTAACAACCAGGCCAGAAGGGTCATGTCGAGTTACCAATACCAGAGGTTCCAGTGACTCGGCGGATCAAAGAAGAAAGCGATTCGCGATTTCTTTCGCCCAATCAATCGCATCTATGGTGGAATTGCCAATGTCTCAATCAATGCAAAAACTTTGGTCAAGCCAAAGATCGATCTCAATGGTGCAATGAGAATCGGTTTGGGGTTTCCCATCCGAAGATCCCAACTCTCATATTGCGAATTTCATACATTTGCAATACTATCAAGATGAATGGGGTGACCGATGATCTTTATACGTCTTCGCCTATTCCCTTTCTCTTTAAGGGATAAGGCTAGAACTGCTAGCACCCTAACTAAGGGAGTGTGAACAATTGGAATGAAGTCGAGGTTCTTGTTCAAATATTTCCCACCAAGCAAGACACTACTGACTTAAAAGTGAGATCACTCGATTCAGCGGTTTGATTCGAGCCTTTGTATGAGGCCGGGAGAGATTAGGGATTTGTTGAGGAGGTGCCCGCATCATGGATTTCCTAAAGATCAACTCGCTTCTTTTACAATGGGTTGATGGGGCGACTAGATCATTTGTGGATGTTGCGATGGGGCGCGCTACTCGCAAGGTTTCGGAAGATGCATTCAACTTGTTTGGAGGAGATGGCCATGAATAGCTATCGGTGGCCTTCCGAGAGAACTAATGTGAAAAGGGTAGCGAAGTGTCCGATTCAGACGATTAAAGAGTTGACACCCGGATGGCCGTATTGACAAATCAATTGAGTGCTTTGACAAAGGTAAATGAGGGTAACGCGGGTGTAAGTAATGGAGGAGCTCTTCTAGATCGATAGAGGAAGCAAATTATGTGAATAATCGAATTTCAACAATTTGGAACAATCAAGCTCCTACTCATTACCATTCGGGCTTGAGGAACTACGAAAACTTCTCTTACGCAAACACGAAGAATGTGATGCAACCACCACGGGGTTTAATGTGACAAATGGAGTCATTATCGCCGAGCCTAAGCCAACCATGGAGGATATGTTCACCTCGTTTATGAGTGAGACGAGGAACAGATTCAACAAGGATGAGGCAAAAATTGATAAAATCGAGAACCATGTTATGCAATTGGGGTCCCAGATCACACAATTGGGGTCCCAAATGAAAATCTTGAAACTCAAATAGGCCAAATAGCTACAATTATTGGTGGGCAAAGATCGAAAGGTAAATTTCCGAGCAACACCGAGGTTAATCCGAAGGAACAATGTAACGCCATTCGCCTGCGAGGAGTGGTACGAATACGAAGGGCCGGAAATAATAGGAATTACTGAGAACAGACGCAGGGGAGCACGGCGTGCGCGCGCCAAGACGGCAGCTCGTGCTCCTGCAGGACGGCGATCGACATGCCAGGAGACGCGGAAATTGAAGCAAAAGGTGATTTTGAGGTGAGGAAGGAACCGAGGACCATGCTATGAATAAAAAGGGCCGAGAAGCTTAAATCTTTCTCTAACTCGATCTTTCAAATTTCTCTATACCACTTCCTTTCCCTTAACGTTTTAAAAATAAAAGGTTAGATTCCCAATTTGCTAAATTCTTAGACATCTTTAAGCGCATATTAACATACCGTTTGCAGACGCATTGGAGCAGATGGCCAATTATGCGAAGTTTTTGAAGGAAGTGATGTCCAAGAAGAAAAACGTTAGCGAGTCGAGACAGCTTAATTTGACCGAGGAGTGCAGTGCCGCGATCATTCAAAGGAAACTACCACAAAAGCTCAAAGATCCGGGAGTTTTACTATCCCTTGTGCTATTGGTGGTGTTGTATTTAAGAAAGCACTTTGTGATCTAGGAGCAAGTATTAATCTAATGCCCTTGTCCATTTTCATTAAACTTGGATTAGGAGAGGTGAAGTCGTCCACGGTCACCTTACGGCTAGCAGATATATCACTCACATATCCCAAGGGAATCGTGGAGGATGTGCTCGTGAAGGTAGACAAGTTTATATTCCTGTGGACTTTCTAGTGCTTGACATGGAGGAAGATCGAGATGTCCCTCTCGATACTTTCGGGCATCCATTCCTAGCCACTGCAGGCGCATTGATAGAAGTACAAAAAAGAGAGCTCACATTACGAGTTAATGATGAGCAAGTGTTGTTCTCCATCTATAAGGCGGGAACCATCATGATAACAGTGGAGTATTGTAAATCAATATCGTCGTCGCCGATTTAAGTGCTAATACTTTAATCCGAGTCATTTGTGTGTGCTATAGATCATGTGGGACGTAAAAAATAGTGAGAAAGCAAAGAACACGTAAGGACCAGCAGCTCGGAAGCACGTGTGTACTGCCGCGCGAATGATGAAAACGAGAAGAACATGGCATGTGACCGACGAGTGACTTCTACGCTAGAGGCATTCAAAAGAGGTTCGAATTTATGCGAGTTGAATTGGCAAGGAGAAGAACATGAAGAAGTGAATCGCATCACTTTTCTAGAGCCGTGATCGAGTAAAAACAGCGTCAAGCTATAGACGTTAAATTTAGAGCTTGTTGGGAGGCAACCCAATAGTTTTGTTGTTTTATTTCTTCCCATGTTTCCTTGGTTTATTTTTCCCTTTTCTAAGTTAGGATTTATTTGCTTTCATATATTAGGATTTTTCTTTCCTTATTTTCTTAAAAAATTGAAAAATCGAACATAATGTCGATTACCTAGCACGGCAGCCCATGCGCCATGCACACGGCCCGTTTGGTACCAAAGACTTGAGGAATTTTTGTTCGGCCCTAAAGACGGGCAACTGTGCCATTGGCACGGCCCGTGCTCTTTCCGATTTTAGTGCTCGAATGTCCGGCCCCTAGACGAGCCGCCCGTGCCAAAGGCACGGCACTACTCGTGCTCCTACCGCCGAGACAGACTTAAGAGCGGGCAGAGGGCATTTTTTCACCACAACTCATCCTTTCGAGAAGGGCTTCCCGCAGGACGGCCCGACATTCGAGAGATCTCCCACCAAGTGCGGAGCGTGGGGGACATTTGATCATGATAGATTCTATGCTCTTGAGGAGAGCATGCGATAGCATAGGACGATCTCCTGATTCACCCGGATGAGCTCCGAGCTTCCGAGCAGAAAGCGAGAAACAAAGGCATCGAGCCCATGAGCAAAGGTACCAAGCCCAGGACTTGTGGCACCAAGCTCAAGAGCGGGGAGTTGGAGATATTGCAGCGTTGCATCAAATTCAAAATTGGCATATCTCCCAGGGCCACTTTCCCGCCACCCCCACAAATAATCCAGGTCATATCCACACTTTTCTTTGAAATTCTACCTTCTCTTCTATGCGCTATAATTTCATTCAAGTTTGGGGGAGAGATAGTAATTTTTTGAAGGATGTGGCGTTTTGCATTCATGTAGTTGCATTTAGAGCATGTAGTTTGCATTGCATTAGTTGTTTTTGATTATTTTAGCATGTTTATTGCTTTAGGACGTTTATTATTTTCTTAGTTGATTAGGGAGTGAGTTGACCGCTATTGTGTGCTTGTTGATCTTGGGAGCATGTGTTGAGCGATTTATGTTATTTTGAATTGGGTGTTGAGCGTGAGTTGACCGGGTTGAGAATAATTAATATGGAGCATGTGATTATTGGGATCATGGTTAAAATACTTTGAATTGTGCACTTACAAGCCTGTGAGCTTTTTGAGCCTTTTACCGCTTTCATTTTATGCGTCTTGTTGGTTGATTGAGTGTGTCATTCATGTTGTTTTGAATTCTAGAACTTGCTCGTATCTCTCTGTCAAGGTCACATGTTGTATACATTCATGAAAATGATTTTAGGCCATTTTTGTTAAGCCTTTCAAGCCTTTTTGCCTACCTTGTGATATTTAATTTCCTAGTTAGCCAATTTAAGTCTATTGCCCGATTTTTTGATAGCCACATTTCAAGCCTTAGAACTTAGTTTGATATATCTATTACCCTAAGCTTGAGCGTATAGCATTGAGTAAATGGATTGAATAAAGGGTAGTGAAAGGGTATCGAGAGGTTAGAAAATAGTGTATATGTTGTGTAATTGGGAATAAAAAAAGAAAAGGAGGAGAAAAGAGGATACTCACAAAATAGTCAAAAAAAATTCGGAAAAAAAACGACTGAAAAAGTGAGACGGCAGTACGAAAAATAGGCTGAAAATTGTGATGTAAGGTGAAGAATGATTTGTATGAAAAAGAAGGGAGAAATAGAGAGGTGATAGGATATAAGGCGATTGGGAGTGCATAGTTGATTCGTATTAGAATAACTGTGGAGAAAAACGATGTGCTTACCAATCTATACGCTTGAGTTGAGTCACTTTATCCATATTTTCCTACCTTAACCAAAGAGCCTTTATTACAACCATAAATAAAGTCCTTTCTGATTTGTGAATTGTATACAAACGAGTGGCGGAGATGTGAGACGATTTGCAAGCATATGGTAATTCTTCAACATTGATATGACTTGAGCTAATACACGTCCCTTATTATTCTAGTGAGTAGAGTATACACTTTATCCCTGAGATGCGTGATTTGAAGTGTTTTGCCATGATTTTAATAGACTTGTGCTCCGTGTTAGCTATTTGAAACTTGGTTGGTTTGTGCTTAATGCCTATGGATAGATGACATGAATTGGGATGCGGTGTTCTTGAGTTGCTCTTCTTTACCCCATTTATGCTATCTTGTTTATAAAGTGTTGTTGATCGATCCAACAAGTATAAGTTTGGGGTTTGATTGACATGTATTTTGGGCTTAATCTTGGCTAGAATGTGTTCATATGCATGCATTATATGAGTAATAGGGTTATATTCTGTTTTGTGGAAAAGAATTACGTTTTGCTCGTTTTGTAGGATTTTATCGATAATTGTAGCATTTTGGCAACAATTCGGAGCATTGCAATCGCCAATATTTGATGTGAAGTACGAAGTTTGGAGTCGAGTCGAGAAGAAGTCGGATGAAGTACGAAGTTTGGAGTCGAGTCGAGAAGAAGTCGACGAACCGTGCGAAAAAAACGGAAGAAAATCGCCGAGCACGCGCGTTGCTACAAGTGAGCACAGGCGGGCGTTCTCCCAAGACCGCCCGTGCTCAACTCGGACCAAGACTCAATGTTTGACATATAGCATGGGTAGCTTGTGCAAAGAGCACGGCCCGTGCTCCATTCTCGTGAATTGAATAAGTCATGCGGCTACCAAGACGGGTCCGGGCGTGCCGTATGGCACGACCCGTGCTTCTCTCGGGAAAAATAGAGTTTGATTTGTTTTCAACTAGGTTTTGACCCAAACGAAGTACAAATAGACCGGGCTGACAAACAGAGACACGCTAATTTTTACCCTAGAAACCAGAGAGAAGAGCAATTTTCCACCGGAAACTTCGAGAGATCGATCAAGACCGCAACCACACCTTCGAGGATTGACGATAGATCGAGAGATCGTCATCATCCCCGAGTTCACTCATTCCATAGTATCGTTATTTCAATTAGTTAGATTTTGGATATTAATAATTTGTCTATGAATTGTTTATCTTCGATGTATGGCTAAACATCTTGTGATTCTCGGGTTTGGGAGTAGGTTAATGAACACTTTTATTTTATGATTAATGATAATTGAAGTTAATGTTTTCTTCATCTATTTAAGTACTTTGCTTTAATTCTTGTTTTATCAAAAAGGCCATTGATTTAAACTTGTTTGATGTATTGATTTATAATTCTAACCGATGATTTTCAATACTAGATCTTGAATACTTGACACAAATAGCTTGCATGATTGAGAAGTCTGCGAATATTTGTGAGACCTTATAATCTTTTGAACTTTTGGGAGTTGGATATCTCATGTTGAGTAGAGATGCTAGCATAGATATTTCAATCAACGCTTTTACATACATCTTGAGAGAGAGGGTAAATTACTTTGGTGACTGGTCTATAGAGAAGAATACGCTTAACTTTGGTTTGATTAATCTGATAATAAAAGGGGGATATTAACTGAAACCATAACCCAGGAATCCATTCATTCATACTTGATATTTCCATCGCTCTTTGCTTTGTTATTTTAGGATTAATTTTCGCTTTAGTATTAACAAAACCAATCCTTCAACTTTTGATAGTCTAGATAAAAATAAGGCTATTATAATCCAGTAATTAGTATATTAATTTATTAGTCCCTGTGGATTCGACCTTGCTAACCCTATTCTATAAACTGCATCGTACACTTGCGGTGAAGCTAAAAAATAAGGCGAACACTCTCCATGGATTCTCACCTTAAGTCTCACCTTACCTCTTGCCTCAACTTTCACGAAATTTCTTAAGCCTTCTACAAGGAAAAAAATTTCAAAGTTGAGAGGTGGGAAGGAAAAATTTACTTTTGAAAGATATGGTCAAAGAATTTTCCTCTCAAGCGTCCTCATGCGAAGGCAGTCAAAGATCCTGCGGAGGCAGGACAAGAGGCGCAAGCGGGTGGTGAGCCGGATACAATACCGATCTAGCTCTGACCGCTCCATCCCTCCGCAAAGACCGAATTTGGGGGCTTATGTTTAGGGCAAAAAGGGTATTTAATAAATTAAATATATAATTCATGTTATATATGTTTATTTAATATTAATTGTCTAATGGGCTCTTAATAATTAAATCGGCCCAAAGGAGTCCGGGTTTAGTCCATCGGTCGTTTTCTCATACGTGGATCGCCCATAGACCAAATCGCTACACGACTCATGGGGCCCATCTCCCGGATATAAAAAGATCACTTCTATGATCGTAAGTGATGAATTCATTATTCTCCTACGCATTATTTTACAATATTCATTTACTATTATTTCTCTCGTTCACCGTGGCCGACTTGACTTGAGCGTTGGAGGGACCTCCCAGGATAACCCCAGGGCCCTCTAATGTTTGCGCGTGTGTGCGTGCAAGTTCTCGTCAAAGGATTTTCCAGCTCGGAGAAGAAGGCGAGAAGACTTCCCTTCAAGAAGAAGAAGAAGAAGAAGACTTCTCCCTCGGGAAGAGTGACGTGAAGACTTCCCTCTCGTAAAAAGATTTTGGTCAATCCAATTGACTTGAGTGATACTTAAAAAAGAAGCATCATTTTACTTTTTTATTTTTTTACTAATGAGTCCGATTGTCAACCCTTACGTCGTTTAAGTTTGATAATTGGAGCTTGTTCATCTACATGTTGGCGAGTTGTTTAAGATATGGTTTCATTTTTTATTTTTTTGTCAATGAAAAATTTGTCCTATTCGGAGATCCACTTTGACTAAATGATTCGCGAATTATCGATTGCTTATTATGGAATCTTTTTCTTCTTTGATTTTTTCGATTCGTATACTTCTACTTCTCTTAATCAAAATAATAAAATTGGATTGATTTTTGAAAGTTCTTTTATTATTTTCGAAAATTCGAGTGGTCATTTGGAGCAACTACTTTCAAGAATGAAAGAAAAGCAACGATCGGAGTGGGAGAGTCGAGTCGAAAAGAGGATTCCTCACTTCTTTCTCTCATTCAAAACCGTGCATGAGACTTTCATCTCACACGGCTCCTAAGTGATAAAAGACAGAAGAAATCAATACCAATTCGATCCGAGCTCTCTTATTGAATTGCTCATTCAATGAGCATTCTCAATATTATGTCTTGAAGAGGACTCGAACCTCCACACACTTTAGCACGAGATTTTGAGTCTCGTGTGTCTACCATTTCACCACCAAGGCATCTTGAAAGTGCATCATATTCCATGAATATGATATCTTACGAGATTCATTCAAGAAATAAACTTTTATAAATCGCGTTTGTAGCTCTCATCATGTCACCAGCCCATGCGAATGCAGAGAGCTACTCGATGGCGTGGCTAATGATCTATATTGAGGAACATGCCTTATACTTTCTTGTTAGATACTCTGTTAGAGGTGTTCGAAATATCTGCGATCGAGTAAATAGTTCTACGAACCAATGGATCGTATCGACTTGAAAAATGGAAAGATTTGTATAAGTTATACGTTTCGTCACCACTTTGTGGAAAATCGTTAGGTCGAATACGATTTTGTAAATTGTTTTGAGTCCGTCGGATTTTCGGCATTTTCTTAATTTATAGCAAAAATATTTTTTAACTATATTTTTAACCATTTTTGAGTTCAAATGTCCACTTTGTACTTTTTTCATTTCTGGGAATGATACATGTACCACATCAATTTTTGAAAAATGACCAACAGACCAAGTATCTCACTATAGAATCCATAAGGGTATGACCGTCAGTTTTTGGTCAAAATGACTAAAAATACGTCTTTGAAAATATGATTATTTTCCATTTTCACAAAACAGCCAAATTGGTCTGTTACACAATTTTTTTGGTTGACAAGTTCTGTTTGGCTAAGTAAGAATGGAGTCATTTGGAAAAATCTTGTGATACAGACACCCATTCCAAAAATAGGCCTCCAAGAAATTCACATATTCCCTAACAAAGTTAAATTCTTGGTCGGACTCATACCTAAGTATATAGCAAGTGCAACGATACCTGTTGATTGTTACTCTTTTTTTAAATATAAACAAATGGTTTTCCAATCTTTGGAATTTTGATCACTACACCCTTGCATGATGTATAATTAGATATTGTAGGAATTTCAGTTGAGTATCACATTTTATAAGAAATGAGACACTAATTTGAATAGTTAATTGATCAATTGACTTGTCAGTCTAGTAATTAATTACTTGTCAATATGAGTCTCCTATTCCATATTATGTTTTATCTAGTGATTCAAATGAATGTAACGTACACAATAATAGCATAATTTTATACACTTCGTGTCCACATACACTACAAAAAAACATTCAAATTCCAACGAGAAAAAATCCGTTGGAATTTGACCAATTCCGTTAGAATTGTCGATTCCAACGGAAATTCCAACAAAAAATGAGTATTGGTAAAATGCGAGTGTTCTAAAAAAGCGCTAGGCGCTAGTCGGGCGGCGGACAGGGGCCTAGCGCCTAGAAGGCCTAGGCGGGGACTAGGCGGAGCCTTAAATATATATACAATTTTATGAATAATTCTCATACTACATAACTGTAAAGTCTATAAATGATATTTAAATTGTTTTTGAACATATCTAATATTTAAGCTTTAAAGTTTAAAGTAATTCAACACCAATAATCTAATAAAACTATAAATCATCTAAAATACAATGCATTAACAAATATTGCATTGATTTATATAATATCAAATTATCAATGGAAAGATTTCCAGACCCTAAAATTTTGTTTCATTTTTTTATTAAGAAAATTATATATATTCAATTTCACTTAAACTGAATTTTGGAGTTGTTGGTGCTACTTTCACTAGTTGGAGTCGTTTTGCTAGCATTTGGAAAAAAAAAAAAAAACATATAGGGCGCTAGACCGCCTAGGCCCCGCCTAGCCCGCCTAGAGGCGCTAGCCGCCAGCGCCGCTAGGACTGGACCGCCAGATCCAGTCGCCAGGCAAAAATCCGGGCGCTGGTGGCCGCTAGCGCTAGGCCCGCGCCCAGCGGCGCTGGGGATTTTTAGAACACCGGTAAAATGGCCGTTGGTATCACATATATATATATATATAATAAATTGAAACACTAGATAAAATACCACATGAAATATGAATATCTTTAGTATGTTAATTGCTTGTGCTTCGATATATCGGTGTTGCGCAATTTGGAAAAAAAAAAGTGGTACTTGGATAAATCATGCTCGAGCTAAAATTTTATGTGATCCACTAAAAATTTAGCCAACACGTGTCTATAATTTCCTATTCCCCTGCTAAATCTTGAATTGTAATATAAATTCACTACAAGAAAAATATTTCAATTTCTTGAAAGAATTTTGTCACTAAATTTCTGAGAATAAAAAATATTACTTTTTTCAAAATATATATACCGATCATTTCATTTGTCGAGATCACCGCGGTTTTAAAATTTATTGACATAACTATTGTAGGTATTTGTGAACACTTTTAGATTATGTAATAAAAATTTATCTACAATGATTTTACATACACTTTACAATTATCTTAATACTTAACTACTAACTTTTCAGTAATAAATTGATTTCTTCATGTAGCGATTGTTATAATCCAAAATGATGAATAATGAAATTAAATTAATGAGGAGGTTGTCTTTTTGCGCCTAACTTGTTCATTCCATATATTTGTTAGGAAAAAACAGGATGGTGTATACCGAATGACTGTGTAGAAACAATCGAGCGGAAAAATGAGAAAGTCGAGGCAAGAATTGGACTCTTTATCTTTAAGATGAAATTGCCCCGCTCACGGTGTTACTTAAAAGCGCAATCGTCTCCCAAGATACAACGACTTACGTCTTTGTGATAGCAATGCGCACGTGCGAAGTGCAAAGTGCGCCTCTAAAGCGCCCAATGGGACTATGTGCGACGCGCGTGGCCCGGCCCGCCACCGTCCTCGGTGCCTTTTGAGCTAGCTAAAGCCTAGTCAAAATTGACTTGGTCCACTAGGGTGCACCATAAGGAGTTTCACTTGATTACTTCTTATTAGTGGTGGAGCTCTTTATTAACTAGTCAAACATTTCTATGTTTCGTATGTGGGATATGGCTTTCCATATTTCCACCTTTTTATATTCTATATATAAAAATATTTTAAGTGGCTAACTTTATTTATTTATTTCTCATTCACCCGATATTGGTTTTGAGAAATTCAAAATGCTAAAGTCATCTACCCGCGACGTAGATGGCGTTTATCTTATTTATTTCATACATCGTATAAATGAACCCACTTAAAAAATTGGTCAAAACCGGTCAAAACCCAATTTATCAAACCAATTCTAACAATATTACAACCAATTAAATTCGGTTAGGCAAGTTAACGAATTTCCTTCCTAAAAGTAGAATATTCTTCGAATCCATTTCAAATAGTATACATCTGACGGCTTAAAGTGCTCAACCGAAATTCTTTGCTTAATTACATTCTTTGGATTGTCAAATGACATTCCCAACCATCTGACGGCTTAAAGTGGTCAACCGAAATTCATGAGCACGGAAGTGCAAGGATTTTTGTGATTTATTAACGTGACTTTGGATTAAAATATAATTATTTACAGGGTTGTCACTACTTTTTATCATAAAAAATCATAATTGTTCGTAGAAATATAATTTTATTTCATTTTTACATATTTAGCCTATTATGTCACATGTGCATAAGGTGCGTATTGATAAGTGTCACAAGTTCTCGATCCGTTATGTTCTCATATGCTAAGAATAAATGCCAACCATATTCTAGAGTAAAAATCAGTGGCGGATCTATGTTGAACTCTACCCCAAATTAAAAATATCCAACCATAATTTTTGTAAAAACAACAATAAAAATAAATTTGTACCCTATTTCACAAAAAAAAATTACAAAATTCAAATAAAACAATACAAATCCCCACAATAAAATTTCAAAAATCAAAAGATTGATTTAACAAATTGAATAAATAAATCATGGCAAAAGTCAAAACCTACAAAATTAATAATATTAATAATATTAGATATAAAATAAAAAAAAAGCTAATAATATTAATAATGTTACCAAAACTATATTTTGTTGTCTCTTGTTTTCTTAATTACTCTAATTATTTCTTTTATATATGTGTATTAATTTTCATGTACGGTTACATGATCAACTTTTACAAAATTTTAAACAGTGTTTTGTTGTAGGACTTTAATAAACAATATTTATATGCACATAGTTTTTTCAATATTTATCGTATCCCCATTTTTAAAATCTTAGATCCGCCACTGGTAAAAATTAAGGCAAATGAAGAAAATTAATGGAATTTAGTTTTTTTTAGAAGAAATTGTGTAGCCTTCAATTAATAATAGGAATGTCCACAACTTCTTCAAGTCATGAATGAAAATCCTTAACCGTCCAGGTCCAGCTAAATGGTGAGTTAGCAAAAAACGCAAAACTAGCTAACTTGTGAGAAATCTATTTGCTGATCGACGCATATTAAAAATATTAATTACATTTAAATTAATTAGCTAATAAACACTGATGTCAAGAATCAACGTTTCTGTATATCTAAAATCTTCGTGATGATGATGCGATCGCCAGACCGCCAACAATGAATCCGAAGCCAAGAGTACAATAGATCCTGAAAATCTATTTTGAATGTGAGACAACCCATGAAAAATGTCTTATAGCTCCCCATCTAAATCTGATGATGCTAAAAATGTCTCTAAATATATGACTTGAGGGATTTACCTTATGATGTTAGTACACTTTTCTCACATTTCATTGGAAATCACTACAGTAAACCTAATGTGCCTAGAGTTTGCCTGTAAATACGGATGTTAATGGGTCTGGTTTGGGTTGGATCCGCCAAGACTCGAGATCCGCCCCGCCAATGAAACATAAGACATGCACTCCGCTCGAGGCCCATCTCACCTAGACCCTCGACTCGCCCCAACTATACCTTTGTCAGAAGGTAACAACCGCCAACTTCATAATGAATTATGAAATAAGCACCAATAATATGTATAATCAAGAGCTCCTACTAATTATACACACTCAATGTATAAACTAACTATATGGGTGGAGTCCGGGCGAATCCTAACATACACGTTAACCTCTTTTTTTAAAAAAAATAGTGAGAAATTTTATTTTTTTAAAAAAGTTAGTTATAATTTGTATTATTTTTGTGATTTTCTATCTAATCCATCTCATTTTCGTGTATCGGCCCACCCTACTAATGTGTTGCGCCGCTATTGCGCGGTTACCCGATCGAGAACCCTATAGATATAAAAATTCATACTCAAGTACCTTTGTACCCATTTATGTCACATACTCGCCCCAACCGATTGGATCTGGTTCGATTCGAGTCTTAACTAGGGGTGTCAATTTAAGACCCGACACGCAAATCCGACACCTAACCTAACACGAAATTAATGGGTATGGGTCTAGGCCGTGGGTCCAGTCGGGGTGGGTCGGACCCAACTAACCTACCAATTAAATAGGTCGGGTTCGGATCAACCTACTATGACCCGTTTAACCCGTCTAACCCGTTTGTGAATTTTAAAAAAAAAGTAAATAACTAATTGTAAGAAAAAACAACAAACAAGACATATTTAAAACTCAAATGATAAAACCTCCTTAATTATGTATTTGTTATTATTATGCATGTTTTTTAATATTGTCCTCAATATGTGATTAGTATGTTATGTTATTTGTGCAATTATGTTATTTCTTTTTGTATGTTGTGAATTGTAATATTGTTATTGATCGAATAGTGTAAGATAGTGATTGGTTTTGAAAAAAATAAATTTATTGATTAAAATTATTAAATATATATTAAAATAATTTTATTATATGGGTTAAGCGGTCGGTTCGAGTTACCCGTGAAATAAGCGTGTCGGGTCGGATTCAAGATTCTCGACACGAATAATTAAACAGTCGGATCCGGATCGCTATTTCCGACACACGAACCTCGCGAACACGAACTCGGACCCAACCCAAATTGACACCCCTAGTCTTAACCGTATTCATTGTCTTCCCTACAAATAAAGTTGTCAAACCACTTAAAAGTATTAATATTTAAGAATTTATAACTTACATATTTCATTGTGTTTTCTTAAGTGGCTGCATAATGCATATTATGGGCTCGTGCCTTGGGCTTCAGTAATGAAGTGAAGAGCTCGGTCGAGCCCCATGCAGGTTGAACCATATAAGACAACCCAATAAACATTAATTTCAGCCTTACATGGAAATCCAGAGAAAGCCCAATGTTATGGGCTGCAGGTCCGTCAATTTTTTCTATTAAAATCCCTATATAAGGATGGTAATGTGCCAGAGTGCATCTACCCATTTAGGATTATTCATATATAAATCTTATAATATTTATACTACTAAGATCCGTCTCAAAACCCTATTAAGAAACTATACCATTACCCATACTCATCCCAAATCAATTTGTTGAATCGGGAAAGATTAAACACAAGAAAAATACGTAGTAACATCCCAAGGAATGGGACCATGTAGGAATAAGAATAATAAGGATTTTTTTTTTTTTTGTTTTGTTGACTTTCTAAGTAAAAACAGAAGGGGAGAAATCACTAAAAAAGAGAAATCACTATCTAAACGGGTAAACGAGTTTGGGTTGTGGGTATCGAGAGGTAAAACCTTATCCTACCCCTATATAAATGAGTAATTTATCATCTCATACCCATCCCAAATCCAAAAAACTATACATAGCCGTCCCGCTACCATCCATATTCGTACATGTTACTTTAACTTATTTTATCAGGAAAAAATTAAGAAAAAAATGACCTGGTGGATTTGAGGGTTGTCTCATTCCTCGGTTGTTAGGGCCGCCGCCCCTAAAATCTTCTAAAATTGGCTTTTCTGATTTCCAATGTCCAATTACTACACAACCAACCACAAATCCATGCAAGAATATGTAATTGCCTTGTCTGTATCTAACCTGGTCCAATCATTCATTGTCATTCTTATATACGATAGTATTTGACCTCACATTTTGTACATACAATCAAGATTTTACCATAGTTTGCATTATTGCCCACTACTTGAATAACTGATACATAAATATATAGCATTATATATATCATATACATGTATCTATGACATAAATTTGAGCGCAATAAATATGAATATAAGACAATCATAAGAATTGTATATGAAAGAATATCTTCTAAACATGTCTGTTTGAATTTCATTAGTATTTTTCAGATTTTATAGGACCACAAAAGTTAGATGCCGAGGCTTGATCGATGATAGCATCTCATCAGTCTTTTATGTTCATTCATTTCATTTGGTTGAATGCACCATGTACATGAATTGGAAATCTACTTTCATGCTGATTTTATTCCATCATCGTAGCCAAACAACAGAACAAAATTTAATACTTGGCGAAACAAATTTTAAGTTGCATTTGGAATGATGTTCTTGAAAATTGTTAACTTTTCTTTTCTAATTAAGGTATAACAGGTTCATTGAGTTTCTTTATATAATTTTCACAGACAATAAATTACGGATCTTTAAGTACCCATGCACTTTGGGCTATTTTAGTATGTAAAAAATTAGATGACATCGGGTATTTCTTTGTACCCATATCAGTTGATTACACAATGATGCAATAAAACTGCACCTTTTGGTGCTTATTCAAAAAAAAAAAAAAAATTCATTTTGAAATTCTTAACTCCAAATTACTTCTTCTTTTTTTTTACCAACGAAAGCAACTTCATATTAAAACTCATCAGAAGAAATATACAAGCGTGGACACAGATGTCAAGGCCCAACCAAGCTAACACACCCAGCTGGGAAATATCCACCAACGGATCAAGCACACAGCCAATAAGAAACAGAAAATAAGAGGTTTGGACATGAAAGTCACTTAACCCAAAACGCACCAAAAGGTGTCAAAACAAAGAATAGCAGACAAGCCTAAACTGGATTCATAATCCCTAAAGACAGTACCACCAAACCGAATAATTTATAACAAGGAATCAAATTCAAACCACTCCTTCCAAGCTTGAGAACTAGTCTCAACCTCGAGGTGGCCCTATTCTCAAACACCCACGAGTTCCGTCTTCCAAAGCCACCACATAATATAGGGTTGACAAAGTGAATTCGATCCTCGGAAAATGAGATCACAATGCCCAAAGACAAACATCATCCCACCACTCCCTAATAGAACCCCTTCGACCTTGCAAAGCATCCCATTGAACTCGGGAGGGTTTCCGGACCTTAATAGCTCGATCACACAGAATAAAATGTGCTCAAGTGATTCATCTTCACTCCACACCATTTACAAACCGCATCAACATGGACACCTTTCTTAATAAGTGGGTTTGAACCGGAACCATCCCATGCATACACTTCCCAAAAAATTACGAACTTTACTCTTAATCTTGAGCTTCCAAAGTTTCTTCCAACAAAGAGCGATCTTAGCCTTAGAACCACTTCCCTCTCGCCACATCCTTTCCTCCCCGCAACTTCACACACCAAGCTCTTGTAGTCGATTTCACCGAGTAAGAAAGATCCTTAGTAAGGTCCCACGTAATCCTATCTCTACTCCAACTAGGGAAGATAGGGATAGAAAGAATTGCATTGGCTTCATGAGGGTGGCTCCTCTACAAGAATCGATTCCAACAACCCCCCGCTCGGTTAAAAGCTCACCGACCCAAGTCACACGACTAACAAAGATCAACTTTACCCACTAGATTATTGGAACATCCTTTCGAGATCCAAGGGTGTTCCCACACTCTAGTAGATTTACCATCGAAATACTAAATCTCACCCCCACACTCAAAGACATGTGTTTGAATTGATCGAGACTTTTCCACATGAATGAGTCGATTGTTTTGCACATGTGTTAAGAACTCCTCATTAGAGCAATATTTAGCTCGAGTACCTGCTAAGAAGACAACTAGGATTAACAAGAATTCTCCAAACTGTTTTGCCAATAATGCATCATTAAAAAGATCAATATCCTGTAACCACATACCCCCGCTCTTTGGGAGCGACCAACTTACTCCATTTCATCCAATGGAGTTTGGGATGCCCAAGATCCGAATTACCCCACCGAAGTCGAGACATGATTTTATTATACTGCATAAATACCTTTGGGAAGCTTATAACAAGGCCATGATGTATGTAGGCAAAGCACATAAAACCGACTTGATAAGAACATCTCTACCGGCCATGCTAAGAAAAGAATTCTTCCAGTTTCCAATTCTTCTCCTTGCAAACATCACACACCCCTTTAAAGATGCTCTTTTAGATCTTCCCACAAGGAGAGGAGCCCGGTGTTGAAGGTCATGCTTTTCGAATCCACAAAGAATACTACCAATCCCCGCTCTATCACTTGCGTAAGTATTAGCACTAAAGAAAATAGAGCTTTTTTCCATATTGATTTTTCGGCTTGATGCTGGTAACCGATCCAAAACACCTTTAAGAATTGAAGCATGCAAAGTATTAGCTTGACAAAAGAGTAGGGCATCATCAAAAAAATAAATGAGTTATCATAGGTGCTTTTTGCGATTTTGACCCAGGAGAGATTAAAATCAATCTTGGCCGGTGGTTCAGACGAGATTGGAGAAGGCTTGAGAAACAATGAGGAAGAGATAGGGGATAAAGGATCCCCTTGTGCGATACCCTGAGAGGGAATTAAGAGACCATGAGCTTCACCACTAATCAAGAATGAAAAGGAAGAAATGATTGAACATGAGAAAATCCACTGAACAAACTTATGAGGGAAGCCCATTTCTAAGTAAGACCAACCTTAAAAAGCTCCATTCAACCCTATCATAAGCTTTAGCCATGTCAAGTTTAATGGCCATACATTTGGTTTTGGAACTTTTAAGCTTGTTCAAGTAATGGAAGTGTTCATGAGCCGAATAACATTATCAATAATTTGTCTCCTGGAACAAATGCGGTCGACACTCATTAATACACTTATGGAGCAAGGGCTCTATTGGCAAGAATTTTAGAAATAATCTTATTAAACAGGTGTTACACGATCAGATAGGCCTACAAGTGGGATATGGAAGTAGGATTTTTAATTTTAGGGATTAGAGAGACAAGAGTTAAATTAATACTTTTCAGCATTCTAGAACAATGGAAAAAGTTTTTAACAACTAAACATACATCAGTCTGAATAAGATGCCAGAAATGATGGAAGAAGAAAGGAGACATACCATCCGGACCCGGTGCTTTAAAAGGGTGGAGTTCAAACAGAGCTTCTTTAATCTCCAAGTCAGTGATGGGTCTGATTAGCATCTGGTGCTGATGGGGGTTAACTGAGCTTGTAATGCCATTGAGGATGGAGTGATCCAGAGTAGGGCAAGATGATTTAAACAGCTCCTCATAAAACTCAGTCACTTCTTCCACTATCTCACTTGTAGTCTCACATGTTCTACCCTAGCTCCAATTAACTTATCCAATGAGTTTCTCCTATATCTCCGATTCGCACAAGCATGAAAAATTTTTGTATTCTATCTCCCTCCTTTAACCACAAAATTTGGATTTTTGTTTTTCCAAATTACTTCTTCAAATTTGAATCTCTCGTATTTTATACATTGTTCGACAAACAATTCTTGGCGTTCATTTGGCGATATTGATGTAATTTATCGATCGAAATACTCTATTGCAGGATAATTTTGTTTTCTTTATTTTACAACGGATAACACTACAAGAAAAATCAATTCACCTACGAGAAAAATGTGTAGCTAACTATTAAGATAATTGTAACTTGCATATAGGTAAAATTGTTGTAGGTTAAATTATTATATGTAAATATTTACCTACAAAATCTACAATTATTGGTAAATATTTTCTGATTTGTCAATAATTTTAAAATTATCGGTGATCTGTCGATAATTTGTTGGGGAAAAATAATATTTTTATTATGTAGGTATTTCAGTAGGTATAGTGGTAATCAGAAAATTTAATGACAAAATCATTTTTGTCGTAAATTCTGTTAGTAAATTGGAATTTTATTGTATTGGAAGCCCACGATTATTTATTTTCGAGTGTGCACCGAGTAAAGCCTCGGATAATTTAGATTAAACTTCAAGTTGTTTGAAGGATCATATATTGCGCAAATGTCGTATTGGCTTATTCAAATAATGAAATATATGTTAGTTTTATTTTTTTATGAAAAAGATATTTTATATTACATTTTATTTATTATTGGTGTCACATAAAAACTTTTTTATTATATATATAAGCTTATTTAAGGCAAAAATATTTTTAGTCCACTAAGTAGATTACTTTAGATATTTAGTTCATTTTTAAGCTTATTTGAAATTAATCCACTAATCGGACAAAAATCCGTTATTAGTCCACTCACGCTGCTATGCTATTGCAGTTGCAATCCTATGTGATTTTTGCTTTTTGCTTTTCTTTTTGGCCTTAATATATGAATTATATTTGTTGATAGGGTATATTATGTGGCATTTTGGAGGGAAATATTATTTTCAATATAAATTAGATAAAAGAAAATATAAGATTTACTATGAATAAAATGAAAATATTCTACATAGTATATTTAAATTATTTATTAATTTTAAAAACAAAAAAATAATTTAAAAAATCCGTGAAAAATAAAAATAAAGTTAATAAAATTTAAGATATTTTAATTTTTTCAAATTAATAAATAATTTAAATACATTATGTAAACTAATTTAAATAATTTTTTTATTTTATAATTTTGAATATATTTAACAAATTAAAATATCTTAAATTTTATTAACATTATTTTTATTTTTTATGGTCATCTGTGGACATATTGTAGGAATGGCTGATGTTACTTTTGTTTTTATCCCATTGCATTTTTTGATTATTTACAATTGGAGTTATTTTTCCCAGGAATCTTTATGTATTTTATATTAACCAAGTGGGGAAATTGTTGCAAAAATAGCATACAAACTGTATAAATTAACTATTTAATTATTATTCTTTAATTATAAAAATAAAATATTATTTATCCATTTAAATAATTTATTTATTTTATAATTTCTAATATATTTATCCAATTAAAATATCTTAAATTTTATTAACATTATTTTTATTTATTTTATAATTTCTAATATATTTATCTAATTAAAATATTTTAAATTTTATTAATATTATTTTTATTTATTTTATAATTTCTAATATATTTATCCAATTAAAATATCTTAAATTTTATTAACATTATTGTTAGGAAATTTATTGTTTAGATTTTGATGAATGCCATGTAAAACTTAGAATAGGAAGTTGGCACCCCAATTCCTATTGTAAAATGCATTGTAATAGATAGAGTGGCCAAGGTGAGCTAAGTCGGCCTACGCCTAACATGCAAGAAGACAATAGAAGACTAGAAGGAAGACTCGCCGCGAGACAGTGAGTATGGCAAAGAAAAGTAGACGGGAACTCTTTATGAAGAAAGCGGTGAGATGCGGTGAGTGGAGTATCATCAAATCAATTCGAGAAAAGCCAAGTCTCAAGTTGAAGTGAGAAGAGTCATCCATGATTGGAAGTCGACTCTAAGTCACCTGGGGAAAGCAAAGAAATGCGGTCAAGTCGAGATAATCGTAAAAAAGATTGTTGACGTAAATCAAGATAATTACTTAAACAAGTAATATCTCCATATCACCTTTCTCGGAGTGCTCGGTCCCTTAAGCGTGCAAAAGGAATGAACCAATGGGAAGCACTACATCGTGTCGAACTCGAAAAGGTGAAAGAACAATTCATACGAGGAAATGGCAATTCCAAAGATCGCAACAAGACAAGCCAACGGCGCAAGTGACTTTCAAAAATAAGTCTATCTCTTCAACGGAAAATTTTTGAAAGATCACTATAAAAGGCCGAGGAGTTTATTTGAGAACGTGTGACACAAGAGAGACGAACCAAAAACGTTCAAGCAATTATTAGAAAATCAAATATTCTCAATCCTCAAGCCTACACTACGAAGAACATCAATCCAACACTCACCTGTGAAGGAAAGATAACTTCAATCGGTTGTAGAGGAAAATCTTTGAAAAATCAAGGGTCCACATTCCACGAAGGATTGTAGGAAGGTTCAAGGTCGAACCAAGTCTTAAGCTTTTGGAGGGCTTCGTGATCAAATCCAAAGAGCTTGAGCAAGTGAGTCAGTAGAAAGCAAGTGCGCACTGTGAAGAAGCCGAGTCGCACGAGAAGCCCGAGTGATCAAGGCGTCTCGGGATCGAGTCCCAAAGGATCAAGTCACCAGGTGTGTGATCAAGACTTGTATCCGGATCATTACCACTTTGTATACTTCGATCATTACCTAGTGGATTCCTCCGGGAGTTGGAGAAGAGAGGAGTAGAAAAATTACCCCATCTTGAACCTCTATAAAAATTTCATTGTGTCATTTACATTTCAAAGACTTTAATTCCTCGCATCTTAATCTGTTTATATCTCACGATAAATTTGCTATCCACTTGATAATTTATAAGTACTAAACTAAGCACTAAATCCTTGCTTAACCAAACTTAAGGGTGTTAAGTCTTCCGCTGAAAACAAAACCACAATTGAGTTAATTTAGAGCCAACAAATGAGTTATTCCATCAACAACTCGGTTGAGTCGGTTGAGAGACTAACTCTCCGATTGACTAAATTGATTTGTCCATCAAGGACACAAGTGTGTAGTATCAACTCGTATATTTTAAAAGGACTATATCGAAAATTTGGTAAGGTTTATTCAACCCCCTTCTAAACCTTACACTTACACCCCTTGGGACCTACAAGTGGTATCAGAGCGGTTGGTTCATTGAACCCTCCGCACCAGTTCTTGAACTAGATCTCCAAACTTTTCAAAGTCCGCTTTAGTACTTAAACTTTCAAAACTCTTTTTATCATTAAAAGTTATTATCATGGAAGCAAATTTGACACGCATCCCTATGTTCACAATTGAAGAATTTGATGATTGGAAAATTCGTATGAGGCTCATCTATCAAAGATTACATGATGAGATGTGGATAGTGATAGAAGATGGGCCACCGCAAATCTTAAAGGTGAACACAAATTTGTAAGAAGAAAGCTGCGTTTGAAGGAGAAGAGGATGTTGCTCCCGGCACTGTCATGGTTGAAAACCAAGAAGCGAGTGGACAAATGATGACGAGAAAAAGATACAACCTGGGCAATGTAGCCAAGGACATCCTTTACAAAACCTTGGACAAAGCCATGTTCAATAAAATCAAATCATGCAAAACGGCTAAAGAAAACGGGGACAAGCCGACATTGATTTGTGAAGGCTCGTGAAGCAAATCAAAGAAAACAAATTATCGATTCTTTGTCTGAGAAATTTGAGAACTTCAAAATGATCTCGGGAGAAAACCTGGATCAATGGATGCTCGGTTCACGTAAATCACAAATGAGTCAGTTCGCACTTGGAAAGGAATATACACGAGAAGGAAATGTGTATGAAGATCCTAAAAAGTCTTCGGTGAATGGGAAATGAAGGTCATGGCACCGAGACATTCCATGGACCTATCAAAGACATCCAACCATGAATTATTCTTAGACCTCAAAGCCTACGAGTTTGAGCTGAGAAGAAAAGACCAGGAAGGGACAATCGTACCAAAAAATTTGCTTCTAATTGTTAAAGATGGGAAGAGAGCCGAGGTCAAAAAGTCATTGACCCGGAAGAAATAAAACGATGGTTAAGAGGTTCAACAAGTTCTTCAATAAGAACTACAAGAGAGGAAAGGGTGAATCTTCCGAAGACACTCGGCTCCTCCAAATCAAGGGAAAATAGGCCAACCAAGAGAATAGATCATCAAAAAGTCAATATCAAAGGTCGACAATCCAAGAATGGAAAGAGTTGATCAAAAGGTTGAATATCTATGTTGGAACTGTAGACAAACAGGTCACTATGCCATTGATCGTCCATATCCTGTAGTCAACAAATACGAGAAATGAAGAAGAAAGAAAGGTGTTCGAGAGAAAGAAGACAAGAAAAGAGAAAGGCAATGTTTGTCAGAGATCGCAAAAAAAGCCAAGTCAAAAGACATAGCCGATTAGAGAGCGGTGAAGTCGACTATTCAAGTGACTCTGAACGAAGAAGAAGCCCGATCCGCTTAATGGCCAAAGAACAAGATCAACTGACCAAGAAGATGAGGTACACTCTAACTCATCAAACTCGGACTCTAGTGATAGTGAGCGTGACACACACACCTCATCACCCACTAATCTTTATGATTCATTAGGAAAAATGATGAAAGATTTTGAACACATTAAATCCTCACACACACTATTAAATGAGGAAAACAACTACTCAAGAGTCAAAACTCAAAGTCGACTAAGGAGCCGAGTACTCTAAGTCAAATAGCTGATGAGAATGAAAGTTTAAAGGTGAAAATGCTAAATTAATAGCGAAATTGCTGCTATAGAGAAGAGGAGAATGACCTCAAAAATGTTATTGCCTCATTCACTAAGGCATCTAAATCATTGAATGATCTTATTTTGAGTCAAAGAGAATGTGGAGACAAGACAGCTTAGGATTTAATTCTCCGTGCTATGTCAAACCTCAAAAGTAATTTTGGAAAAAGGATCTTCAAGCCATGAAGAGTCCGAAAAATCCAAAACTCTAAATGTTGCACACACATTCACTCCAAAACACAATAACAAGCAAACTGGCCTTGGATTTATAAAGGAAAAGGAAAACGACCCAGTTGAGTGCTTATTTGAAAGGACAGTGAGAAGAGATTCACCGAGTTCCTCAAAGAAACTCCAAAGAAAATATTCTGTAAAGAAGAAGGAGAGCTACCAAAAACCCCTTAAAATCTATAAGAGAAATACATATGATGGGAATGGTAGAAAATATCCAAGCCAAGCTGATTGGAATAATGTGAACTATCGGATGACTTATGGAATATAAGCCCAAATGGCAAAGGCCTAGAACTCAAAGAAAGGCCATTCCAAAAGTATAAAAGCTTTCATCACACATATGCACCTAGGCACTACACTCAAAGACACCACAATTGAGGAAGGCAATTGCTAAAACACATATGCAGCATACAGACAAAAAGAGACAATTTGTATGAACCTAGAATCCCCAAGCAATTTGCCAGGATTAATTATGATTATGGCAGCGATAGATGGCAACCCCTTAGAGTCAAATCATTTGGCTATAGGTTGGTTGGATCATCTTACAATTCTAACCCCTCAGGACCCGGACAAGTATGGGTACCTAAAACTTAATTTCTTGATTAGGAGTTCAAGGAGCGAAGTGAAAGTGCCAATGAACCTGGTACATGGATAGTGGTTGTTCGGATACATGACAGAAACAAGAAAAATCTGTCAAAATTGAGGAAGTAAAAGGAGCAAAAGTCATATTTGGAGGAAATGAAGCTCTGGTGAAATAAGAGGCATTGGATCCATCAAGATGAATGGATTAGAAATCACAGATGTTGCATATGTTGAAGGACTCAACTTCAACTTATCGAGCATCATCAACTCTGTGACAAGGGTTACAATGTTGGATTCAACATGGGTGTATGCCAAATCAAAGATCTTGAATCGAATGAAGTTGTGTTGCAAGGATGCGAGACAAAAGAACATGTATGTAGTAGATTGGTCAACCGCTACACACATCACCTGTCTACTAGAAAAAGAGCATAGCTGAATCAAGTTGGTTGTGGCACAAAAAGTCGAGTCACCTAAATTTCAAAACGATTAACAAACTTGCAAGAAGTAATCTTGTGGAAGGACTTCCGGACTAAGATATACAAGAAGGAGAGTATATGTGATGCATGTCGGAAGGAAAACAAATCAAATCTTCATTCAAAGAAAAGACATGTTCATCTTCAACAAGAATATTGATCGCTACATATGGATCTATTTGGCCCAAGTGGAACCCGGCCAAAGATAAGTGGAAAGAAATACACCTTGGTGGTAGTAGATGACTACTCAAGATATACATGGACAATATTCATGTGTAAGAAGAAAAGAAACTCTACGTAAAACTACCGCAATTGGTGATGAAGAGAATTCAAAATGAGAAAAGCCAAACCATTATCAAAATAAGATCGGGACAGAGGAACCGAGTTTGTCAATGGAATAATAACTCAAGATTGTATTGAAAATGGTATTGGTCATGAACTATCGCCAGCAAGAACTCCACAAAACGAGAATGGAGTTGCAGAAAGAAGGAACGAGAACTCTCAAAGAAGCGAGCAAGGACCATGTTAGTTGAAGCGGGGTTACCAAAAATATTTTGGGTCAAGCAATCAACACTTTCGCTACACTCAAAAAAGATGCATGATAAAGCAGACGGTGACAAAGACTCCTATGAGATTTGGGTGGAAGAAAACCAAATGTTGTATATTTCAGAATATTTGGATGTAAATGCTTCATCCACAACAATGGCAAAGACAATCTAAAGGCTTTTGATGCTAAAGCCGATGAAGGTATCTTCTTAGATACTCACCAAAGCAAAGCCTCACAGAGTACTCAACAAAAGGACTATGGTTGCGAAGAATCCATTCATTGGTATTCGATGAGCCAAATGTAAATGAAGAAGACATTGAAGAGTCAGTTGATGTTCAATCATCCAACCATACGTAAGAGTCTATCTTTGTCAAGTCAAGCCGAATTATCAATTGAAGAAGATGAGATAGTGAATCTCAAAAACAATTTGAAAACTTGGCTAAGTGATTACGAGAGAGTTGAACACAAAGAACACAACTCGCAAGACGATCAATCTGACCTAACTTACTCCAACCTCGATGTAAGATGGCCGAGAGACCATCCACCGTAACTTGTCATTGGAGATATAAGAGAAGGTGTCAAAACAAGATCCGAGAACTCAACAAAGAAGCTATGTTCACATGCTTCATCTCGCAAATAGAGCCCAAAGATGTGTTACAAGCATTCGACGACGCACATCGATTCAAGCTATGCAAGAAGAGTCAATCGCTTTGAAAGAAATAAAGTATAGGAATTAGTTCAAAGACCCACACATCAAAATGTTATGGTACTAAATGGGTGTTCGTAAACAAGATGAACGGGAAGGTTCTGCGGGTAAGAAACAAAGCAAGATTAGTAGCCAAAGGATATTGCCAAGAAGAAGGATAGATTTTGATGAAACATTTGCCCTCGTAGCAAGATTGGAAGCTATAAGGATGTTTCTTGCCTATGCAACTCAGAATTTCATTGTATATCGATGGATGTAAAAAGTGCATTCCTAAATGGTTTATGGAAGAAGAAGTGTATGTTGAACAACCTCCGTGATTTGAGCGTAAGACTTGGAGATAAAGTATACAAACTCAAGAAAGCTCTATATGGATTGAAACAGCACCGCAGCATGGTATGATACCTTGTCACAATTCCTAACCGAAATGGATTCACAAAAGGAAAAGAGATAGAACACTTTTTTAATTCAAGACAAAAAGAGTATATCGCTTGTTCAAATATATGTGGATGACATCATTTTTGGATCCACAAACAAAGAGTCATGGTGAAAATTTTCAAACCTCATGCAAAGTAAATTTGAAATGAGCATGATGGGAGAGCCGACATTCTTCCTTGACTCCAAGTGAAACAATTTGAAGGATGGAACCTTCATAAGTCAAACAAAATACACCAGGGACTTAATGAAGAAATTTGGTATGGAGGAGAAGTCTTCTATGAAAATACCAATGAATACATCACCAAAATGGACATGGATGCGGATGGCAAGCCCAGATCAAACAAGATACGCAGCACTTATTGGATCATCGCTTATCTCACGGCCAGAAGCCGGACATCACCTTTCTTTAGGTATATGTGCAA